>CM025632.2:8078305-8094027 GCA_014621495.2 Entosphenus tridentatus
GTGTAGTAGTGCATAGTGTAGTAGTGTATAGTGTAGTAGTGTATAGTATAGTAGTGTATAGTGTAGTAGTGTATAGTATAGTGTAGTAGTGTAGTGTATAGTGTAGTGTAGTAGTGTATAGTGTAGTAGTGTATAGTATAGTGTAGTGTATAGTGTAATGTAGTAGTGTATAGTGTAGTGTAGTAGTGCTGGAGTCTGTGGCCAGGGAGAGGGAGGTGTGAACCGCCACTACTCAACAGGCTGCCGCCACGACCCTCACCAGGACAAGCGGATTGAGAAGCGAACGAACACATAAAAAAAACTTTATTACGAATAATATTGGTCGCGAAAGCCTACGTGTTAAATTATCATTGCACTCATCTGTCTATTGGGGAAACATGGGACAGTGGTTTATGTATGGTCCAAATAGTCTATAGTGGCACTATCTGCTTGCTAAATGTAACACAGACAACCTACGGCTCATGATGAACTCACGCATCTAAACTTTTATCCATTCCACCTTCAACAACACTGTTGCATTGTTGGCCACTGGGAATCTTGGACCCTTGGACTTGCTGTCTTGTGCTCACCAACCTTGATAACACATATACCATAGAAACATATAGACATTCAGTACTGAGCTGAGGCTTTTAGTCTATACCTTCCACATTCAACTGATGCAGCTGTTGGAATTCATGAATACCGGGGTAATTGAACAACGTAATAACATTTGCCTTTTCTTTTCGTTTAGGGGAAAGGAAGATCTTGACATTTGCAAAAAAAAAATAAGAAGAAAAAAAATGAGAGAGGAGTATCCAGTCTCAACGCTTTCACGTCGTTTCACAAACACGTCGTCACTCTATTATTAACACCGCTACCCCGATTTGCGTCGCCTCAACCCCACCCCGCTCACGTCGCTGGCAGCATCACCGTCCGTCCTTCCTCGTTATCCGTCGCCTCTCCGCCTTCGCCCTAACCCACCCACTACCCCGTACACGAAGCACTTTGCGTCGCGCATAAATAAATGCACTGTGCTGTGGAGTACAATACATTATTCGCGTACAGTACACTTGGTGAAATCTTGACTTTTGCAAAATAACAAAAAAACGACGTTTCGATCGCAACACCCTTGTGTTACGATCGAAACGTCGTAGTTTTTTGTTATTTTCTTTGAACCCATCTACGTCACTTTACCGAAAGATCCAAAGAATAGTCTACGTGGTGATAGGGAAAAAATCGCTTTCGTTTCTGTCGTTTCAATAGCCACCGTCTAAACCTTTCATGAACGCGTCCCCGACGTAAAACGGGGATCTCACTCTACCTACATTAATGCCGGCATCCCTTAAACATATCAGAATCTTTATCACAATCTTCATTTAGACTGGAAGAATATAATTCCTAAAGTAGGCCAGTCGGGATAAATCTTGAGATAGCCCTCCCTCTCAGTGGCAGTTATATAAAAAAGAGGCGTATTTTTTATGTTTTTAACCATTACTTATCCTTCCTGGACGAACCGCGAAGGATAGACACAGCATGGGGGAGTCTTTCATACTGAAGTTTTTAGATAATGGATGCTGATAATTAATTGTGTACCAGTCACAGACGCAGCAACATTTCGCATGAATTGTAATATCTGACTCAGGGCAGTGCTGTGCGTATGTCAGCGAGCGAGGGTGCAGGCGCTCGCTAACAGCACTTGCCCCAAACAGCCCATGTAGGCTACACGGGGGATCTTTGTCTTTGTGTGTGCAAAAAGGCATTGAGTGGTTGAGCATGCGAGATTTTCCCTTCAAAGAACAGGGACACTCAATGGGGCATCCTTTCATCGTCATTGTCTGCAGAAATCATCTTCAGTTCTCCAAGCTCTATTTTTTAAATCTTTATTTCTCAGGCCAAGTGTTTTCATGAATGTCAGGGTTTTTTTTTTTAAGAGAAGGAATCACAGAGAGAAGGCACATTCAAAGTTTGACATGACATAGGCCAAGTCCATTAATGTGGTGCCAAGGCCGACACACGATTGTGCAAGGCACATTGTGTGTGACCGTTGCTGAGATAAGAATATCCGTTTGGTGTTCACATTCAAAGCTTCGCTTTCCCTTTTCTTCTTCTTTTTCTTCTTCTTCTTCTTTTTCTTCTTCTTCTTCTTCTTCTTCCACAAACTGTCCTGATGCTCAGTTCCATAAGATCAGAAGGTTTTTTTGTGGAAGCCTTCTGTGGATGGAACATTTCGAGGCATAAAAAAAATCGAATCATTACTTGCAATTGTTATTTGCTCCATTCTTATCGTGCAAGGGTGGGTGCTGTGTTTCACAAGTTATAATCTGCAGTAGTTTCACAATCATGGGCAATGTTACCGTGTAGCTTTACCCAATTAGGTAATTATACAAGTGTGCAGGATTAAAATTTGGCATATTTGGAATGATGTTACGGTATCTTTAATGTCCACTATAAAGCAGACGGTGCAAACGTCATGGCTAACACAACTGCAGTATTAACCAGGGTGGCCGCTGATTCAAATCTCGAACCTCTGCAACAAACGGCGAACACGCTACCACTCGGCCACGTCACTGCCCCATGAACTGAGAAGATCACGCTGGAAGTGTCGTCATTACTCCTAAATAGGCTACCCCTCCAACATTACCCAGGCAGTGCTATTCAGTGGTATCAGATTGCCAATTAACTAAAGTTTTGGTGAGATAGAGGGAGAATCTTGATTTGAAGCTTTCGTGACTGCAGGAATCCATACTCTTTGGTTCTTTCGGTTAAAGTCACGTAGTTAGAAATAAAATCAAATAAAACAAATCACGACGTTTCGATCGGAACACAAGCGGTCGTCATCAGGCAAAGGAGTCAGCCTCTAAAGGCGAACTGTTTATAAGGGTTTGGAGATGGGCGTAGCCCAAGTGTATCAACGTCACATGAAGCACGGGCGGTGACGAGTGCCAATGCCGCAACAATGTCAAACGCTGGGGATGCGGGGGGAAATTAACTCGGAAAAATATACGAGTATCCGACAGATATGATGGAACAACCATAAACAGTTAATGTTTTACCTGGTTAATAACATCCTTCCAATGATTGCTCAATTTGGATCCATCTTCTCGGTTGAATTCTAGATTTGAAGCTTTCGTGACTGCAAGGATTCATATTCTTAGGTTTTTTCGGTAAAGTCACGTAGGTAAAAAATTCAAATTAATAAAAGTAAAATAAAATAAAAATCACGACGTTTCGGAGGCAACACAAGCTTCCGTCTTCTCGGTTGAAGTTATGTCTATGTTTATATATCTGGATGGCTTCATGAACAAACCTTTAATAGTAGCCCGAAGGTTTGCAATGTACTTTGGTCTCGGAAAAAAACAATATCATGCGAGCCCACAGCGTTATGGCAATGGTTAGCCACGGCAGAGGTATTGGTTTCATGATTAAGCTAAGGTATTGAGCACCAAGTAAGCAAGCAATGTTGAGGCAATGTTGGTATGTGGGTAGAACTACTGCAACCAACGTTGGTTCAACGTCGGATCAAAGTTGGACCAACGACCCATGCTCCCTGGTTAATTTGCTTTACTGTTTATTTCGGAGAATATGTTTTTCAAGTTAAATAGGCCTACGCTAGCATATATTAGGCATCGCACATCAAGCTGTTGTGAGCAGGAATGCAAGACAGAGTGGCTGAGTGCAGTAATTTGCATGACCTCCTTACGGATACTACATTAGAAAATAAAGACATCTGATATTAATGAAAACATGATCGTCATCACAATTCAAGGTTAAACTTGCAAGGGTAGTTCTCACATGAAGCAGACAATTGTTTGCATGTTTAGAATTATAGGTAAATAAAATGTGAATATTGAATGTTCACTCAACTTAAAGTAGTAGTGATTATATTAAGTGTACAATACCTTCAGGGATACAATTGATAGGACAATGATAATTTATGTAAGTTTGTATACAATTATAAGAATAATAATGCAATGTACTTAATTACCCAAGAAAGCCTCACTGAGTTCCAAGATTTTCACATGAGGGTTCTGTATTTGAATCCTTCATGCACGTTTTACACATGGGAGGAAATTAAGTAATTGGATAACACCGTGCATACCCTGGGATACAAAGTCAAACACGGACAAGTTCACGAACCCCTTTGCTGTATTCTCATCTGCCTGGCTGCCTCAGGGTCCAGTGGCTTTTGGAATTTCTCACATCGGACGCATTCCCTTTGCCTCCGAAGGGGACATGTTTTACAGACACGCGTGATCCAATGCATCGCAAAGGCGATAATCATCACTGCTGTGAGTTAATGGTTCAAATTAATGCTTTTGAACTTTCGCGCGCAAATAAACAGCACTAAAGGCATTTTTTACTCACGCTCTAAGATGATGAGAGACGGCTGTCATTCTGCTCACATTTAAAAGCTTTTCCATAGCAGGTACAGTTATAAGGGCGGTTTTAAGATTAGAACCTTTCCTCAAGATCCGTTGACAAGATATACTGCACAAGAAGATGCAATAAATGAATTATTACCTTTTTTCGCACCGTACGTATATAATCGTGCTAATCGGAGAGTATACATACAGCTAATGTTAGGCTCCCGTTGAAGACCTGACGTTATGAGATACTATTTGCCTCATGGAATAAGTTATTATCTATCAGGACCCCCTAATATTTAACAACATGGACATGTAGGTTTGCTGGTACTTGTTTAACATCTCCTTTTTAAAAAATGTCTGTCACCACCCTAAAAACACACAAACACCAGCATGGATGAGTTGTTGCGTGTGGGTGCACCAGATGGCAATGTTTGCAGGGAAATAAACAGGTAAGAAAACAAACAAACACTCACACACCACACACACAACTGATGGTAACAGCTCAGGAGGCTTTAAGAGTCGTAAAAAAATAAACCTGACAGTTCTAGCAATCCATTGTACAAATTCCATCGGTATAAAAACGCATTGGCTTCACGGATCCACACGCATTGTGATTGAATGTGATTAACGGCATGTGCCAAAACAGGGAAATGCTCTCACATATTCCGACTGCCCCTAAGGACAACATTCCAGGACTCGGATGCCTATCTCTGTTTGGTACAAATACTTGGGAATTAGGAGATGCTCAATGAGATAAACGTGGCATCATCGACCGTTGCAGCCTTGGAAGGCTTATCATAAGCACAAGTAAGTTAAAAGTTCGCCCCTTACACGCTGCCAATGCCACTATATTTCAGATAGCCTGCTTCTTCAACGGGGGAATTTCAGCATTATTTATCATGTGTGGAAATAACGGGGTTTCGGTAACAAAAAAGTTACACCGCGACATTCGACCAGTGCGTAAGCCCTCGTGTTTTCAGGACAGAATTCATAGAAATGCAAAAGAGGTTAAACTTAACACGCCCAGTGACCCATGATTCAGCTCATCTCCGGTGTTTTAAATGCATACATACTTGATATGTGTGTACATGCGAATGTGTACCTGGGCTTCCTTTCCTTTACAAAGACAAATATCCCCTGTATAGCCTTGATATACTTTCCGGCAAGTGCTGTTAGCGAGCACCTATGAAGGCCGGCACGGCACGGTGCACGAGCGGAATGATGGTGGCCAGCACCACGTCTAGACGCTTTTGTCTCCCTCGTGGCGATGCGTACACAGCGCACCAGATACAGTGCTCATTTGAGGCTGAGTCAATCTAGGGGAGGCCCAGGACCGTTTCAGATAATAGTCAACCACATGGCCTTCTGGGGAGAGCGTAATTGCAGCAGCATTGTTTCAAGATGGGTACATCCTATGTGCTATGTGCAATGATATAGGGCCTTTGCGTGAAACTCGCTGGCAGTTTAACAGCATTGGTTCAAGAAAGCTTGCCTCTGTCGATGGGAAAATATATGTTGAAGCCGATGCAGAGTTTGCTTGTCTTGAAACGATGCTGCTGAAATTATGCACTCCCAGAAAGGCTATGTGGTTGATGGTAGGTGATTCATTTTTTATTAATGTTGAACTTATTTTGCACCGTACGTAGCCAATTGTGCAAATCGGAGGTGTGGGGGAAGGACAACAAACTAAACACAAGAAGCAGTTCCAAACAAATGAGTTCTCAATCTAGATGATTTAAAAGTGCATAGCTCCAGTGGCTCCCTAATATCGGAAGGCAGAGCATTCCAGACCAGCATTCGTAGCCGTTCTATAAAGATTATTCAAAATCCAGTTGGGCATTGCAGGTTTGATTGGCAGTAGAAGGCTGCAACGTTGGCCAATTAAATCTCTCCCTTGCCCCTTACCCTCCACCATCCCCCAGCATTGAAATGCACACACTGTAAAACTGTGCATCGAATTGCGTGTGTATGAATCGATTTGCAAGTAATGGGTTCGCATTACCTCTGCAGTCAAGAGAGGTGCTACCATTCACCGCAATATCAAGAATGAAAATTGTTTTGTTTTACTCCAACTGTGAACTGAATCGTGACTGAAGCTGGGACGACGAGTCGATAAAAATGAATCGATCGAATAAAAAATACGATCGACTACTTCTATCCTGGGCTATGGCTCAGGGCAGGATGGAAGACACCCAGTTATCCTGCCTCCCGAAGGCGGGGAACTCTCTACAAGCCACCCCCAGCGTGACGCCCATTACTTCTTGTTCAGATGGGAAGAAATGAAACTTCCCCCCAAATAATTGTGGTGTTATCTGTTTAAGTAATCGAAATGATGACGGGATGGCGATCGATAATTTTAATAATCGGATATTCCAGCTCCAATCGGAACAATTCAGAAAATCGGTGGGGGGTGGTTGGGCTGAATGCTGCTGCTGCCCTGCTACTACTGCTGCCCTGCTACTACTGCTGCTGCTGTTGTGCAGTGGAAGAGGTCTGGATGCGATTTGGGAGAGAAGTGCCGCTTGAAAAATGCGGCGCGTCACTGGGAGACCTAAGCAGGGTGGCAGGGGCAAAGCCCCGTGACCTCGGAAGGCATTCGAGCATGAGGTGCTCACGATAGCATCTTGTCCCAAGGCCACAAGATAAACACAAAGGGAGAAAAAAAAGAGAAACACAAGCAGCTTTTAACTATGGCATCAGTTTGGCGTAACATGGGTTGCTGCTCCCATTAGAGTCTTACCCTGGATTTAACGTTTGTGTTCGAGTTACTGACACAGAATATGCACACGTAGTATGTGTGTGTGTTAATAATAATGCAATTATATCTCCAGGAAATCCTCAAAAAGCCTTCCGTGTTTATTTTAGGAGGTTGGTTTCTTCATTGAGATGTTAAGCCAATTTTAATATTGAGTGTTTAGAGTGTGCAAAGATCCGGATACCACTCAAAGTTCTGCACATATGTATTGGGGATTCCATTGCTGTCCTGAAAGCATATTCCTACCGTGCAGCGCAAGCCTACAACACCAGAATAGCAGTCTTACATTTATGTTTTAAACAGTAATCATGTAACAATTAACACTCTCCACCACCACCACTATCCAAGTATAATTTTTGTCATATTTGTGAAATCTCCTTTGTATTGTTTATCTGTGTCTTTTGTACAGTTTTGTTCACTACATTAGCTTGAATTTAACATAATTTATAAAAGTTACACGTAGCCAATTAGATGTATCGGGTGCATTTAACCTCCTGACATTAAACATTTTAAGTCAATGAGTGGAACAAAACGTCTACTTTGTTCGCAAATGTAATTCTCTTCCAGATGACTTTCCCTTTCCTGGTGATGCAATTCATAACACGCATAATTTGTACTGCAAATAATTTCACAAGAGATGCAATACAATATATAGTATTTTTATTGTACAGACTGAATCATTATGGCTTGCACGTAATAATCTTATATATTTTGGGAACTAAAATCCCTCAGCAACTCACGTGACGTACCATCTCTAACATTCAGAGGGGCACCCCCAGTGGAAGTTGTCTCCCCTATGCGGCACAAGGTGACTGGCACCAACCTTTGGAACTGCTTTTTGTGTTTAGTTTGTTGTCCTTCCCCAGCACCTCCGGTTAGCACGGTTGGCTAAGTACGGTGAGAAAGAAGTTCAAAATACATGCGTACATAACACCACAGGTTTAATCAGGGCTGCTGCTCGATTCGAACCGCTAACCTCTCCAACACGCGGTGAACGCACTAGCACTGGACCACGTCACTGCCCAATGTAGAAGGTTTAGTCCAGGCTGATGGTGTTTCTGTATTGCACTGAACAGGCGTCGCAGTGTCTACTGGGATGGGAGGGGGTGCTCAGACAACTTGGCAGCATTTGTTTTTAAGGCCATACTCTGCTGATAAGTATCATGGAATCGTAACCAGTTGTGATTTTGCCTGCTTAAAAAAATGGTTCTGGAAAACGTTGGTCCAAGAAAGATCATAATATGAGATGGACCAAATACGTTATTTTATATTGTCATTGTGAAACGAGAGCCTTGTCTGTTGAAGAGCTATTTCATTACTAATATAACGAGTTGCTTAATAATTTGCAGCAGATGTAATCTGGGTGAAGATAATTAATAATAACAAAGGTTGGGAGCACAATAGGAATACCTTCATTTATGGAGACCCTATTGAAGTCCCTTTTGCCATTCGCCGCATGCTTGCCTGAGATGAAAAGAGCTTAGGCTTAGCGAGGGACCATAGGGCACACCTTTGGTTAAAACATCCAATCGGATTAGCGTTGCAGAAAGATGCTCTGCTCAACAGTGGAAGCCCATGTCTTTATCTTGTCAGCCACAAATTCATGGCCCATCGCTGATGGCCTTCATAGCTGGGTGGTCTCATGGGTAAATTCGTAATTACACAGATAGCATCAAAAGAACGAGTGACTGGCCCAACAATTTAAAAGGTGGTCTGAAGGGAAGGCCTTTGATTGGAGAAGAGTCCAGAATAGATGGCTGTTTTAGCAAAACTAATAAGCTTATCTCCAAGTCAACTAAGTTTTAAAACTGATAGACCTATTTTTATTTGCTTTATATCAGATTTAACTTGCCTTTACCAACGAGCACTGGCAAACTGTGACTTAGTGCCGTAACTCAGAGAGAAAGAATGAACTTGGGCTGGGATTACATTAATGCTGGTTGCAATGCCACATGCAGCCTTTTCTCCAAAACAACTACGCCCCAAGACACCTCATTTATGATTTCAGCGGCTTAAAGCCAGGAGCTTCCAACTGAGAAAATAGAGAATAAAGTATTTGTGTAGAAATAATGCGAGCACTGATGCAAGCACAAAATATAAATGGTTGGAGCCGGGCCACCCAATAATGAATGTGCATTTTTTGTTTACGTTGGCAACTTCTTTAGAATGCTAGTTTGCAAAGGATATTTTTGTCAGACGAAAACAGTGAATATTAATAAATAATGTACGGCACAATTATTAAAGTCCGCATAATTTGTTCGTATTATAAAACTACTGTAATTAAATATGTTTGATTGAGTATAAAGTGGAGATACTCTTATATTTTATCAGTGAGTATTTTTTTCTACTTTCAACGCAAATAAAATACGCCTTTAGATTTTTCTTCCCCACTCCCTTTACTTCCCAGTTTTTCAGCACACAGCGTCTCATAAAACCACAGTCTCCTTGCGGTTAGTCCAGCTTTGAAGAACATTTATTTCATCATGAATTCTGTCCTTCCCTCTCCCATTTCCACTCTATGTATACACATTTCAAACGAAGAACCTTCTTTTATTGGTGGACAAATTGCCGCTGAGTGCGGCAGGTTCGTTCACTGCCGGGTGGTCGTCTAGATGATGAGGTTACATCATCCTCGTCCTTTTTGCCGAGGCCACATCACACACAAGCCACAACCGGCCCTGAGGACATTGGTGCAGCCAGCGGTCTTTGTGGCAGGTGGTCGTGAGACACTGGCCGAGTTGCAGCTCAGAGTTGGTTAGGGTGGGAGTGGAGGGGAAAGGCGCCGATGTAAGGCTACAAAGCGAGTGGCACCTGCCTAATCTTGCGCAAGGCTTTGAACGAGCAGACTTCAGTCACGATCACCTGGTGTCCTGCAACAGCCGATCGTTCGCACCCGATACTTCAGCTCGTTTACAGAAGTGGGGTGGGCGGATGCATTGTTCGAGAAGCAGAGGCGGAAGAGGCCAGAGTGAGTGTATCCATTCCACCGTTTATTATTGTTCACTATTGGATAGTGCTGCGTCTGTGCCTCTCTAACCGCAGTCCAGGAAACCAGGGATGTAGATTCAAAACATTGCAAATAGAAAACGCCAATTACATGGGCAACACAGATTCCCATGTATTGCATTTCAGTCAAGTAATTTCGAGTCATTTGTAAATCCATGACTGAACAAAGGTCTAGTCATGCCATACATGTTTTGTTCACTTTATTTCACCACATTGGTAAGTGCGAGATGATTCAGGACTACCACTGATATTGTCCGTGGCTCGGAATCCAACTCAGATTGGCAGGTTTACAGTGCCACGGCACTTCCATTCCTGGTGACCTAAGTTCAATTGCTCAACAACCCAAAATGTCTACATCAATTAGTATCCTATTTGCACAACCACGAGGTCAACTTGGCCCAAAATGAGTACCTGGTACCGTGCGTGAACATAGGTGCTATGGAAACAAAACCTGGACCCGTGCAGGGATGGTCACGTGCTGTACCCAACCCTCATAGGTGCTGGCGAATGACACTTGCTTGAAAAGCCTCGAAACTCCGCACGTGGTAGTCTTGCGGTGGTGGTGGTCGGGAGGGGGGGTCTTTGTGTAATGTCTGCACGTCTGCCTGCATGTGCATCATGGCCATGATGTGTGCCTGTGGTCAGGCCACTTCATGGCAGAGGCAAACAAAAATTGGGATAGCACCGCGCGGGAAGGCGACTCAAAACCTCCGTGTGTGTTCTCTCCGCATTCGTTTACAGGAGACGCAAACAGCCTCGCTCCGTTCGCGGCAGACATTTGCTTGTTTCGCGCGCGTGTGCGTCTGTCTGTGTGTGTTTTTTGTGCCAACAAAGCACGGCGCTGGGGAAACCATATAAGCTCCCGTAGCTCTAACGTGTTGCCATTGTTTGCATAAAGCCATTGTGGCATAAACACGCGCGCACCTTTTAGTAAATGCCAGGCGCCGTCACTTAAAATCGTTCGCGACTCGGGAGAGGGGGGGGCGCCTATTGTGCCGCGCTGAATTCCGAGGGCCCCCTTTGCCAATAAACAGCCCCTTTTACTGCCTCCGTCGCCTTATTTAGCAAACCGCTGAAAGGTCGAAGTTGGGGAATGGAGGGGGTTGGTCGGTCGGTGCACCGTGCGGTCAACTTGTCCCCGAGTCAAAATGTGACCCCCCCCCGCCCCCATTATCAAAGTGTAAGGGATGTCAGGGGACTGGGGAAGGTTGGGGACGAGTGTGGACTGGGGGAAAGAAATAAAGGATGAACCCCTCTGCAACCTCGTGTCGGCTCTCCTTTACAAAAGTGTGAAAGAAATAAGAATAGGTGTTACACTTTATGGCAATAAAAGAGGTGTTCAGATGCTCAAACACCAAATGGAAACCTTTTGCAAGGAATCAAGTTCGCATTACCCACACGTGCTTGTGGTGAACATGCAAACAAACGTGCTTTGAAAATTATAATGAAATATGGGCATTGACTTTGAAACTGATTGGCCTACAACAGAGGATAGCAGCCTTCTTGATGGCCTAGTCTCACCGGTGTCGGACCAGAGAACGCCAAAAGGCGAAGAGTACAAACACAATGCCACTATCTCAGAGCATTTATAGCTTGGGGTGAGCGGCTACAAAGTGGGACCTTTTTTGCCAGTATCATGTCCCCGAGTTCTATTCGCGTTCTGACCGTGGCCACCCCAAAAAGCAACAGTGCGCGCTCTCCGACAGAGTGTTTAGCGCAAGCGAGTGCGTGTGCGCAGGGGGAACTTTCGGAGATTAAAGAGTCCGACGGCGACGGCAATGGCTGGAGGAGGATGTTCACTCTGCTCCATCGACCGCAGTTTTTCGAGAACAGGTCTGGGAGCTGTGCGGTCAGGAGGACTAAAAAAAACCAGCAGGGATGGCGTTATCTGGCCTTTGTCATCGCGGCGGAGGATAGGATCTCCAAAGCCAGTTGTGAACAAAGCGACCACATCATCGTAAACATTGGCGAGCCCTCCTCCGCTGGCTCCAAATCCAGTCCCCGATCAGCTTCCAGATGGGACTCACCATCTTCAAGATCCTCCACGGACACACGCTTTTCCTCACACCAGTGTTTCTTCACTAATGTTCAGAGGGGAGGGGGGGGCGTTTTCGCCGATAAGACATCATCAGTGTGAGAGTCACCACATATGTGAAAACATTGGGGTTTGACAGCACGACGACGATGATGATGATGGGGTTGGTGGTGTTGTCACTATTCGTGTATTTTCGGGGGCCGCACGTCAGCGCCCATACTAAACGCCACCAAGGCCCCCGGGCCATGCAATGAAGAGCCACTGCATCGCACGCCAATTCCCTCTTCCCCCCTCTCTCCGCTCAAGCAACCGTGGCCTTCTTATTAAAGGCCCCAGTCCAAACCTTCGCTTCGTGAGAGGTTGATCTTTCCTCCTCTACTGACCGCCCCCCATGGGCCAAAACTCATTCACCTCCAGCATTCAGTGGCGTTGGCTCCATGTCCACGTTCAAGTCCAGGCTCCTCCATCAATTCACCTACGCAGGAGACGTCCAGCTAGAATCCGTTACATTCCTTGGCCTACACTCCCTCACTGTGCTTGATCGATGGCCATTTTGCGCTTCTCGCTACATGTCCTGCGGAATCCCGTTTACTTTTCGAAACAGTGTTTGAATGACGTAGCCTTATTCGACTTAATTTTACTCAAATAAAAAAATGGTGCCACGAGCTACAAAATTAATAAACTCTTCCGATATTAGTGGAGGTGTTGAGTGTAATGGGATAAATCCGCACTCGTAGTTAAGCCCATGGCTTTTGTTGTCAAACGCTATCACGTTTTTTTTTAACCGCTGGCATGCATGAGCACTTCATTTGATTGTCTATTTATAGGGCGCAGCTGAACAGGGCACGATGAAGCAATTACCAATGGCAAACCAATTAGGACTCAATCATAGCCAAATTAGGCACCTGCATCAATTAACAGAGCCCGATTACTTAAGCATGGTTGCTGTTAAAGGGAGCAGCACTCCTCACAATAAAAACGCAAAGCTGACCCTTCAACCGGCCAATAAGTATCTCACCGGAAGAAGCACGGTTGACAATGACTAGCAAATATCAAACTAGAAGAGAGTTTACCCCGCGGAGTATATCATTCTCTGAAGCACAAGTGAAGGAAGCTGCTCCCTATCGTGCAAATAAACAGATATGAAGATGACTTGCGTACAAACAAAGACGGCTACGATTTGCATCCAAATGAGACCACGTTTTGAGATATTGTACAAATAAAGGTGCCATGCGATTTTATTTCAAGTCACATATTGTGCAAACATACAAAACATACCTCTGTTCACACATGAACACATACGTAAAAATAGATGCGTATACACGCAAAAACAAATATCTCCCTGCGTAAACCTGAAGCGACTGTTTGGGCAATTGATGTCAGCAAGCAGCCATTTGGGCCAGCACACAACGTACGAGGGGATTGGTTTGGCAAGTAGCACTCCCAGCCGCCTTTGTCTCCCAAGTTCTGGTATTTTTACACACTGCAAACAGTTTTAACTTATACATTTTTCATTTAAGGTTTGGAGTAGACCTACGACAAGCCTAGGAGCAGTTCGAAGTATCTCCATTGACCTTAAACCATGGCCGGACATCGAACTCAAGTTGCCTGCTTCACGGCACAGCGCTCTAACGCACTACATACGACCACCACCACTGCACGTAAACAAACACCCACGTGTAAAACATGGGCCTACGTATACAGTACTCGCACATAGCAGAGTTAATAAAACAAGGGTGGGGGGGGGGACACAGTGGGATAATTCTAGAAACTCTAAACAAGGCCACGCTGAGGGTGGGAATTGGTCCAAGGTTGTACCGCATTGCGTGTGTTATTGGAATCCAGTCCAGCCGGGGAGGTCATCCTAGCGCCAAGTCACTGTCTTCTCCGGACAGCTTGTGCCCCTTGAAACAGGGGGAGGACAAGGAGAGAAGGAAGACAGCCGTGCACACACATAACAACAACCGCATTCGCCACTAAGTGGCGGTGACGTCACCACGACGCTTGTGCCAGGCCAAGTGCACCTTGAGGCCACGTGAAGTGTCGAACGCCCGCTGGCAGGAGGTCACGGGGCAGACCCAGCAGGTGCCACGGGTCGACTGACCGAGATGACCGAGATGACCGAGATGACCGAGATGACTGACTGATGCACCACTTTTGCCCCCTACTGTACCAACTTGCTGTGCTTTATCCACCCGGCGCTCCGCTCGTTGTTGTGAGCGTCGCTCCTCCGCCCTCCGTTGTTGTTGTTGGAGGGCGGCTGCCTCCAACTGCCCAGTAGCGTCCTTCACGAGCCTCCTCCACTGAGGCAAAGATCCCCCATATAGCCTTAACAAACTGTAGGGACAAGTGCTGTTAGCGAGCACCTATGAAGGCCGCAACGGCACACGAGGGGGTGGGTGGCCAGCACCACGCCCGACCGCCTTTGTCTCCCCAGTGGCAATGTTTACACACCACACCAGGTACTCATTTCAGGCTGAGTCGACCTAGGGGAGGCCCAGGACCGGTTCAGATAATCGTCACTGGTGTTGGCCGTGAGCGGGAATCGAACCCGGGTCGCCAGGTTCATAGCGCAGCGCGCTAACCGCTACACTACCGCTCCCCACTGATGCACACACATACGCACGTACACACACACACACACCTGTTACGATGTCCGACCTGACTGGCAAGCACGCACGGCGTGTGATTGATGTACGTGAACGCAAGCCTCTCTCTCGTTTCATTCCGTCTGCGAGGATTTCACATCTTTCGCCCACTGACTTTCGTCTGCATTTTCGAAAGAACGGGGGGGGAAAGAGATGTAATGTCAAATTTTCTTGGACACGGCTTCACGCGGCGTGAATGAAGGCAGCAGAGGAAAGTGGCGTCATGGGAAATCGAGAAACTCGACTAACACTGTTTGCAGTGTTGTGCCATACCCGGAGATTTTACAACTGCATTATTAGAGAAGCATTACAGATGGGGTCTAAGTTTCAGTGAGGGGGGGAGGGGGGCTGGGGGAGGTGGGCACCGGGGAAACAAGGGCACAATACTCCTGTTGCAAATGTATTAGCAGCTGCCGTCCCACCTGACAGAGCTGGAATAGAGGCGAAACCGTAGCCCCATATCGGACCCTAAGAGCTGAGCCGGATGAAGTTTGATGTGGACCCAGGGCTGTTACTGTTTTGGCGGTCCCTCTGTATACATATGAGTTCTTTTCATTCCCTTGACTGTTTTACTACCACTCATACATCGATGCCAAATGCTCCATTGCTATATTGTGTGGATATTTAATTTTTAAGGGGTTTTTTCCCACGTGATATACGAAACGTAACGTGAATCAAACTTTAAACGAAACAAAACTATATATATTATCGGTTCTTTCGGTAAAGTCACGTAAAATATAAATAATTAAATAAAACATTTCCACTATTAAATTCTCACGACGTTTCGATTGCAACACAAGCAATCATCATCAGGTGGTTTTCACACCTGATGATGATTGCTTGTGTTGCAATCAAAACGTCGTGAGACCACACCTGATGATGATTGCTTGTGTTGCAATCGAAACGCACTGATATACATATGTACAGACTAA
>CM025632.2:8103037-8138674 GCA_014621495.2 Entosphenus tridentatus
CCCCCCCGTGGTGTCGGCTGAATCTGAAATTAATTCGCGCCTGCAAAGGTTGCCCGGCTTAGGGGTGGGTGGGTGGGTGGGGGAGAGAAAAGCAAAGAGGCTCTCAAGCGTGGTTCCGCTTTCTCGCTCTCCGCAACCGCAGCCGTGAAGAAAAGCCTCTTGAAAAGCACCTGCCACCACGCTCATAGACTCCTTGAATGTGGGGGGCCTTTATCTGTAATCCCCAACGGAAGGTGAGGGGGATGGGGGGGGGTAGGTGGGGGGGTCCCGCTGAGACTCAATATTTGGGAACCGCTGCGCTAAGCCCTGTTTAGGTGCTAAACATGCAGTTACGGCACCAAGGTATACCCTCTGCCTGGCCTAAGGACTCCCACTCTCAATCGCGGAAAGCATAACTGGTTCAGAATGGATTACGCTCGCTGTGTTGGCTCCGTGTAATAAAGCCCCGTTGAATGTCGGCACCTCCATCACTGGGGGTATAAGTCCGCCAGCGACAGACCGCTTATGCACATTCCTCCCCCACGGGCTGCTGACAGATCTCACTGCAAGCACGCTTTGTTTGCCATAAGAGGTTGTTTTTTTTTAAATGTGTCGTTAAACCCGCCACCACCCGACACAGCAAATTAGTAAGGTTCGTCACGTAAACAGAACGTGCCAATTCGTTACGAGTAGAGCACACCGGTGTGTTGGCGAGCAAATCCACAACATTTACAATCTGATTACTAATTGGCTTACTAATTGGCTGTGTCTGGTGGTGGCGGGTTTAACGACACATTTATATTTTCGCGATATAACCACAAAAAAACCTGTATTGCGGATTATATTGGTCACGAAATCCAACGTGGGTTTGTGAGCTTCTTTTACATGGAAGTAGTTTTTTTTTACCTAATGTATTCTTGTTTATCAAATGATCGGTGTATTTTTGTATTTATTTGCCTTCGAGACGAACAGGGTGGTGGTTTTGAACAGCTTAGATTAATTACATTTGGATCTAAACAACGTTTTCATCTGCCACATTTTCGCTTGGACTTTAGACACTCAAAGTAGCCACTTACCATAATTACAATGCACTCAACCTTTCTCAGTGTTAGAAAATAGGGCCTGCTTGATACATAAGCTTTAATGGTGGTCTTGGGGTAAATTAAGTTACATATGCTTGGCATTTAGGGCCATTGGACCACAACAAACCTAAGTCAATTGCATGATTCTATTATTCCTTTTTGTTATATTTGTAACATTACGCATAATCGCCTGTAACTGGTGAACATTATAAAGAGTTGACTTAATGACCACTTTTAAATGTGCACGAGTGCACACGTGCAGCCGTTTGTCAAGCCACTGCTGGATGCATACTCTTTGTATTTTTCTGTAAAGTCACAAAGGTAAAATAAATAAATTAAATCACGACGTTTCGGGCGCAACACAAGCGTCCTTCTGCAGGTGGGGACAACTTTGCGAAAGCACAACCGCTTAAGTGTGTCGAAATCGAGAACCACTGCTGGATGGTTAAAGGCCTCCCCCTAAGCCGTACAGGCAACGTCGAATCGGGAGCATAGAAACTTAGTACAACAATTGATTTTTCCACATACCCATTGGTGTCCACCACGTTTGCCTCACATACTTAAGTGTCTACCCAAATGTCATTTCAACGTTAAAACATGATTTGAGAAATGTCTATTTAAACTTAAATTTAAGTTGTGTTCATGCTTGCAGTAGCCTCCTATCCACAAAACACGTACTGTATTTACAGAAGATAATGATAATGTTGTGAATACGATTATTACGGTGACACCACCTTAATAGCTTGTCAAATAATGTTTTACCGCCTGAGCTTTGCATAGGAAGCGTGTATGTTGAACTTAGTTCGCAGCGTACGTAGCCAACCGTGTTGATCGGAGTTGCTGGTGAAGGTTAACAAAATAGACACTAAAAGCAGTTTTAAATAAATGAGTTTCCAATTTAGATTTGAAAGTGCACAGCTCCAGTAGCTTGACATTCGCACAGACATTCAAATGTCTAAAATATGTATCATGCTCCGTAGGCACAGCCCTGCAATTGCTTGCTCACATCACTGCTGGCAGATCTGCCTCCACCTGCAGGAAACTCTAGGGAGCGTCTCTATAAAATAATTAGCATTCTTCTTAAACCGAGGCCAGACATCGTGTATGAGATGGAAATATCCACAATTTTCCCCACCACAAGCGACCTGATGAAGATAGTTGGAATCTAGATTTGAAGCTTTCGTGACTGCAAGGATTCATATTTTTGTTTTTTTCGGTAAAGTCACGTAGGTAAATAAATAAATGTAAACAACTAAATTAAATCACGACGTTTCGAACCCAACAAAATATCGCCAGCGAAACGTCGCGCTCAAATTATAAATTGTTACGGGTTATATTCTTGGTTCTTTCGGTAAAGTCACGTAGAAGGGAAATAATAAAGTAATAACAATATCATTATTTTCCTTCTACGTGACTTTACCGAAAGAACCAAGAATATGAATCCCTACAGTCACGAAAGCTTTAAATCAAAATGTTACAGATTACTCTCCAGCACGCTGGTGTGTGTGTTGTAAGTGGTAAGTCATTGCTACGTTTTGTTCACGTGACAAACCTTACTAATTGGCTGCGTCGGGTGGCGGCGGGTTTAAGGACACATTTATAGCTACTCGAACTAACCCAACAAAACATCATTTATTATGGACGAGCCAATTTATGCTGCTGGGTGGACAAAGGCGGCATGGGGATGAGGATTGTTTGAACTGCCACGGCGGAGGAGATCTAACTGGCCGTGTCGAGAACGCAAGTCCAGTTTGATGACCATTACACCCAAACAAAGTAGCATCCGCGAAAGTACCAAAGCCAAAGCAAACGTGTAATAGTATAAGCACCATATGTAATCCGCGTTGATTACTCGACAGTGTGTACTGGTACATTATTGCGCAGAAATGTGTAATTAATTGTCGAAATCACAAAAAATAAATAAACCATAAAACACTCGGTGGATAACGCAAACACAGGCTCGAGCTGAAGCGCATTGCCAAGGCAGATTATATAAAACCGGTTCCAGACACCGACCGGTGGAAGGAAATTTCTAATAATAAGTGTTGGCAGCCAAACACGCGTTTACTTTTTCTCCAAACAATGGAACAATAACACAGAGCAAACGTTCCTTGCAACTGCATATCCCATGCATGCATGCACACACACACACACTTGTTTGAGCATCGGGAAGTTGAATTGTTTCCAATCTACCTGTTGGCACAGTCCTTCTCTCAAGAAATGGTCTCTTTGTGACCGTTGCCAAACATCACACACTTTTTTTTCTCTCCGCCTGATGAAGACCGCTTGTGTTGCGATCGAAACGTCGTGGGTTTTTTTGCTTTGATTTTTTTTTATTTAACTGTTTAAAAAAATATTTTTTATTGTGGGTTTTTTTCCTTTTATAATTTTCAATGTTGTATTTTATTTTTCTTATTTAAATATTTTTTTATTGCATTTTTTTTTCAATTTACGAGACTTTACCGAAAAAACCAAGAATATCACACACACCACCAAATTAAAGTTGTATAAACACACTCCTGAAATAGAGCATTAGCACATTGTCTTCTAACGCCACGCTATTTTAAATGCATTAATCTTAATACAGTATTTTATATGCATTTACCACATTGATCTTCCGTGCTTTACGAAAGAGCAGCTATAGCATTTTAATGATAAGGATGCTTTTACTGCTGCACTTCCCAACACAAGAGCCTCCTGGGATTTCAGTTCATGCTGTTCTTCCAAATGCTTTAGATCCCTGAATTCACGGTTATGGTCACGGTGAGTGCCTGCATCTGTTCAGCGCGGCAGTTGAAAAAATAGCGCAAGTTTATAAAATCCCTCCACCTCTGTCAAATCTCCAGTATAAATGTTTATGGTGGGGTAAAGTGTGGGTACTCCAACTTGTTCCAAAACTTATGGCCAGTGTGAAAGAGTAGGCCTAAACACCCTCTAGAAGAGCTCTCCAGTGAAGACTTTTCTGCCAGCAGTGAATTAAAAGGCTGTACCTTCAGCTACATTGTTCAACAGTAGAGCAAACACACACACACACATACATGTAGACTGCAAGCACAAATTCAATGTCAATGTGAAAAAACCTATTGTGAGATTTACGTTGGCAAAAGAACAAGTAGAATAAGCTGGGCAGGCCGGCCACACCGGCACTGGCAGGCAGGCTTGCACCCCCGTCTCAGTCGAACACATTTCCTTTCTGTGTTCTGTTTGATCATTCAAGCAGCACCGACTCCAGGGACACGGCTTTGTGTTACCAAAAAAACACACACATACACACATATATCCCATTCTCGCCAGCCCACCTTTTTTCTCTCGCTCGCTCTCTCTCTCTCTCTTTCTCTTCAAGAAATAAAACTCAAGAAAGAGGCTGCTCTATAGTTTCACAGGAATATGAAGCACACGAAGTGCCACGTGGTGAAAGATAAACGGGCAGATTTTACCCGTGCTTATTGTTTGTGTTAAAAAGCTCCTTGAACGTGAATGTTGTTGGTTGTCTTGGCTATAACATGCTAAACAAAAGTCCGGTATTTTGTGTACTTAGTTTTTTTGGTAAAAAAAAAGAGAAGTGTGGCTTAACTTTTACAAGGCTTTTTTTCTGTGACCGTGCGATCAAACGTCACCAAACTTTTTTCTAGTGTACAGCTCCTCTTTTTTAACACCTCGTAAAACGCATCGGCAAGTCTCCTTCTCATGTTACGATGCTCACCGAGTGATCGCAATAACGTTACAACACCATCGTGTGCCTATGTGAAGGCCCACTACTCACCACCGCAGCCAAGCCAAGTGAGGTGGAGTACAGCAATAGCTGCACGTGGACAGGTCACACCTTAAAGAAGAGGGGGGGGGACAGGCACAAAATACCAGCTCGCAGCTTCAACATGAAAGGAATTCTGTATTTACAATTCGCACTGCCCTGTAACACAATTTGTCTGGTCTGGCAGGTGCCATTAACTTCCCATCCCTTCTGCCCACCACCTATGATCTGGGCTAACGCACCGCCGCAAACCAAAACACATTCACAGTTGATGACGATACCAGCAATTGCGTTTTAAGAGATGTAAAATTAACTCATTTCTCACAAAAAGCGGTAGTGTGGTCAGCAGTGATATTTACACACTGCATCGGATACTCATTTAAGGTCGAGTTGATCTAAAGGAGGCGTCGGACCGCCTCAGATATTCGTCACCGATGTGGCTATTAGCAGGAATCAAAACTTAGGTCATCAGGTTCATAGCGCAGTGCATCAACTACAACACCACGACTCCCTCGCACTCAATGCTCAACACACACATAAACACACACGCACATAAGAGCAATGAATGCATTGTAGCAGATAAGGGTAAGTGCTGTAATAATAAATAATCACGTAAAATGATAAATAATAATAATAATAATCACTACACATGTAAAGTGATGTCCTGTAGGAGGTTTTTTTTGGCAAATGACAAACTATTTAATCTCGGCACATGGGAACTTTACATCAGCAAGAAGTCATAACGACAATACGGCAAACGGATTAAATACCGAGTCAAACAGCGACGTCGGACGTCGATGGCATTGATGGGCGGTCGGAAGAAAGGTCTGGGAAAGAGAATCTTGGAAAAGCTACCAAGCAAATTATTTTGGGCTTACTGTGAAGACCCATTCTTCTGCACGTATACGCCATAACAATACGCTCTTTTGGTTAGCTCAGCATAAAACCCACATTTTAATGGACCTCCATTGTGCATTGCACTGAGGAAATACATTGGTTAGACAGCTTACTCACAGGCATAGCGTAATACACTTAGCAAGCCTTGGCTGGATTGTCTCACAGGGACAAATGCATATTCTCCACCTAGGAATAGCATACGTGACATGACTCCCATCTAACGTTATCATCAACATCGACCATGACCTATCCACTGCTGGATAAAGCCACCCAACACAACATTTCAGGTAGCTTCTGCACATGAACTGGTCTCATTGCTCCATCCTTACGGCGATCGCTTTCTCAGATCAACACGATCCATCGTAATTGATATGACGACATTAACCCCGCTTTGGTTTTCACACCTGATAGACTCACAGTGATGACATCACCTTTACTCCCTCTATTTAAGACCGAAAGACGAGGGCTTCTTCACAATTATGACGTACCGCCTGATGAAGCTGCAATCACCAGCGAAACGTCACAGTATACGAATCGTAAATGTTGTGGGGTTACTCTCCAACACACCGGTGTGCTGAAGTAGTAACCAATTGCCACGTTTGGTTTACGTGACAAACCTTACTAATTGGCGTGTCGGGTGGTGGTGGGTTTAACGACACATTTATATTTACGCCATCTAAACCCCACAAAATAATCTTTATTATGGATAATATTGGTCGCGAAAGCATGTTCAGCTGAGTTTCCTCCTTTGGCTGCCACTTGTCTTTAGTCTCGACCATTGGCCATCATCCCCTCCAGCAATGCGTCCTACTCAAGCCCTGTTACTTTACTTAACAGTCAATTAGATGCCTCGATTGTGCGTTTCCTTTCGGATGAGTGTGTGTGTGTTCGTCGTTCAGTCGAATTTCACGCTGAATTAGACTGTTCCAGCCACATGCCACCGTTGCATGTTTACTGGGGTCAAAGGTCATTTCAGCAGGACGTCACTTTGACTTTGACAGTAGATGACGAAGTAGAATGCGACTGGTACAGTTATAAATTCATAAATCCGGGGGGGATCAATTTTCCATGCTCGCAGCCAGAGGCCAAAAAAATCAACCAGTGGGGAGCAAAGTTGCCGATTCTAGGATCTCGTTAAAATAACGTTTCAGGCGTTCAACTGGTTCTGATGACGACTATTCAAATGTGGTCATATGACGACAGCTGCGTTGCATTAGCCGGCATTTTAATAAATAAACAAGCAACAACATTTATAAATAAATAATCAATTGCTGTTCTCATCGCTCTTGACGGTCTGCTTGGGAAATGCTGAACGACACTTGGAAGTGGAACCACATCACTTCCTGGAAGAGTGCCATGGCTCCTATTGATTTGTATTATCATCTTCTTATTCTTACTGAGAACGGCTACTGGCTTGCCTCTGGAGCATGCTATAAATATATGTTCCTTTAATAACAGTGCGGGGCCAGGGTAAACAGGTACTCGGGAGGATTGGTGAGCACATAAACACAATCCACTGGATTCCCCCAGTGTCATTGATCTAGGAGATTGGGGGGTAGAGCGAACAAGGAAAGTCGACAATGTGAACACCCGTTAATTAGCTGATAACACTAAAACTTAACTGAACTCTTTTTATTTTACCAGGCAAGGCCCACTGAGCTACATAGCTCTTTTTTCAGAAGCGACTTGGCAACACATGCTAGCTCAACGAAGTGGCTTAACGTGTGGAAATGTATAGCAGCCAAATCCTCTAAAAGCGTGCTTAGAGACGTGAAGGGAAAACCAGAGGACCCGGAGAAAAATCCACCTGACCACGTGGAGAGACAGAACACGCAAACTCCACATATACAGCAGGTGTCAGGGTTGGGATATAACCCACGACCTCCTGCATACCGGGCGAGGTAGTTAACATCACTGCAGAGTCTTCTTGGTTCTTTCGGTAAAGTCACGTAGAAGGGAAATAATAAAATAATAAAACTAAAACATAATTGTGTTATTATGTTAAATTTTTATTATTGTATTATTTCCCTTCTACGTGACTTTACCGAAAGAACCAAGAAGATGAATCCCTGCAGTCACGAAAGCTTGAAATCGAAATCACTGCAGAGCTTCGGTAAGTATTTGGCGCCGGCTCACCGCGCGGCTGCCTCTCCCACTTTGCTGCGGTTGTTCGTAGATCCGAGTTGCTCTCTCTGTCTCTGAGTTTCTCTCTGGAGCAGCGGTGGAACGAGGGGCTCGCAATTCGAAAGTTTGCGAGCTCAGATTCTGCTCGGACATCTGTGAAAACGAGCTTTGTGGCTCATCGTATTCCTCCAGTATAAATACAGATTATGATTCTGACTTCGAATAATGTACTACTTTGTGGGGAAATCTACATTCATTTTCATACGGAGAAACTCACTCACCCCCTTCCCCCCACCATAGCAACATGGAATTTCCAACACTCGTTCTGGGCTGCAAACAGAAAATGAGCACCGCCTTCAATGCAGCAAGAAATCCTCGGATCAGACTGAGAGCATCTCAGCAAGGGGATACCGCGCCTTTGCGTACCGCCGCAGTGGGCCCTGTAGCAGAGCCAACAGGGGTTGCAGCGTCGATGTTTCTCACGTGGGCTTTACCCGGCGGTCAGATCCGTGGAGTTCACGTGGCTTCCATTGCCCCCGCTTGAGCAGTCTGAGGGCACTGTAGGAATTGGGCAGCCCAGACTGATAGAGGCTGAACACCCGTGTCGTATTGAAAGAGGTGCCGTATTGGCAAGATGTTAACTACCTCGCCTGGTATACAGGCGGTCGTGGGTTCGATCCTAACCCTCACCCCTGTATATTTGAAGTTTGTATGTCCTCCCCGTAGTTGCGTGGATTCCTCCGGTTTTTCCCTCCACGTTTAGCAACATGCGTTTATAGTATTTGGCTGCGATACATTTGCACATGATAAGCCAATTCGTTGGGATATCATTTGTGGCCAGGACGCTTCTGAAAAAGAGCTATATTGCTCAGTGGGCCTTACCTGGTAAATCATGTATTCCCTTCAGCGGCATGCAAGCAACATGTTTTCTTCCAGTATCATTTTTGTTAAAGAAACCACGTTCTTTTTATTATGTTTGCTCGTTGAGCGACAAACGAAATATCGTCAACACATTCTCATCACGGCAAAGTGTGGGGCGAAAATTCAACATTGCTATGACACGGTCCCAATCTCTCCCAAAAGGTCACTCCTGTTGACCTCTCACAAAGTGGTACTCCTCGTACCGCAGAGAGGACGAGTACGGCCAAGCGCAGACCACACCGATCGAAACGTTTGGCTGCATTCATTGTACGTGTCGAGCTGGTCACGTGACACTTGCGGGAATCTCGTGGCGATTCAACGCGAATAGAATACGTCCACTGAGTTTTGCACCAAATAAATTTGTGTAACTTCATGCAAACTCAGTTCTCACCCACGTTCAAGTCAACTTTATATGTCACCAACAGCAACAATTCATATTCAGGAATGCGTCACGCTGACGAGTATCTCATCACCTTATGCCTCCCAATTCTGCGAGTGCTCCCCATCCCGGCCACTGCTTCTAGTCCCACGCAAGGAAAATCATTTGTGACCACATATAAGGAAAGGATATTATTTTGAATGCTCCATGTCCACTTTGCTTATCCACTTAAGCACAACTCAAAGGGTCCCTCACCTCCAACCCCCAACATTTGTCACTCTACAAACGAGTAGTTTGACCAATCAGTTGTCATCCCTTCCACGGCCTAGTCACGCGTCAGTCCGCCCGCGTTATCCCACCGGGTACCAAGGGGGGACATCACTTCCACGCCGCTTTTGTGCGACCCTTCAGCCTTTGTTCCGTTTTCTTTGCCAAGGGGACCATTCTCCGGAGGCAGTCGTCATAGCTGGCAGCCTGCCCTGGCTGCGGGCCTCACTCTTGAGGAAACATTGGCACTTTGTTCGTCTTGACAGGGATCGGGGTCGAGAGAGGCACTCCAAACACGGCTGTCGTCCTTCCCTTCACGGCGTGCGCCGGCGGTCTTTATCCGTCTCGAGGGGCTGTCCAAGAGAAGCGGGCGTGGTGTATTAAGAAGAAGTACAATTTAATGTACTTCAGTGGTCGCACACGTCCCGACAGTGTTGCCGGGTGGCACTCAATTCGACGAACTGACCGCAACGGAATCGCGACGCGGCTTTGCTGCCTGTGGCCACCACGCGCCGACCGTGCGACGCGACAGTGGCCGCAGATGAAGGTAAAACAACATTCCAGAGTTCGCGAGCTCTAATAACCTCTAACCAAACTACTCTAATAAGGATCAGAGATCGTTGCCAATACGATGGAGACACTCCTAAACGCGCCTTGGCCTTAATCTGCCTCACCTCCCCTCCCCCCCCCCCCCCCCCCCCCCTCTCATGTTTATTGTTCCACGGGTCATATTTTGTTTGTACATGTTAAAATAAATACATTCCAGCACTTGCTAAGCTGCATTAACCAATAATTAGTGTCTCTGTTGTGATTTTCACTTGAATGCACGCACACTTTTGGGACTGCTCCCTAGTGAACTTGAGCAAACGGGATATGACATCTGTGGGCAAGAGATTTTTTTTGTTTTCTTCTTGAAATATAGCATCTGAGATGCTGCTGTTTAACGGTAGGCACACTCGACTTGCAATCTAGAGATTGCCGGTTCGATCTCCCGGTTCGGCAGTTCGAACAACGGCCCAAGTTCCTTTAGTCGACAACCACCCTCTTCCTAACCAGCAGCGTATTAAGCGCAGTTATTCGATCGGCAGGTTCTGTTTGGCGAGACATCTCTTCAGAGATGTAATAGTATTACAAAGTATCCTCTAGAGCAGTGGTTCTTCACCAGGGGGTGCGTGCACCCCAGGTTAAGAACCACTGCTCTAGAGGGGCAGTCCAGGGCTTCGCTTTAGTGGAGGCCCTTTAATCAACAGTGACAAGAGCGATACTATAAACGAAACTGAAAATTTTACAGAATGAGGAGGAAAAAACCGGAGGACCCGGAGAAAAATCCATACGACCACCTCCAAATATACAGGTGTCGAGGTCGGGCTCCATGACCTCCTGTACACCTGGCGAGGTAGTTAACATCTCGCCACCGTGACGACACCCTTGGTTCTGATAGGCAGGTCCTGTTTGGCGGCGGTGAATTCCCACCTCTTCCAAGATGTCTGGCAAGGGTGGAATAGTCATCCAAAATATCCCCATGGAGGGTCAGTCCAGAGCGTCCCTTGAGTGGAGGCCGTTCCATTAATGGTGGCAAGCGCAATACATCGGACGGCTATAACTTTACCAATCATCGCATCTGCAGAATTGTTTCATGCAGAACCTACTCAACGAAAACCACAAAAAATTTGCGTGCACATATTTGGACAGGGAATAATAAATATTAGCAGACGATGCTATAATTATTTAGTTTAGTATGTGAAATGGGATATGTGTGTGAGGCTTGTGTTTAGTTAGCCAATGAGACTTTTCTTTAGGGCTCAGGAATTTCTATAGCTCATTAAATCCACGGGTTTTTCTGTTCGCTGCCACTTTTGAAAACAAACGTTCTGAACATAAATACGATTTTAGCAAAACAAACACTTTACCACCATCAAAGATTGAACATTTACATTTTAATAACTTGCATACTTGGTGACATAAACTCTGCCAATGCAACGAAAGTTCATGAATTGTATTCTATTTACAAAAAAAATACATTTATACTTTTACTTTAAATATGCTTTGCTTTGAACTTGCTTCTGCGTCCAAGTTTTGCAGTCTGCTCAATCACGACGCTCCAATTTCAGTGTACATTGTCCACAAAGACAACGATCCCCCATTAAATCCTGAACAGACCGTTGGGGCAAGTGCTGTTAGCGAGCACCTATGAATACACGAGGGGGTGGGTGGCCAGCACCACGCCCGACCGCCTTTGTCTCCCAAGGAGCGATGTTTACACAACGCACCAGATACCAATTTGAGGCTGAGTCGACCTCTGGGAGGCCCAGGACTGATTCAGATAATCGTCACTGCTGTTGGTCATGAACGGGAATCGAACTCGGGTCGCCGGGATGGTAGCACAGTGCGCTACCCGCTTCACTACCGCTCCCCAGTGGAAACACACAACACACACCGCCACACACACGCGTGTGCGATGGAGTCCTACAGGAACACTCGCAAACACGAGCACTGCTCTCCAGAGGATACAGCCCATCTGCTACATCGTGAACATCACGGCATCCCATGACGCCATTGGCCACAAATGTGCCTCTTGCACCAGGAAAGCAGCTTAGGAAATGATCAGCGATTGCAACAAGTGCACAGCACGGGGCATAAGAACGTCAGAACGCAAGACATTTGTAGAAACGAGAGGAGGGCAAGAAAGGGCATTCGGTGGTCTATGCAGCTCGTTTGGTTGCTCGTAGCAGATCGCGTCTAGAATCACATCAAGGGGCTTCTTGAAGGGTACCCGGTGGATCAGCTTCCATGGCGTGTTGCGTGGGCAGCCGGTTCCACACTCCCACCAGAGGCTCTCTGCGTGCTGAACACATCCTGAACACATCCTTCGTCTGGCCTCGGTCCTGAACCCTCCCACACGCAGCTTCTTCCGCTGCAGCCTCTGGTTCTCTCCTCCACTGTGCCGAGCTTGATGTGGGAGTCCGGATCGATATCAGCGACCTGAGTATTGAAAATATTCGGAATGTTGAGCCTATCTGCGTGTAATTGTTTTTTAGTCATTTTACTTTTTCTTTTTGGGCTCAACAGTGGCGAGACGTTAATTACATCGCCTGGTATTCAGGAGGTCGTGGGCTCGATCCGGACCCTTGATGCCTGTATATTTGGCGTTTGCATGTCTCTCTCTCTCCCCGTGGTAGCGTGGATTTTTTCTCAGGGTCCTCCCATTCTTTCCTTTCACATTTAGAAACAGGCGTTTAGAGCATTTTTCTGCAATTCTTTTTCACATTATAAGCCACTTCGTTTCGCTATCATTTGTAGCCATGTCGCTTCTGAAAAGAGCTACATAGTTCAGTGGGCCTTACCTGCTAAAATAAAAGTTTAGTTTCGTTGTTTTAGTCCAGTAATCGCTGTGGTTTTCTCTGCGATGGGACGTCCTCCCTGGGCAGCAATGCCCTCTTTGTACCGCGTTGACCAAAAACTGACCACGAAGCTCCAGTGGACATCCCTCCCTCCTGGCACACGTGCTGCATGCAGCCCAACTGTACTAACCTTGCATCAAAAGAGAGAGACTCTGGGTCGACAATGCCTGCGATGGGTGAGACAGGAATAACCAGAACTCTCACGGCCTTACACATCCTCCCTCCTGTTGCCTTTCAAAAAAAAAAACACGGCGCTATTTAAGCTCCACATGTCAGAGAAACCCTTGGTTTGTGTGTTTTTTTTTTTGTACGCGTTGCATAAAGGCAGCGCGCAGCTTGCCCTGCTCCCAAAAAATCAGGACACTGAACCGGGCATTTGAAGGCAGGCCTGGTTATTTATTTATATTGACTTCATTTCAATCGGCTGAGCTGCACACGCCCGTCAATGGAAATCATCCGCAGGGGGTCTGGTGAGCATTAAGCGAGTGGAACGCAAAAATGTAGAGCAACAGAGCCCACCCTCAGCGCTATCAGAACTGCTTTGTCTTTCGTTTTCTGTTCCCCACTCCCCATACCGCACCTCCGATTAGCACGGTTGGCTACGTACGGTGCGAACGAAATTGAACATACATACAGAATGTGGGAAATGTGGGCGAGTGAGCCTCCATCTTGTCAAATTCAAGTCCAAGAACGGCTGGGCTGCCAGTGGTTGTGTCACCTTTGGTGGTGGTGGTGGTGGTTGGTGGTGGTGGTGGTTGTTGGTGTTGGTTGGTGGTTGGTGGTGGTGGTGGTTGTTGGTGGTGGTTGGTGGTGGTGGTGGTGGTGGTTAGGACTTATTATTGCCAGCGCAGTTGGCGAATGATAAAAGCGAGTAAGCGCCAATTAATTACACTCTACACTGCTCGCACACTTTTATCCGAGATATATGGATACGATACATTTACTGCTCTGTGTAGGCAGCAACTTAAATTGTTCTTCTTCATATTAATCCCATTTTCCCTCAACTATTAAACAACCAATAACGTACTGCCATTTGAAAATAAAAGTGTTCTAATGCGTTTCGACTTGTGAATCATGGCATGTCTGAACTGTTCTCGGTACGGCAAGACGAACACGTGTTTTAAATGCTAATATGCAGTTTAAATATATCATGAGAGCTGATTAGTGCTCATATATCCACATATGCACAGTCGATTAATGTACTCACACACTGATCGTGAGAATCATATCAGCTGTTTCACGTAGATGCAGCAGCACAAATTATGTTCATTATATGATCTTAAGTTAAGTAACTTTAGCGTTTTCCAAAACGGAATTTGCTTCTCTTTAACAGCCACCGCTGACATCGCGTGCTCTGATTCATGCATTCGTTTCACAGTAGCGACCTAATTAGAGCAGTCTGTGATTGGTTTAGAATCTGTCACATGTAGCTTATGTCCACTTAAAACCGATGCACCGACTTGTGAATGCATTTGTTGGACAAACTACATTTTAATTTTGCTCACGAGTAGTGTAAGTTTATTATTATTATCAAGGATGTGTACATTGTCATTTTCCCCAATTTTTCGGATTTGTTTATCGAATAAAAACGTGAATTGGAAGCCGGCAAAACACAATGAATGAAGATTGCCCGAATGCAGCCGGCCTTTTTGTTGACACGTTTGTGTTGCAGGCGGAGTACATTGTCATTTTCCCCAATTTTTCGGATTTGTTTATCGAATAAAAACGTGAATTGGAAGCCGGCAAAACACAATGAATGAAGATTGCCCGAAAGCAGCCGGCCTTTGTGTTCGCACGTTTGTATTGCAGGCGAAGGGTTTGGACGTGAGTGCATTCCGCGACACGCGAGACCCAAGCCTTAGCCAAATGAAATGCCTCCTCGTCGTGATTCCGCTGAGGGTTCAGCGGAGGTCAACTTACAACGGCATGTCTCTCTTGGCGGTAATCTAATAACCTCCCGAGTCAGGTCTGGGTAGTTGCGTTCAGGTGAAAACGAAGCCAACCACTGACCATGTTCTACGCTCATATCTGAAATTGAGGGCCTGCGTTTGTGGCTGGGCTGAACGATGCACAATGTAGAAACTGAACTATTTTTATTTTATCAGGCGAGGCCCACTAAGCTCTACAAATGATCATGTGGAAATGCATTGCAGCCAAATCCTCTAAACGCATGTTGGTTCTAAATGTGGAGGGAAAAAGCCGGAGGACCCGGAGAAACATCCACGCGACCACGTTCCCATGCACACTCCAAATGTACAGCAGGCGTCATGGTCGGGATCGAACCCACGACCTCCTGCAAACCAGGCGACGTAGTTAACATCTCGCCATAATGGCGCCCCGTGTACTGCATCACTCTGCCAAATAATTACAATTTCCTCTACAATGTCCTTCGATGCACCAGGCCAGCTAAAAGAATATGTGATGTAGGTGTGAACATTTTTAATTTGCAAGCGTGTGATGGCAATGACTAAATGACCGTCGAAGCGGTGTGAATTTAGTCGGCAGGTTATTCTCGAGTCCTCGTCGAGTCACCAAGAGCCAGTGGAAGTTCAGCCAAGTTTAAGTCTGTGGGTTTAATCTCCACTCTTTCACATGTCTTTATTTAGCCGTATTGTTACATTATTGTTGAATTAAATGTTGGATTTCCTAATTTTTTATTTAAATGTCTTAACATATTTTGAGCATTCCAAATACCTGCATATAACGAAATACAGCGAAGAAGCATACAATAAGGCCTCACCTCACAGATCCGCCCCATCACACCAAAAATAATAAGTGATTTCCACAGCTCCCACAGCATCCGGGAGACGATCTTGCCTCGCAAAACAAAACAACAACAGCCCCCCTGGCCAAACTTAAATCTTCTGGAAAGAGCCAAAGAGTAAAAAAAAAAACTTCCCCTTTCAGAATTCACGGCGGAGCCCCCAGCAAAAACGTTTCACAGGATCAACAATGGCATTAAAATGTGCCTCGAGATAACTTAGCAAAGACACACACACATACAAAGCGTTGTGATGGGCTGTAACAACACGAGAGCGAGTGGCCAGTAGTCAGGCCAGTGCCGTTAATATCATGGCAGTGAAGGCTGATCGCAGCTGGACAATTAGTCCAGCAGGCCGATCGTCATGACCGAGGTTATCATCTGCCAGTATGATCAACAGCTCCGTCGCGAATAATTAATCAGCGATAGACTGCCGATTGAATCCACTGTGGTAATACTGGTCATTGTGTGGAAACAGACATCCCACTCGTAAACAGAATAATTAAATTGTACTGGAAACAATAAACTAAATCAACCTTCATTTTCCCTGCACGTAAACTTGTTCAGTCGATGTATCTTTATATGTTGGCATTCTAAACAATCTAAACTTATGTTAACCAGGAGCATGCATTTAAGCTTCAAAACATGGATGGGCTTTAGACTTTCGGTTCTCAACAGCAGCCACGCTTGTTGGCCTGAGTATCATTTATTAGCCTGACCGCGTCACTGCTGATGAGACCCAAAAGGCTGAAACTGGTCCAAAGTTTTTCTCACTAATGTAGCTTTAAATACATGCGTTACAGTCCAGGCGAAAACAGTGCATAAGGTACATATCTGTAAGAGCTATATATATATGTGTGTATTGTGTTGTATGTTCATTTCACGTTAGGCGGCTGCCTGCATTTAAACCCATGTAACCAGTGCACCCAAACCATTTATTACCACAAAAAAATAATACACCATTGAATCCCCCATGCACCTTTTTTATACATTCTTAGAATGAAACCGAAACTTAAAAATTAGCGGTAATATTAAGCGGGCATTTTTCTGAGTTTATTTTCCCGACCTCTACAGAAGCCACACACATAAAGCGGGCTTTATTCATACACTTTTATTCCAGATTTAAAGAAAAAACCCAGCTGTGCCCAGTTTCACACTGCAAGTGGAAGCACTGGTGACTGCCAACCGTTACCATTAACACGAGAACGAACAGAAGGACATTGTGGAGCCTGTATGCCAGCGTTTATTACGCGCACCCCATTACGGGCATGTGACACCATAAAATACAGTACATTAAGTTTCATTCTTTCTCGTGACCTTCCAAGTACACCCAGCCCAGTGAGCTGAACCACATGAGGTGTGCCATTATAAAAACACAAACACACACACACACACCTACGACTCTCGTACCTGATGACTGAACACAGCGCTGGCTTTTAGTTACAACTCCATAATACGACCCGGTGTTTTTTCATGGTGTAAAGGAGTGCAAAGAACGTGATTGTCACGAACTTTCACGACGGGTGCCCTTCAGCGCTGCCATCTCTCTCTGGAGGAGGTCGCATCAGAGAGGGCTCGCAGCGCTCTGCTTTCGCTGCGACGAGCACCGTTCAAATTGTCGGTCAATCGATCGATCGCTTCTTTTTTCTTTACGTGCCAAATCTCGACCACAATAAAGGAGGCATCGGTGCACATTGCGACGCGTTGAGTGCATCGGGTGGGGACATTGGACTTGTCATCCGTTTTCAATTCGTTTGTTTTTGTTTCCGGCACGGCAGTTGAAACGTTCTCTTATCGATCTTGATTTGATGCTTTCGTAACTGCAGGAATCCATACTCTTTGGTTCTTTCGGTAAAATGACGTAGGTATAAAATCAAATAAATCACGACGTTTCGGGCGCAACACAAGCGTCCATCATCAGGTGGGAAAGCATTGATCTGCTGCTGAGGCAGACTGTTGTTTTGACTGCACCTGCGACCAGTCCTGTTCCGATGTTGCCCATTCCTACGCACGAACCACTTTGACGTTGTCGTTGTTGTTGTCGTTGTTGTTGTTGTCGTTGTTGTTGTCGTTGTTGTTGTCGTTGTTGTCGTTGTTGTTGTTGTTGTTGTTGTCGTTGTTGTCGTTGTTGTTATCGTTGTTGTTGTCGTTGTTGTTGTCGTTGTTGTTGTTGTCGTTGGTCTGTGCCGAGGCAGCACCGATCTCCCTTGCAAAACGAACCGGGTACCTGGCCAAACGGGACTTTCAATGTAACAATTACATTTGATTGATTTATTGATTGGACACGTTCATTTTTAAAACAATGTTTAAAAACATGAACGTGTGTTAAAATTGCCCCCCGCCCCCTCCCACACACATCGGTCTATGAATGTATAAACCGGTTCGTCAATCGGTGGGGTGGTGTGTGGTGGGGATAGGGCAAAACCCGACGATTCACTTAGACAATACACAATCTCATTCGTTATTGCGTGGGTTGTTATTGAAGGCCCTTGTGGAAGAACGTGCGCGTACATATTCAAAGTCAATTTCAAACAGTGCCGTGGTGTAATCGTTTATGATGCTAGATGTTTCAGCTGTTTAAATGTTTACTGAATTACTTTCTGGACCAGGCTTTCCTTGCAAATGAGACTTCTGGATGAAATAAATTGTGTACCGATGTGCCTACATAAAGTTTTTTTTTTGCTACATTAGCAAATTGCAGTTTAGCAGAAACAGTTGTTGCAATTTAAAAAATAATCAGGAAACAACTAAATATATCCTTGCCAAATTCGAGAGGAGCGTGTAATGCACGGCTGTGTTGTATTTGTGAGGAAAAGTCAGCCAACTTCCTTTCGCCTTTTTGGTGCTACAGTTCAACGAGCCCGATGGACATGCGATGAAAATAAAGGTTTGCATGCAGAATTCCGTTGTGTTTTGGAGCAAAGAACCACACACTGTCAGGCACAATTTCGATCCAGTATTCTAAAGCCTCCACGGGCAGATATGGGTTTCGCTGTTATGAAAGAAAAAAACCGAACCACGGACATCTGGGGTTAATTTTGCAGATGAACAGCGACGAAGGGGTGGCCTCGTTACAACTAACTTCGTACTTGTGAAAAAGTGAATTTGATGCGTTAGCGAGTTACATCTTAATCCTTTCAACATTGTTGCACTACAAAAGCTGTAAATCATTGTTACACTACAGCAACTGTAAATTACGAGTTTCGTTAAATCTCTATATTTTTAAACCAATCTTTTTGGGGGGAAATGTCCAAACAACATCAACAACAAAACACTCGGGTGCTTATGTTTACCATTCTGCCGGTCATTGAAAGCATACCTGCCGTGTTCCACATCTCGGAATTCAGCCGCCTAGTGCATGTCTTCTTCGAACGCTGGGGAGCCGGAAAAGCCCCTCTCTGTACCAGCGTGGACGGCACCCTCGTGTTCACCTTCTGAGGCGCTCGCTCGTCCCCGTGGCGTGCGCGATGACCACGTGACTTTTCTTTCGTGTTGTGCGCGGTGCATTTAGCGCCACAGCGCGTGGATTTATAGCGTTTATTTGTTTGCTGGTGACTGTGTTTTTCATTTCGGAATCGCCTCCAGTGCTGTTGCTGCTGTCGGCAATATAAGTTGTTTAAGTCAAAAGTCTAAAAATTAACCCGTAAAAACAAAGTTTTTCACTATAAATCCTTTACATGCGTGGCGGCTAGAGGCCTCTCGTCCTCTGGCTTGAGATGGCTGCCACCTATGGGTCAGATGATTGCATGGCAGCATTAAGCAATTGGTAATTAAATATAATATTTTTGTCCTAAAAAGTGTAAAATTTTGGAAAAAAAATTCACGAACATTAATTGTCACGCACAACGAGTCTGTGTGGAAAATGTCAGCTCGATTGGATCACGGGAAGTGGGTTAAAAAACGACCGAAAGATTTGCACGGTCGTAAGCAAGCAAGTGAACTTAATATAAAGGATTTAATAAAAATCTGGGCACCGTGGGCAAAAGCCATTGAAAGCATCAGCCCCTGGCAGCACGGCAACGGGATACTCAACCATCTGCTCGTTCCCAACTCTCAGTCGACCACGCAAGTGCGCGCACGGCAAGGGTTTGGCAATGTGCGCTGCCGCCGTGGGTTCTACGCTGAAGAACACCGCCCGATTATCACGGTCGGCTAGGCACGGTGCGAAAGAAGTTCAACGGACGTGCGTACGCACCGAAGAAGAACATTGGCAGCGAAAGAATGGCCTGTAAATGAATGCTTCTTGGATTGCACCTTGCGCAGCCTTGTGCGTCTGGATGCAGAATTCGTCTCGTTCAGAATGTTTCACTTGTTTTTGTATCGTCCTCCACTGCATCATCATTGTTGTCGTCACTGTAATTTGCATTGCACGTTTCGTCGTTTCTTTCAGTCACAATAGAGCAGTGGTTCGTAACCTGAAGATGCCCTTTCTGTGCGAGACATGGATAGCTTTCATTAGAAGGTAAATAACACTGGTCAACAACAAAAACATTCTGGCCTGGACTTTTGCAGCTGTTTTAGACTAATTTCAGGGTGCTGATTCCAAATCTGATCTCAGATTTGCTCTATTACATCTCATTTTTATGCTATCGGCATACCCCATTTTCATTGATTTTACCCGAAATTAACTCTGTCACTTATGATTGCAAGTTGTTGCGAGTCAGCGACTGCTTTAGTGTTAAAATATGGTGCCGTATATTTAGGATAGTGTATTTATAATAGAATTTTATGTAGATATCCACATTTATTTAAGATTTTTCTTCTGCATTTTTTATTGAAAATGCAATATTTGATATGTCAAAAACCTGATGTGATAGACACAAACTGATGCCAGATTTGGAATCAGCACCCCAAAATTACCTTAAACCTTTTGGAATACCTTATGCCAGAAAAAGTATGTTGACCAGTGTAATCGAAAACACAAATTAAGGACAGGCACGTAAGTACAACTACGTTGTTTCATCACACCTATGCATTTATTAGCGTTCTACTTTTTTTTACGATTGAAAACCAAAGAGGTGCAAGGCTGCAGTAAAGGCCCAAGAACCACTGCAATCGAGATTGAAGTTCTAGACCGCTCACACGTGCACCTTGGGAACGCAGCACTGCGATCCATGCAGGGCGAAATGGAAGCGCGCGGTATTTGATTGTGGCGCAGGGTCCGAGCACTCCCGAGGGTGCGTTTCAGAAAAGATCGCCCCGACCCTCCCTCTACCCACCTCAAACGTCACGCCACCACGGTCAGAGAGGGGAGAGGCCTGGGTTGTGGGGCCACGGAAAATACTCTACTGGAGACGGAAGCCCGCGCGTGTGGGTTGTGTGTGTGTTGTGTGTGTGTGTTGTGTGTGTATGTTGTGTGTGTATGTTGTGTGTGGGTTGTGTGTGTTGTGTGTGTGTTGTGTGTGTGTTGTGTGTGTGTTTTGTGTGTGTGTGTTGTGTGTGTGTTGTGTGTGTGTGTTGTGTGTGTGTGTTATTTGTTTACACGCGCGTGGTGTGTTTTGTCCGTAGCCTACAACACGAGTGTCACCGTTGTCACGTGGACATCATCACCGTGCAGCGTCGTCGTAGATTGAAAACTAATTTCTGTAGAACTGTATTCTTGGTTCTGTCGGTAAAGCCACGTAGATAGAAAACAAAAATCTAAATTAAAAGCAAAAAATCCACGACGTTTCGATCGCAACGCAAGCGGTCTTCTTCAGGCGGAGAGAAAAGAGGGGGAGAGCTTCCAAATACAGCTGCTGGTAGAACTGCTTGCTGCTGCTGTTGTTGTTGTAGCTTCATGCTGTTGTTGTTGTAGCTTCATGCTGTTGTTGTAGCTTCATGCTGTTGTTGTTGTTTTTAGTTTGTTCAACGCACATAGGTGCATTCGTGTGTCCGCGACCTTCTTCCAAATGTGGCGTTCGTCTCAATACAATCTCATTTGGTTCATGTGTATTTAACATTATCGCAAGACACGCACTTTAGTTCATGAGCCCAGACCAGATGTCTCACACGTCGTTACCACTTACGGTGACAGATCTTTCGTGGTTCCAATTTCTTACGTGGCCATAAACAGTGAATTATGCGATACGCACTTGAAACGAGTGGGTAATCAAATAAATCGCCCTTATAAGCCATGCGAATAAATGGGTACGCCTATGGTTTTGCTAACTTAGTTGGTAACCGTTTCTGCCCTGGCCCATGGACTAATATAGAGTACAGCCATACAGACTGTTAGCACAAATGCTGTTCGCATCGATTAAGGCTGGGGTAATGCACAAGGGGGTGGTGGCGGCCAACACCACGCACGGCCGCCTTTGTCTCCCCAGGGCTGATGTTTACATATCGCACGAGGCACTCACTTAAGGCCACCGTATGAACCCCCTCTCAACACGCGTGCGTGTGCTGCTGTAAGTCGCGTGAGCATTTTCGCACAGCAATGGCTTGGCCTCCTCAGGTAACACGGGGCGGTTAAAGTCCCTGGCCCACATTGGCAGTTGTCAACAGCTATTTAGAGGCGCTCCCAAAGTCCCACCCATTAACACCCCGCCAATCCCAACGTCGCCTCTTTCCCAACAACCGCCCACGCCCCACAAACTCCTCAACGCCACCAAGCCCGGCGTTTCCCCCTTTAGCAACTCCACATTCTTTCTTACGTCCGTCATCGAGCTGGTAATTGCCAAGCGGAATGCTCTGCCGCCGTTCCAATTTTTATTAATCCGCACAAGAATGTAAGACTCGCACGGACGCACGGCGATTGCGCCCTGGCTGTCCACGCTCAGTGTCCAGGACATCGGTAGACACAACAAAAGCGCGGCGTAGCAGGAGAGAGAATACGGCGTGACCACGTGGCCTTCTCTCTCTCTCTCACTGCTGAACCACCGGTCACGGACACAGTGCACGGTCCTGTGAGGAAATCCAATCCAGACGCTGAGCTGCGGCAAGGGGAAGACACGAGTTAAATGCGAGCACCGTCAAGGACAATGTTATCATCTCTCCATTGGGAACATCCGATATTGACAATATCCATTTTATTTGTACAACCATATGGGGAGTCGTGCAATTCTGAGCCGGTGACCCGAGTTGAACTCCTAACCGCGGCGAACATCAGTGGCGACTAATGTCGGAATCGGTCCTGGGACTCTCCTTAAACCAACTGACCAGTGTGGTGAAGTATGGTCAAACTCCAATGGCCGACAGTTTGAGGAGGCATATGGCCAGTAGTGGACTGACTGCGAACTCATGTATAATTATTGCAGAAAATAACTGCGTTTTACAACACAAATGAGAATAACTAGCAGCTGCAAGATTTAAAGTTGACTCCATTCAAATCGATTGGCTCAGTGGCAAGTCTACTGAGCAATGAGCTTTCAAATTGCCCAATAAACAGAACATACACCACAGATCAATACATAGCTGAATGAAGCAAAGGGTTTTACTTTGGAGGGAGATACAGATTTAATAGACGTATTTTTAAGGTCTGCGTGTGAACCTGATTGCACCATGGATGCTGTCGGATGACATTTGTAACATGCCAACATTACATCACATTGCACCGAATGTAAAAGTCAAAAGTGAAACAGCGGTCGACTAATGAAGTTAAGAGCTTGAATTCAACTGCCGCGTTGCTTTCCATCGATTTTTTTTGTTAAACCGTCACGGGCTATATAAAGGTCCTGGCACTCAAGAGAACCAAAACATCTGCTACTTTTTTTTGCAACGCTCAGATGCCCTCTTGTGTGTTGATTGGCGACAGCAGCTCTAATCTGACTGTCAGCATTGTGGCACAAAACTGCCAACTGCCACAGACCGATGCCATGGCACTGTCTACCACATAAGGCGTGGACGGCTACATACACTTTCCCAGCCACCCCACGGTTCGCCCTAGCCTAGCCTGACACTCTTGGCACGTCGATGTTCTACTTCAAGTTTCACACATTGATACGCCACGGTTATTACGCGTTTTGAGGCATCATTCCAATAATGCGATATTCCCTCTCCGTGTGAAGATTTCGTGAACGAGTTCAACGAGTTTTCATCCAGACGTTTGTACCACTTCTTTAACGATGTCGACAGTTGTGCCACTTAATCCGAGGGCTTTGCCCCCTTTCACACTGCGAGGGGCCGAGTTGACTTAGTCGCTCGTGACATTCGGCACTGTCACCTCTACGCCTTCGAGTTGGTCTGATTCCTGGGCTGTAAGCTGTTAAAAACCAATGCACAGTCACGTAAAAAAGAATCACTAAGTTTGGAACGTCAATCTACCGCGTGACCACCTCTCATATTCGACAGACAAGTATTTTGGATATATTATTGGCAATGCGGTTGACATATAGAAAAATGAAGGTTAACTCAAATGTCAAACAGAGCCAATTGTTTTTTTGTTGTATATGTGCTTAAATTCTAAAGCAGCAAGGTTTAACTTCTTAGGACGGTATAAGACATGTGCAAAAACTTGGATAAAGGACAAAAAATGTACACCGCTCAATATTTTACTTAATGCGCCTCCTTATGACTGCATAATATGACATCGTGGACTAAATCAGCCCTGTACATTTACATTATGTACAGCAATTCGAAGTGTTACTGCGTATGAAACTTATCAAGCTTGACAGACGCGTTCAAGCATGGCGTTTATAATGGATTCGCGAATGGATATTCACCGTGATTTGAGTTAAACTTCCTCGTGCTAAAATGTCAACCGCATTTGCAAATTATATTCAACGTATCAATTGCAAATTAAAAACGTTGAATAGCAAATGAAAACGGTGGGGGTGAACAAAAGACACTCTTTGACACAAAGCGATGTTTGTGCTTCATTGGAAGACCGATGGGGCAACGCCTTGACTATTGGATTACCCCCCTCCCCCATCCACAACTGTACTTTCCGCTCAATTTTATTTTCGAGAAAGGCCGTTCATTATTTGCTCGCACATGATTTCATTGCACGGAGGCGAGAGACGGGGAAGAGTACAATTTATGGGGCCCCTCCAACGAGAGGAAGAAAAAAAATGTTTTGGCCCTAGGCCCTCCTGCCCCTGCCGTTCCAGCGACGAGTGCCCGGAGAACGAACAGCAGCGCCTCCCTGAGCTGCTCCCCCCCCACCACCCCCATCTGCTGTCGCTGCCTGGGCGGTTTGCAGGAGGGTGGATGGGGGGGCACATGGAAGGAGCAAGCAGGTGTCCCGGTTTCGTTTACGTAACACTTGGATGAACCTACGTGGGGTGTGCATCGCCTGCGCACGGACTATCCTTCAAATTCTGTAAATTGCAATCTGATCCAGCGGCAGATGGATTCAAGGGGGGGGGGGGGGGGCACGGTGGGGTGATTGCTCCCACCCCCTGCTCCCCATCCGTTTAGATGATTTGGCTGCTGCTATAAATTTACACCATGATACAAGCCACTTCGCTGAGCTATCATTTTGTGGCCAGGTCGCTTCTGAGAAATAGCTATACAGCTCTGTGGGCACGACCTGGTTAAAAAAAAATACAGTTTAAATATTTTAGTTCATCCCATCATCCCTGAACATCCTGATAATTGGTATTTTATTGATATTCACCAAAGATAATACGTTAAATGGTCTTTCTTACGTAGAGGAGTATTTCTAACGCTTGATATTTCGGGACAACCCCACTCCATTTGGTAACATTCTCGATCCACCGATTAACAGGTCTGAAATGTGCATCCCGTTTAATTGTTAGTGGCGCTGTTGTTATTCGGGGTTGATGAAAACGAGTACCAATTCGGAGCAGCGATCTTGTTGCGAAAGAGCACCCGTGTAAGGAAGCTTCATTTTATTGCAATACTTATTGTGATGAAAATGTGGAATTTCCACCGCTGGGCTCTGGGCCAACAACCGAGATGGTGGTAATCCTTTCCGCGCGCAGGGACGCCCTGAGCGTCCGTCTGCTCGAAGCCTTTTGCATTCCCGTCGTAAATATAGCGTGACGCATGGACGCAGAGGCTGACTCCTTCCTGTTTAAAAGACCTGGGCTCAATTCCAGTCTCTAAGGGCCCAACGCCCAATTCTTCGAGTTGCACATTTTCTCGGCAAAATGGCAATCGCAAGTCGAATTACTCTTAAAGGTGGCGAAATGGCAGTACAACAAGTAGGTGGCTGAACTGACTGTACAGATGGATTATAATCATCTTGGGCTTCATAGCCACTCGGGGTATATCTCACATGCAAAAAAGAGTCATTGTGAAATTTTCCAAACGTTCCAATGCAGTAATCCTCCTTAACATACCAAAAAAAACCTTTTAAACGCAGCGAAACTTCCACAGACAAAGAGCTGTTATTAATATTTATTGCCACCTTGCGTACTGTGTGACCTTACTATAAATCAAATGCTTGCTATTGGCATTCACCATCCCATAAGCATAACGTGTGGGAAGTCCTGAAAGATAAGGTGTGGGACACGCAGACCCTCCATCAATTGCGTGACGACTTGCAGATGGTGCTGTAAATTCGTCACGTGTTTTGCTGCTCAGATAATAGCAAGGGTTCAACAATTTTCTCCTTACTATACGCCCCTCTTACATTTGTTCACATCGTTTTTATTGTCACAGCATGTTCAGGGTCTACACACCAATGGAATACCACAGCGAATTCTGCGAAATACAGAGTTTTCATTTCTTGTTTTAACCGAAATGTTCTTTGAAATCTTTCAACTTTTAAACAGCTTTGGGCCACATGTTGCATTTGAATATGCTGTCTGGTGCTGTCTAGTCATGTCGAGTCAATGCAATTTAAAATCACACTTTCTACACGTATGCTTTTAAAAAGATATATATAAATAATGACACCACTCACTACCATCGCGAGCGTCTGGTGGAATGCAGCGTTCCCATTTTAACATTTTTAGCATGTGACAAACCCATACGCAGAAGTCAAAAGTTAATTTAATTCAAGGGCTTTTATAACGCCTTACGTCAGTGACAGCTGTAGCACCAGCGCATGTTAATGCGGAGTGTCACGACCATGCCATCGCTAGCAGAGGTCAACAATGCCCCCCCCCACACTCACTCGCACGCGCCTCTGCCGCTTGGCACTGGCCGAAAGTATATTGAGCTGAGAACAACATTCACGTTAAATTCAGATCGCCACGCTCACTTATTTCAATATCCGCATTTAGTAAGGCTCTTGCGAAAGCAAACGGGCCTGTTGCGGTTACTATTGTTGTCTTTGTTGTTGTTGTTGTTGACAAACGCATCCCAGATGACTACGAACCGCGTCACTGTCCGTCTTGAGGTTTCCACGTGCTCGGCCAAAGCGTGAACCCACTGTTGCCAACACCTGCTTGCAACGTGCAAAGAGACACATATCCAATGACCTTTTAGGGAACCTTGTCCGAGCTTTAACGAGACAAGTCTTTTTTTTGCGCTTGCAAGTGGAATTTGAGGTCGGAAACGTGGAATCAAACTTTATCAGGCTCCGCTTACAACCATCCACAACACAATTCTTTCTTTCTTCCAATGCCAATCTTCAACGTCTCATCGGCGATAGGACAGCACGAGTTTGTCCGGCGGGGGGGGGTATTTACGACGACTAAAACGTTTCGCGAAATAATTCCACTGCCGCTTAAATTGTTAATTGCGATTCCCTTATACTGGGGTGGAGTGCGGCAGTGTGGCGCAGTGGGTTGTACACACTGTGCAATGAACGCGGCAAACCGAGTTGGATTCCCAGCCGCGGCTAAAGTCGGCGACGGGTGCGATCGAAATGTGGTCGAGGTACGCCACCAGCTCCCAGCCGTCAACAACTAGTTTGGTGAAGTATGGTCACGCATCCTACGTGGCGTACTTGGCGGGGGGGGAGGGGGGGCATTTCACTACGGGTGAATTGGATTGCGCAACTCCCCCGTTGCTGGTGTTAGGATCACCGCAGTAAAATATTGCAAGTCGTTTTTTTCTCTCTCGTGTAAAATTGTTGCATTGTTAAACCACCCCTTTATGTACGTAAAAAAGCATTGTATTCCTGTGAGTATGCCCATGTACCATTAAGTTACATTATTCGAACAGTATGTTCGAAACGTTAATATTAGCAAAAAATATATTTCAAATATGTAAAGCTTATACCTGAAAGCGAGAGCATACTTAGACGCGTTTCTTAGAAACCGGCAAGAGTTACTTTTTAAGATAAAAATTGACGTTCGTAGCATCTAAAGCACGCTGCTTTCGAACAATTCCTTGACTTCTAAGAATTGACAGCAACTTCATCATCGCCATGATGGGAAGCAAGCAGTACCTACTGTTATTACGAACAGATCCACATGTCTGGGATATATAAAGCAAGCCCTCTTACGTCCGACAGTCAAGAGAGACATTTTTCAGAGCCAGACACAGCTTTCTATAATTTCCTGGCACGGTAACTCATCCAATGCCATTCATCAGCGACGAGTGGATAACCCTACCTCGGGGCCTATTTACGTGTTAAGTTCTGCCTTGCTAGATCAGCACGTGCGTTCATATAATACCAAGAAAATAATTAGAAACTTATATTACACGTAAGCAAAAGTAAACAATAAAAAGGAGTCATTGTTTAACCAAATTAAAATCCATATTTATTTCCACTTTGGTTAGCGATATATTTCAATAAAAATAATTGCTACATTAGCTACAGAATGGGCTAAAAAGAAAAACAGGCAATTCATCAAAGCTTTTCAGGAAAAGGTCGACATAAATAAACCCAGGTGCACATAGCAAGATTCCGTGAGAAATTCTCTTCATATATTGCTTTACAGTCCTTTTTAACTGAGGCTATGTACGTATAAGTGCGATGTGTAAACTCAAATCTAAGTTGAACAGAACCTACATTAAAATTTCAAATGTCTGCATTAATGTCGCTCTTTAAATAACATTCACCTTAGAACTTTACATGTACAAGTGAGGACATTTTTTTATTTTTTTTGGAGGCTTCTCGTCCTTGCATCTTTAAATCGCGGAAATGATAGCTTCATGTACAGCCCCAGACCTACTGAACCTTCAGACCGCCATGGTGGTGAGATATTAACTCCCTTGCCTGGTATGCAGGTCGTGGGTTCGATTCCGACCTTGGTGCCTGCTGTATATTTGGATATTTTCTCCGGGTCCTCCAGCTTTTCTCTCCACATTTAGAAACACGCGTTTCGAGCATTTGGCTGCTATAAACTTCCACATAAGACACTTCGTTGAGCTATCATTTGTGGCCAGTTCACTTCTGAGAAAGAGCCATGTAGCTCAATGGACCCCGCTTGGTAAAATAAAAGCATTCTTAGTTTAATAGTTCATCAAACCAACCGTTCCGAGCCACCATTCCTGGAGAAAGCCAATTAAAGAAAAAAAAACATCAGCCGTCACTAAATGATGAGATCGCGTGGTGGCTCTGGTGTAAGGATTTGGCAGTGCCAAATCCTGGGTTCGATTCTGGTAACCAAACCACGATAAAAATGTGTTCACGACTGTAGCGAGCTGATGTTCTGACGGCTAGACAAAATGTCCAGGTCATTTGTTACATTCGTTGTTGTTTTTCACCACTTCAATTGGCACGCTCCAAGGTTGATAGTTAAAATGCAAATCATTCTTCAACCAAGCCACGGTCTTCAAATAAAAATATATATTGGTGACGTTTCAGGCAATGGACGTTCTCCATAGCACATAAAAGGAGATGCTCAAGAGATAGAGTGGATACATTAAGGTTTGAGACTGCACTTTACACCATCGGGTGTTAACCAAAAGTAGGGTGTCGGGTATCGAAAAGTATTCATAAACAAATTTATATTACAAGTAACATACTTGTGCCACACAGCCAACTGAGCATAACCAAATAATTAACAGAAATACATAAATTATATTGATGTGGAGAACTCATTGAAGGGTGTGCACCTTGCGTGGATCAACGTCTCTTGAAGCGACTTCAAAAGTAGTTGTGGCATCGTCTTCCGAGGCCTTTCTCTCCGCCACAGAGCGAAAGCTCTGAGCAGAAACATCTTCATCTCACGACATCACGCAAGAGACATCACAATTGCAAGACCGTACCAAAGGAAGAAGAACAATCTAAACATTTCTGAACAGCCGAAGCAGATGTCCATCGGGCCAGGTGACCGCCTCACCACAATCACAAATATTATGGCTCTGGCAAACCTTGCCAGCCCTACTCCTGCACGACTATTGTGTCTGCTCCATCCGGCCCCCATTCCTGAACTAATCCGTCGCGGGAGCAGTTCCCCCCCCCCCCCGTCGAACAACCTCGCACATTTGCACATTTGGTCCGACACCTGCGAACTCGTTTTGAACCACGCCCCAATCGCGTAACGGTTTCGAGAGCTGGACTGGAGTTGCTCAACACGCGCGAAGGGATCGACATCAAATGCCTTTGAGGGCGCGTGAACGTTGCGCCAAGACCGCGTGCAAGTGCCTCCGACGATCCGTGGGGGCCCTGCCTGTGCGCCGCTAATCGCCGACGCGCGGTACTCGTGAACTACGGTGTGTCGCGCGCGAGTCGCGCGGGAGTTTAAGCGATGTCGAGCTTTGCGTTTGTGTCATTTGCGTGCCTCTCGTCGACTGAGGAAGTAAAATGATGGGAAATGTTTCAGATAACGAGTAAACATAACCAATAAACACAAAGGAACAATTATATTTCAGATCAAAGGCCTTAGTTAAATCTTTGTACCCAAAGTGTTTCTTTATTTTAACGTTGTGTATGTTTTTATTTAAAAGAATCCCCGCTGAGACAAAATGAAATTCCAATGTTAGCACTCTTTTAACGCTACCAATACGCACAAGGTCACTTAATCTAACACTTGAGCTTTTAATCTTTCCATCGCTTAAACCAATGGCTTTCAAAACAACATTGCACCCTTTCATCATGAGATGAATCTCATTATAAACTACAAACCACGTCAATATTCAGACAATGTCAAGAACACAATTTGTCGCACACAACACGCACACACGACACAGAGCAATGATTTCTTGAACCGATGTGTTTTTATCAGGTAGCACATTCAAATATCACGCGGATGAAAATATTGTGCGTTTGCTGACAAAACAATTAAGAATAATCTCACGAGGAAGCATTTTGAAGCATTCACATCATTTGACTTGTCCGATCGTCCGGCACAGCTGCCTTTGGTCACCGATGAGAGAATTTGCGCACCGGACTTCTACGGGAGACAGTGACATGGTGGTTCGAGCCCATGGCAGCCCCGGTTAATACGAACCGTAAATACTGCTGCGCTGTCCGCCTTCGCAGTGGACGTTAAAGACCCCACGATGTTATTCAGGAAAGATGAGGCCATGTGTTTCAGCGCCACGTTGTAATTTGGGATGAATTTACAGAAATTTGGTAAATTGCCCCACAAGTTACTTAATTGGGAAAAGCCACAGAGCAACCAACTACTGGCACAGTAACGGGGGCGGGTTGCAGGCAGGTGCTGCATTGATCTTGTGCCGCACAGAGACAGCTGCCACTTGGGGTGCCCCTTTAAAAGGCAGCACGGCACCTTAAGACGTATTGCAATAAGCGATGACGGCGATGACAGTTAATTCATATAAAGAGGTTCTCAAATCGACCCCTGCAAGCCTTGCGCAATTCACACAATCTCGGCGAAGTCCAATCCGGCTCAGTCACCACACCTCAAGCTTCATCATCTCCCCGAGGCACACGGTGGCATAGCACGACGAGGGCAGATCAAGGGTGATGACCAGGGAGGAAGAGGAGCCAACAGTAAAAGCCTCCTCTGAGCCCGAAGTCTCAGGGACGCCACCGACATTGCCCGCGGACGTCTCCTCCGCGTCAAATTCAGCGTCGGCGCCTCCTCCAGGAGCCGGCAAACAGCTTCGCGACGCCCGACTCCCCGATTTGAGGTCGCCTGCGGCACCGTCGCCAGATGCCGGGCGGGCGGATTCCGTGGCCTCGAGGCCGAGGCCGTGGGCCGCTCTCGACGAAGAGAGGCAACTCGCGCGACCGTCGGCACCCGGGATACTCCCACGCTCCGCGTTCTCCGCCGGGTCGGCGGCACCGGAGCGGCCGATGCGGAGGGCGGCGCCGGGCAGGCCTCGCCCCGTCCAGGCGAGAGACACGTTGGAGGGGCGAGCCAGGAGCCGGCGGTAGGCGCCGGGGAGGCTGACGCGCAGCTCGGCGACGCGGAAGGCGGAGTCCGCCAGGCCGTCGCGCCGCAGCGTGGCCCGGTAGGCCTCGCCCGCCTCGTTGTCCGGGTACCGCACACTGCTGCCCGGCATGGGCAGCACCACCTGGAGGGGTTGGCAGCGCCACGGATTTGTTCGCGCGGCGGATTGGAGACGTGCACATCCGCGCGGCGATTACCGCCGCCTTTTAAAATGTGATTACCGCAAGGCAATGGCGTGGGTTGGCGTGGCGACTGCACGCGGTGCAACCTGCCAACTGTTGTGCTGCATGTGATTTCAAGTGACATTTAAGGGCTTCAACTATTTGAGAATCCCTCTCGTGGACAATGTTTCAAAAGAGTGGTAATCTAATGCCAGAGCCAGTGTTCAATTATTCAGGGTAACTGGGGAAGAGGGAGTTAGTGTCTCAGATAAAACAAAAACACAGATAAAACAAAACAGCTCAAATAGACGATTTGTTTACCCAAGCAGAATGAGGATAAATAAGTAGAATGTGTTGTCTGTGTTTATTGTTTATCTGACTAATATGTGAGTCACGAGCTCGGCATAGCTAATTACAGAAGCAGTAGACGTAATAGGCACTCATTAGCGTGGAATATCGCATCTTCATTACTTATTTCGCAAGCACGGTTCATCCGCCACTGGATATAATTCACGCGTAGATAACAACGTTTATTGTACATTAAAACCGATAAACGTACCCCCCCCCCCCAAACAAATCTGCAATTGAATGTCAAGACATCTGCTTCCAATGTTTGGTCAATTCCTTTATTCTGCCAGACAATTTTAAGCGTGCAAACAAGAAACACCTGCATGGCTAGGTCAAACGCCTACTTTCTGTGCTGTCTCAACAAGGCAGCGCATCCTAAACCACAAACTGCGTGTGCGCATTGCCGGACGCTAGCCGAGCAGCACTACACCTGGCAGTGATACGCTCCAATGCACGTCCATGCAATGTTTGCATCGAAATATAAAAATGTCTACAAGCTGAACTCGTGTATCCACGTAGAAATAAAGTGTGCGTTTCATTCATCTGCCTATTGGCGTCCAAGACAAATGTTCATCAAGCATACATGCATTAAGCAGGCAAATTGTTCCCAGGTTTCGACTTTCTGAGTCTCATCAGCCAGAGTCAGGCGTATTAAACAAATGTTTCTAGATTACCAGATGCTGTTGGGACAAGCACTCCTCTAAATGACTGCTCATGACATCCCGGAGTATTAAACCTGTCCAGGGTTTGCTCACGTAAACAATTGCCGTTTTACAATATTGGTTTGGGAAACCAATAGGCTGATGAGACTAAAACGTATTTTGATTTGTATCTTTAAAGATGGGTTGACTATAACACGTTAAAATATAACTCTCGATTCACCAATTACCATATATTCTTACCTACATGGTACACAAGTCGAATTATGCATGTGAGGCTCAGTCGTTAACAAGTTATGCAAACGAACTGCCAATGTTACATTTAGGCTAATTGCCTGAGCATCGTAAAATTAACGGAAGTTCCATAACAAAATAAATGCATTAACTTCTCCATAAACAGTGAGTCTGTGCAATGGACAATACATACCTGGTCCATTGTGTAAACCTCATTAGCTTCCTCTTCCTCAGTCACAACATGCACCTGTGAAACACAACACGGTTTACAAAAAAGTTATTACACACACACACCTACAGTACCCACAAATGGTAACAAAAAAACACAATTCAAATGTTTCTGCTGTATGCAAAGGATTTGCCGATGTTTTTGCATCGATTCGTAAAATCCACAAATCATGCCTCGAGATTAAAGTTCTCATCAGAATAATTTGGTTTTTCATTTGTCCAAAAGTAACGTCACTGACACGTCACCATCCCTTTCGCCATTTGTGTGTGCCAATAGTGATGTCACTATGTTCACCGTGGACATTTTGCACTTAAAATAAAAATCCAAAATTGTCCATACAAACCAAAAATTCTGATGTTTTTACATTAAAAACTCATTCCTATACGATACCCGTTACAAATTGGTAGAAAAAAATATCCCTTTAAGGTGTGAATACACACTTTAATACTAATACAACATCTGCAGTGTAAACTTGGCCGCTGTGATGTGAGCCATTTCATTGCCACACCACTGCACTTCATTAACCACTACCCAAGCAGAGATGGGGGCCGGTGTATTATTTTACTCCGACTACACGAAACACACAAAGTCACCCGAAAAATTCGTTCCTGCGCTTCCAAAGGGTTATGTTACATCGGTTTGGCCCCGCTAAGTTCCGTTGGATTAATACGTCCTTTTTCACAACTTAAACAGCACAACCAAGGCATTTGCGGCAAACCATCTGGCTCTTGTGGAAATAAAGATTCCCATGCTTGGGTGGTTTTACAAGTAAATATGTGATTGCTCCGTTTGTTTACAGTGCCACACCACGTGTGCACGCTCTGGCAGGATGGCATGGGGCATAAACATCCTCGTGTGTGTGCGCCTTCCTACTGTCGACACACCACGCACCACCACGCCAGTCTTGGCACTACAGCTAATTGTCTACCCCGGGTTTCCTATCGGAATATCTCATCTCTTATTCTCACCCCCCCCCACTCTCAGCCACGGCTCTTTTATTTCCCAGCCTGCGCGTCATTCTCGTAAACAATTGAGGATTTCGCTGCGTGCGTTTTATTGCCGCACATGCCAGGCTGGAATATCTCCCCTCTTGCTGACACGGCACAACATCGCATTTCATCTTACTAAAGCGAAGCCCTCATTTGACAAGTTGTTTTTGCATTGGATGGACATGCGCCTGGAGACTGAATTGGTGCGAGAGGCGAATAATTATAATCGCATCTTGTTACAACAGTTACAGGTTGACGACGGAGACAATGCAGGAGTGGAAAATGGCACAGGCCGTGCGCTCTGGTAACAAGCGGCATGGTCGGGTTTTGTTCTCCATGTTGTGGGGTTCTACCACACAATCATTATGATGCACGGCGTTCTTAGAGCCAGCGCTGTAATATCTCCTTCAGTGGGATGTACTTACACGCAATCGGTTCGCGTCGCCCTGTGAGAGATCCGAGTGGATTTATTTTAATCTCATGACATGATGCGGACAGCGCGATTGGGATAAAATTGTGAAAAAACGACAAAAATAAATACCATGAATAAAGTAAGAGGCCAAGAGAAATGTTTCGTGTGTTCACCCGATCAGAAGTGCACAATCAGTGGGAACGTGCAGGCGTTTAAAAGCAAAGGTTATGTATTTAACGTGAGAGCTGGAGATATAGGAGAGTCGACTTGGAGAGGATGCGCCGCTTTGCTGGCATGGGACGCGGAGTGCTGTGAAGCAGCACGGAAGACGACGACGAAGATGACTTCCCCGGAGGTCTCTAACCTCCAATACGAAACAGTTGGTGAGGGCAACTCAAAGATTAAACCTACACTACGGCTCCGACTTGACCGTGAGGTTTTTGTAGCATGACCGGGCCAATTAGAATAAATTCCATAATGAGGGCATGGCTTTCTCATTATTGTTAAATGTCACTTTCACTTTACTGCTCAGACGAACTGTAAAGGGGCGGGGGCAGGATGCGGTGCAGCAATAGCGGGCAACACTGGCGCAGGTCAGAGGGGAAGGGCAGGAAGGCGCGCCGTTGGTATGCTCTGCCAAGGCTCTGGACAACTCTACCAGACAGACGATTCCACTGGACGATGCTACTGGACGATGCTACCAGATGATGACTAGACCACTCTACCAGACGGCCTCTATTGGATGCCTCCAACGGACGACTCCAACGGACGATTCTACCGGACTCTAATGGACTTTACCATACGATCTCTACCGGATGACTCTACCAGATGACTCTACCAGACGATCTCCACCAGACGTCTCTACCGGACGACTCTACCAGATGACTCTACTGGACGACTCTACTGGACGACTCTACTAGATGACTCTACCAGATGACTCTACCAGATGACTCTA
>CM025632.2:8138684-8186601 GCA_014621495.2 Entosphenus tridentatus
CGACTCTACTAGATGACTCTACCAGATGACTCTACCAGATGACTCTATCAGATGACTCTACCAGACGATCTCCACCAGATCGACTCTACCAGATGACTCTACCAGATGACTCTACCAGATGACTCTACCGGACGACTCTACCAGACGATCTCCACCAGACGACTCTACTGGACGACTCTACCAGATGACTCTACCGGACTCTACCAGATGACTCTACCGGATGACTCTACTGGGTGACTCTACTGGGTGACTCTACCAGGTGACTCTACCAGATGACTCTACCGGATGACTCTACCAGATGACTCTACCAGACGATCTCCACCAGACGACTCTACCGGACGACTCTACCAGATGACTCTATCGGACTCTACCAGATGACTCTACCAGATGACTCTACTGGACGACTCTACCAGATGATTCTACCAGATGACTCTACCAGATGACTCTACCGGACGACTCTACTGGGCGACTGCAAGGCCTTACCTGCAAATTACTCAAGATGGGATCAGACGCGGCAGGGACATCGACTTGTACTGTGAAAACCTGCCAGGAGCCTCCTGAAAAGGAGTTGTGAGTCTTAAGCGAGGAAATCCCTGGGTAAATAATATTTATGGTGACGATGACGCACAAAAGGCACGATTCACTATTAAGAAAACTGTTCATGTAGGCATTGTTAAGGGGTCGTGTTACACACAAAGGACCATTCGTCTTGCCGACGACAGCGTGGTTTGGTGTATTTTAACGGCACGGCAAAAAACGGGAGCGCCACCATGAGCAGTTGGACACCAACACCAGCTCCTGCCCGCACGCAGCCGCAGGAAAGACAAATCACATGTCACGAGCATAATGTTCTGAAAACGCTCGTATACGGTACATCGAAAGAATAAAAAGTACGTTTCGCAGGCATCTGTGCCAATACAACTATCGTAACGCAAACAGATGAAAGCTCACGGCGGTTACTTCTTCGCACGCCTCAATCTTCTCTTTGTTAGAACGAAAACGCTGTTAAGTGAATTTGCACTTCATTTCCGTCCCACCAATTCGACCTGCGACCACCACCAGTGCAGCAACTTGTTTCCTCTCGGGATTTGGTTTCTGTCTGTTTGTCTTGTCTCTTCTTTTTCCTCTCTCTCACTCACTCACTCTTTTCAGAGAGGTTATGGGATTTAGTAGGTGGCAGGGTTGCAGGGGTTAAGGGGTGACGTGGAGTTGGGGATTGACTGTGGGGGGGAGCAATAGGATGGGGGGGGTGCAAGTGCCGACTAACTGGTTAGGCCCAGGGCCCCAATTCCCAGCTGACGTAACGCGGGCACGCCACCGACTGTGGTAATTGTTGGAAGCGATCGGGGGGCCCCGGCAGTTTTTTTTTTCCGGATAAGTGCAGGAAATGCGCGGGAGGAACAAAAAAAAATTTTCTACCGTAGCCGCGTGCGCCCCGCGACAAAAAGGCATCTGGCTCTCGCTCTCCCAACGCGAAGCGTGGCGACTCGCCGCGCACGCACACGCTGCCCCCCCCCACCCCCCACCCCCCCTCCGTCGGGGAGCCTTCCATCAGCGGGAAGGCAAAAAAGCCCACGGCTCTCGCGGACACAATGAGAGAAAAGCAGAGCCGAGAGAAGCAGAAGTCAAAAAAAAATTAGAGTCCGCGTGTGTCTCCTAAACTTACCCTCTCGGTGCCCTTAACTTAATTCCTCCCCCCCTGTAAGTGGATAGGACCTCATTCAGGCGGGTTCACAGCTGTTATTAAGCAGTTACAAAGTCTCCACTTTCACAGCCCCCTTCCCACGGGTTGTGCTTTCCGCGCGCGTGGCCTCGGACCGGACTCCCCTTCGTCCCTGCGGGGGCCCTCGCACCTCGTGGCTGCGAGGGCCAAGGCTGCCCAGGTATAGCGAGCGAGTGAGCGAGAGAATGGGCGGGCGCTAATGCCTTATACGCGCGCGGCCATGCATCCGCGACCTTCCTCCCCCGGGGGCTCGCCCCGTCGGTCCGACCGACCGACTGACCGTCCGTCCATCCGCCCCACCGGGTCTATGCCCGGCCACTTGAAAGACGACCAACGGGCACCCAGAGGTCGGGGAAGAACATTTCCTCCTACGGGTGCCTCCCCGGGGCTCGTCGTGCGTGCACGGCGCGCGACTGAATCGAGCTCGGAGAGCCTGTAAGCAAGCGTAGCGAAGGCCGCGCGGTGGATCGAATGTCCCGTAAAAATGTAAACATTTACCCCGGCGAAATAATCAATGGGCAAAGTGGAACGGAATTCTCTTCTTTGCAATGTGTGAAATGGCCATTGGCGTCGGCTGGCAAATTATTTCCTACACACAGCGATGTTTTGTCGCGTTACTCTTCCACTACGCGCACTTAAATGTACGGCACGTGATTTTTTGTTATTTTTTATGTCACTTTACAAAAAATTTGTGAGGTACAGTACGTTCACTTTGGGGCCCATTTATTTGGGCCCCCTAAATCCGGGCAAAATCAGAAGACAACGCATCTCAACGATTTCTCGAGCAAGCCTCATGGATTAAATACACAAACTGAATTAATGTATTTAAGATGCCAAATTCAGATCCGACATTAACCACGGCTGGAAACGTAACTTTTCCTCGAAGTGATAGATCTTCATTCGAGGGAATGACACGAAGAAGAGTGGCCGTTTACCAATGGCCACTCCTCGTGCGCTAGTGCCGACGTTACACGAAGGGCTGGCTTTCATTACAGAAAGGTATTCATCAGCGTCACGTGACCGCTCACAAACGGCATCCTGCACAGAGAGCGGTGTAATTTTTCTAAAATGTTGCCCACGTAGAACATCCTTCAAAGGGACGAATGGATGTAAATATTATTTGGGCTGCTGGGTAGGCCTGTGCTGTGTGTGGTGGACTGGGCAGCACAACCCACTGGAAACTGTGCAACGGTCTCTGGATGTTCTCGGGCTCGTGTGCGTTCCGGAATTGTTGAGTTGGCGGAGGCTTTTTCTGCCACCTGTCAAATATTCATGACTTTCACAACATTCCTGTAAATATCGTGCCCGCAGTGCTCACGCCACCGCTGGCGGAAGAGCCTCCGCGAGAGGGAGGCTTAGGGAGCTCCTCCAAGAGGTTATTTGGCCTACTCTTCCATGCTGGCTAGATGTCTAGGCAGAGGACGGAGTAACCACATTTTACGTAATCGCACTGTGGGTGTGCCGATTTATACTGCTGAGTGAACAGAAGGCGGGGGGTGGGGTAGAGGGCTGAGTTAATTAAACTTGCACCGCTGTCTTAACTGCCGCACCTGGAGATCGAAATTGTCGACCTCTGGGTCGCACGTCCAGTGTCATAACCATTACACCACCAATGAAAAGTGATCGAGGATATGCCCAAAAGGCACTGCATTTTCCGGACATCCCGAAGTAGACAAATTAGACTGAAACTATTTTTATTTTACCAGATAAGGCCCACCGAGCCATATAGCTATTTTTCAGAAGCGACCTGGCCACAATTACTCTAAAAGCACCTTCATTATAAATGTGGAGGGAAAAATCCATGCGTTGAGGAAAGAGACACGCAAACTCCAAATATACAGCGGCTGGCGTCAGGGTCGGGATCGAACCCACGACCTCCTGCGCACCAGGCGAGGTAGCCAACATCTGCTAGACACCCATGTCGCCCAAACTCTCATCAGGCAGCGGGCGAGGCTCGCTCACGGGCGCGCCGCCGTCGCTCACCGCGTCCCCTCGGCGGCCGGCGCCCTCCGGCAGCACGAGGTCCCCGCGGGCCGCGCGCCGGACTCCGAGGAGCCGCGCGCGCACCGTGGCGGCGCGATTCCACAGCGCGCTGCAGTACGCGTGCGGGTAGAGGAGGCGCGCCGAGCGCGGCAGGGCCATCCAGGCGCGGGCGGCCCGTCCCCCGCCGGCGCCGCCGCCGCTCCCTCCGACGTCGTCGCCGCAGGGAGGGCCGCAGCGGTTCAGGGCGCGCAGCATCAGCCGCTCGCGCGTCTTGTGCGCCGGCATCAGGGACAGGGCCAGCTTGGCGTCGCCTGTGCGGGGGGGGGGGGGGTGTGTTCGCAGGGGGAGGGTGGGGGGCGGTGTGGACTGCTCTCTGATCTCGGGGGCGGCGCCACGGTGGCTAGGAGATGTTATCTCCCTCGCCTGGTACACAGGTTGTGGGTTTGATCCCGACCCCGGCACCTGCTGTTGTATATTTGGAGTTTGCGTGTCTTTCTCCTCGTGGTCGCGTGGATTTTTCCCCAGGCCCTCAGGTTTTCCCTCCACTATTATAAACATGTGTTTAAGAGTATTTGGCTGCTATAAATTTCCACATGGTGAGCCAGTCCATTGAGCTTTCATTTGTGGCCAGCTCACTTCTGAAAAAGGGTTATATATAGCTCAGTGAGCCTTACCTGGTAAAAAAAAAAATAGTTCACTTTTAGTTTATCTTGTCGGTCTGCGGTATGTTTACACTCCACACAGGCGAGTTGTCTTCTCATGCTACGTGCGCTGTTGTGATACGTCTGTTGACCGTCTCCCTGCCCTTACATCCCGTCTGGCTCACAGGTGCAATGCAAACATCCGTCTCCACGTACAAGAGACACGCACGCGGACGCCTCGTGTAGCTGTCGAGCGCAGCGGTTAAGGCGCTGCACGAGGTTCCTCGAGCTGAGTTTGATTCCTTGCCACGGCTAACACCGGCGGCAAGCTGTACAATTAGAATGTTTGTTTTTAAGAATTTCGAATATATATATTAATCCTGGAGGAATCCGATGAGCCATGAAGCTCTCTTTTGTATTGTTATAAGAACGTTATAACAATACAAAAAATACGATCGGAGTGCAAAGTATGATGAAAGTAAACAGCCTACCCAAACACGAATAAAACTAAACCTTCCACATCCTACAAGGCAAAGCACACTGAGGTATTGACTTATTTTTCAAAAGCAACCTGGCCACAAATGATAGCTCAACAAAGTGCCTTATCTTTTAGACATTTATAGCGGCAAAAATTATCTAATTGGTCTAACTAAACGCACGTTTCAATATGTGGAGGGAAACACCGGAGGACCCGGAGAAATAAATACACGCGACAACGGTGAGAGAGACACACAAACTCCAAATATACAGCAGGCGTCGGGGTCAGGATTGGGCACAAGATACATTGATGGGTTGGATTGGCCCGAGGTGGATCACGACTGTACGGCCACGACTCCACGTGCACCTGACACAATAAAAACATTATTACGAAAAAAAGTGGACAATGTGTCTGCTTCAGAAGTCTATCTCCACTTAAAAAAAAACACGAAACATTTATTACACTACCCATCAGCCGCACAACAGCAGCCTCCTGGACGTGCATAATTTCAACGAAATTGTTCAAGTCGAGTAACCACAGCTTCGGTTTTGACATCAAGAGTGTCCCATCAGCAGAGCCAGCCTTGCATGACCAAATGTTGTGAGCAAATCACGCTGGCTACGATAGACAAATGACGTCAGGGAACGAGTTAAAAAAAAAATTACGCTAATTAAGATGATTTTTAAAAGAGATGATTTTGGTGGGGTACCTATAAGTGGACCCCCGTGTGTAATTAATTGAGCACGTGATTCAAGGGGAACGGTCAGAGAGAAAAGAAAGGATGTCGCTTAGGGTGACGAGATCTGAAGTTTAAAAATCGTCGGTGTAGCGTGGCCAGGATACAGCTCATTTAGCAGAGCAGCAGGGCTCCCAAGTGTGAGTCACGAGTTCAAATCCTGTCCAGGGTCAACCAAATCCATCATCCCTCCGGGATCAGCGAAATGAGCACCACCTGGTGAGGCTGCACCACCGGCTTCACGGGGCGAGGAACAACCGGATGTCCAAAGGGCACGCACCGATCCCTGCCACGGCAATGTGGAATTTACCTCGACGTGCTGAGGGCCACCCGGGCAGATGAGCACCGCCCGATGGTCATTAAGAGCATCGGGAAGATGTTATCGTTGTGTTGTTGTTGTTGAGTAATATGAGCACGTTCGCGGCACGCTCTGTTAAGAGCACAGCGGAACGCTGTGTGGCTGTCTCAGATAACACAGCGTGCCGGCATTTGCACACCTTCAATTTTTTTTTTTTGACAAATGCCAAATTTGTTGAAAAACGACTCCGTGGAGTTCTGCGAGGGTGCCCCATGCATCACACAAACACGGGGGCGGGGTGGGGATGATGTCTTACATGCGCTTTGTGTTAAACGCGTTGGCTGCTTTTGATGTGCACTTAAGGATACGGAGGGCATACATTCAAACAGCAGGCGTTAAAAGAGTGTTAAGTGTACATACAGACACACACGCATGCAAGCAAAGCACATACCTAGTAGCTATACAAAGATTACCCACCGAGCCTGCATAGACTGTTGGGGTGAGTGCTGTTAGCAAACGGTGTAGCCAGCACCATGCCTGGCCATCCATCGGTTTCCCAATGGCTATGCTCACACCACAGCAGGTACTCATTAAAGGCTAAGTCGACTCCGGGAACACTCAGGACTGGCTCTGATATCACTTGCCTCTGATGTTAGCCATGCACTGGGGATCGAACTCAACTTGCCGGATCCAGAGCACAGCGTGATAGCCAATCCGCCATTGCTTCCCACATACCTGTATATGCACCCACATATTTACACATATGTTGACAAAAAATACAGGTCTGCGAGACTCACAACGATCCCGCGTATAGCCTTAACAGACTGTTTGGGCAAGTGCTGTGAGCGAACGCCTATGCAGGCAGGAACGGCACACACGGAGGTGGGTATCCAGCACTATGGCCGACCACTTTTGTCTCCCCAGTGGCGATGTTCCCGCATTACATCAGTCAACCTCGGGGAGGCCCAGGACCGGTTCAGGTAATGGTCACTGGTGTTGGCCGTGAGCAGGAATCGAACTCGGGTCACAGGCTTCGTAGCGCAGTGCGCTAACTGCCCACACACACACACGCACGGTTGCAATGCAGCGGATCACACTGTCATCAAGGGAACTCAGTCCAGGGATTGCAGTGAACACAGAGCCAGGGGTCGGCTATATGTGAAGGACTGCTGTTTCGTGAAGTGTATTTATTAAGGATCACAGTCTCGTATTCACCACACAGTGCATTGTGGCTCTTGTCAGAGGTGGTTTTTTTTTTCACGAAATCTAAAAGAAAATGTCCCCTCTTGTTATTTTGGTTGCCGGCTCCTAGCTCTGTACAATACGAGTGGCACCGACCAAAGAAAGCAAAGCCAAACAAAGAGTATCCAACACAATTGTCATCACAGACAGGCACCCACCGGTCTCCAGGAAGAGCCTCTTGGCCTGGTTGACAGCATCATCTCCTGCCTCCGGAGTGAAAAAGAGCTTGAGAGCTTTGTCCTGCAGCGGCAGCAGCATTCGCGATGAGATAAGAAAGCGACGCACGGAAACTCAGCTGGTCATCATCTCACGCGCGTGCTGGCAGAGCAGGCGAAAGTGCTCCTGGGGTTCACTTTTGCAGACAGCTTGGAGCGGTGGCATGAAACAATCATCATTGTCATGATCATCATCATGTTAAAGCTGCAGTGATCGATCCACTGCTGGATGAATACCTCCACACATCATTGCCGTCTGTCGTGGTCACGTGACGGACGGTGACGTGCTGCACCTCCGATTAGCGCGGTTGGCGGCGTACGGTGCGGAAGAAGTTCAACGTACATAAATACGTACGTACGTGCGATGCTAAAACCCGTCTCGCTCCTGCGCGTGGGCTAATCTCACCGCTCCATCTCCATGCAACTCGCTGACCCGCCCCTACTCGACGTCTGTGAAACAAAAAGAGCTTCATAGCTCCTCGGATTCATCCTGCAGTCTAAATCAAGAATTTGATGTCTTCTTGGGCCTGCCGTCCCGTCACCGCTTTTTCAGCTAATACGCGCTATTCTACACTATTCTACGCTAGTCTACACTATTCTACGCTAGTCTACGCAAGTAGCCCACTTACTCTTTGTAACAGTCAAAACGTGATGTCTCTAAACTCAAGTTCTGTCTCCGATTCACGTTTCTCTTTCTGGCTCACAATTTAATTCCGAATGCTTTTGTTTGTGTGTCTATTGCAGTTTTTGTCCAATTTTCTTTTTCCAGTGTCCACGTGTTCAACCGGTATGTCATAGCATGCAGTGTGCACTGATTAAATGTCACAGAATTCAGTGTGCACTGATTAAATATATGTTATAGAATGCAGTATGCACTGATTAAAAAGATGTCCTCTTTAGGCACTGTGCTTTCATTCTTTTTCATAATCAAGTTCATGGCACTGAAAACATGAAATTGGATCAAGGCATGGGAACATTAAGTTTAATTTAGTGTGTAAATGGGTATCATGTCACAAGTTAACGGTTGGAAAAATCTGAAACAAAAACTTTTAAATCAAGGGCTTGGAGACTTCACAGGGAATTATTTGCACAATTTGTGGCTCCATTAACTTCCTCAAATTGTTCACAAAGGCTCATTATCGCAGGCGGCAGCTGTGAGAGAGAAAAAAAACCATCGATGCCACGGTTAAGGGCTCAAAGGGCTGAACTTGGCATTGCACCACAGTGGAAAAAAAAGCCACAACACCATCATGGCAAAGATTAGGAAGTAAAACTTCCATATAAATATAACTTTATAATGGGAGATGATTCCGTGGTGAAATGGTAACCATAGTGGACTTGCATTCCGGAGGTCCCCGGTTTGATCTGCTGGCAATCCTTACATCACCCCCACCTGTGGAGCCAACAATATCAATGGGTAACATCGGCAAAGCTGCTTGGCAGGTCGAGTGTGGTGGGGTAAAGTGTGGGCACTCCCACCTCTTCTGAGACATGTGGCCAGCGCAGAATAGGAATCCAAAACAATACTCTTAGGTTTTTTCGGTAAAGTCACGTAGGTAAAAAATAAAATTAAAATGAATAATAGTAAAATAAAAAATCACGACGTTTCGGAGGTAACACAAGCTTCCGTCTTCAGGTGGAACCGTCACAGCACGATTGCTGTATCAAGTAAAGAGCTTTATGTCATAGTAAAGAGCTTTACTTGATACAGCAGTGATTTTTTATTTTACTTTTATTAATTTTAATTTTATTTTTTACCTACGTGACGTTACCGAAAAAACCTAAGAGTATGAATCCTTGCAGTCACGAAAGCTTCAAATATAGAATCCAAAACAATGTTGCACAGTGTGTTTTTCCACGATTCTTAAAATCCATGTCATCGCTTCATAAATGGACAAATAAAACACTTTCCGTGGGTACTCCCCACTTCTTCTGAGACACCTTAACAGCGTGGAATAGTAGGCGAAATACCCTCCGGAGACGGCTCCCTAGAGCTCCGTGGAGTGGACGTGCTTCTGCCAGCAGGCGTTTTGAGCAAGATTTCGCAGGCACGGCTGCACCTTTACCTTTCACGCGACACCGACGTTAATCCGTTCAATGTGAATAAAAGCCGCGTTCCAGTTGAGCGCACGTTCGTTGAAAACGCGTTTAAAAATCACTTTCGTCGGTGGGAGCCCACTAAACGAAACAGATGTTTATTGGCGACGGATACACTTAAGATTGATGTTGGCCTCACAGTCAAACAACAAGGCACAGCCAGAGCAGGACGGAGTGCTTTTGGAAAGCCGATCCGAAGCTTCGAGAGGCTGAATTCGGATGCCGTTGCCAGCCGAAGGCGTACGGATCGAGGGGGAGTATGGAAAAGAACACGGGCGCAAACAACGACGGCGGAAAGATGACGGCTGGGGAGTTATTCGATGACATAACGCGTTGGAATATTCATAACGGTACATTACTGCCAAGGCAGCTCACCGTGGCCGGAGACAAACCAATGGATGTTGGTAGTTAACGCACATTGCTGGGTGGTCGTTACGTTACACGTGCGTAAGACTTTTGTTTAACTGTAATAGGTGAACATTTGCAACTTTACTACTGCAGTGGCTAATAAAAAAATATAAGTAACAAAAATCATAGACATGGCTATTTATTTATGTTAATATACATGACCAGGCAACACAAGCAATGCATGTATAACGTGTAACATAATACAAGTTCAATATTGACTTGAATCGCAACACAAGCAATCGTCATCAGGTGAGACAAACACAGCAGGATAACTGCTGTCTCACCTGATGACGGCTGCTTGTGTTGCGATCGAAACGTCGTGATCTATACATTTTCTATCTACGTGACTTTACCGAAAGAACCAAAGAGTATGTTTAACATTATGCTATGCCCAAGCAGAACGTGTGAATAAACATGTACAATATTATAAACGCTGTGCACAAATAACACGTTGATTAACAACTGATGTGAACCTAGTTGAGCAAAAACGAAAAAAACTGCCACTGGGTTACAAGGTGCTACTTAAGAATTGGCTGTCAGTCCGTGATGGAGGGACAGGGTTGAGAAGGTGGTGGTACGGGGCGATGGGGCAAAAGACAGATTGATGGCTCTTTCATTCCACAAAGGTGACTGCAACGAAATCGGCTGAGGGCTTACATCCCTGAAGGCCAAGTCGGGCCATCTCCAAACCCAAAACACATTAAACCCACTGACAGATGAGGCCAGCTCCCATTGAGTCGGCGTGGCTCTCATCTCTCAACAAACGGTGGGGAAGGGGGCGATGCAGAAATTACGGAGATGCTGCTCGCGAAATAAATAAATATCCGCACACAACTGATGCACGTGCGCGCGCACCCCGACGCGCTGGAACGGAACGCGAAACCGCCGTGCGGCGTGATCCTCTCCCGAACGGGTTAACAGCTCCCGCCGTGACGGTGCCGGCCAGACCGCGCGTGCGCCTAGCGCCGTGCCAACAGGGCCGTCAGTCGGCAACGGGCTTAATCTCCCGCCGAATTAAGCAGGGCGATAAGCGGCCCAGTGAAATTAAAGTGTGCGTCAGCAGCAGAGTGTTCACAAGGGCGACTGGGTGTCGTGGAAAATGTAATGTTATTAAACCGCTTGTGTTTTCTTGTAGAAGTAGTAGTTCGGTTCGGTTATCGCTCTTCGAGTTATTAAAGTACGTGCAGGAACACGATTAGATACGCGGTTTGTTTCTTTTTCAAATACCACAGCGAAGAATATTTTACATTGATCACGTTGTTGGGTTTTTTGTGCAATGTGGGTAATTTTTTTATGATTTTGGCTACGGCAGCAGTGCACAATGTACTACACTCTTGAGGAGACTGTTACATAGTTTTTTATGGCCATTTCACAGATGATTACATGATTAGGCAATGCTCTGCATGAATATATCGCGAGTCACATCACCCCTGTCTTTTGTGGATGGACGATCAAGTGAGTGAAACAAGCCAAATATTATAACCCGATCAGACACAGGTACATTTATAACCACAACATGCACACATCTCATTTTGTTAAAGAGCCATAAACCAGTCATGGAAATTCGGACAAATATGCCCATACGACTACCACTGCTGACATCTCAAAGTAGTATCCATCTTACTGGCCTGAGTCAACACACACGGGGGTTTTCTCCAGGTGCTCCAGTTTCCTCAAACACGTAAACACTCGTTAATTGGCCGATAACACCTTAATATATAAAGAACGCCAGATCTTGGGTGGGAATTTGGCTCACCGCCCGGCTGCTTTCCACACTTGCATGTCGTTTCCTATGCCTCTGAGTCGTTCTCGCTTTTTGAGCGACTGAATATTTTCCTCGTTACAAGTTGAAAGTATCGTTTCTTTTTTTATTAAACCCCAACCAGGATCACAACCCACAACCCCGCTTACTCTGACGTTTGAGAAGAACTGAACTCAAAAAGGTGAAAATATCAAAGAAGGCTGTGTTTAAATAAATCACCCGAAACGAGGAGCCACATTCTGAGAAGAATAATAACAAACCGTCCGAATTTGATTCGTGAACGAGCGAGCGACAAGAGCACACGGAGCGAATCGCGGAGCGGGTAACGCGAACGAACCCCGTGCACGACTGCTGCCCTTCAGCTGCGTCGCTGCTCCCGAGCCAACGGAGGGGCTTCGCGTGAGCCCTGAGCAGCTCAAGTCTGCTGAGGCGTGAAGCCAAAATGTTAATCAAACGTCCGGGCCTGTACAGCTCAGCGGGAAACTCTTTGTTGACACTTGCCTCCCTCCCCCCCCCAGCCACTGGAACAAAAGAAAAATTAGCTGCAGCGCGGCCGCTAATTAAAGAAAAAAAGTCTTTTGCTTTCCGCGGCAGCCTTGTTGTTTTTACAACGCAGCTCACCCTTTTTTCCGACAGGGTTAGAGAACTGGTTCAAAGGTCAATAGCACGTTAATATGGCTGGCCCGCTGAGATTATCATCAGCCGCCTCTTGAACTCCGGCTGAAATGGCCGGCATGTCGGTAACCAATTCCTTCGCTGTGGCAACAAATAATTCTTGGAATGCAAAGAAAATGGACCTGCGGTGAAAAAGGGAGACACGAGACAACCGACATATTTGGCAAAAATAAATAAAAAGGATAATTTTACCACAGTGAAATGCTCCAGAAACTATTTGGCTTCTCTTTTTATATTTACCCAACTTAAAATTCTTGTTAAAGTGCCGATTAAAGGGCTAAAAATAAGATAATGGATTCTCGGGAGCGTGTTACTGGTGAAAAATTGGCGACAGGCCCGTGAAATATTTCATTATTTCGTCTCTAAATGGATACATGAAACGGTGCTTGCTATGAGTTCCGCTTATCGCTGCAGGGAGACAGTCATGATGTCTCGACAGCCAATCATCTTTAAAAAATGTTTTTAAATCTAACGACAGACCAAAATCACGTGACAACAACACTCGTATCTGCCAGCACTACTTCATAAATACGACTATGCTTTACCGTGAAGCAGGAAAAAATAGAATGTTTGCATTTTATATATTAATTTATCAGCCCTCTGTCAACTACTGATGTATGTACGTTGAACTTCTTTCGTACCGTGCATAGCCAACCGTACTAATCGGAGGTGATGGGCTAAGGTCTCCCCGCATCATATGGGTCAGAGGGATTGTTTGACCATACTTCACCGTGCTGGTCAGTGCAGGTTGGGGAAGGGCCAAACCAACGCCACCACCCAGAACAGTTCAGATATCACTCGCCAAACTATCATTGTATTACAAATGTATAGTCACAAGTAGACATGTAATGATGCATTTATTCACGGTTATCTGTTCTTAGGCTAAACGATGCATTAATAATAATGATGCAATTTGTAACACGGGCAGTATTTCAAAGAGATAAATGACCGTGACTGAGGCGTGGAGCCAAGATCAGTGTCGCTTGAGAGCCGGGGCGAAACAGGTCGGGGCTGTGAGGGGGGGCCCTTTAAGTGTCTCTCAAAAGTCGGCGTAGATTGACCGCCGTGAACGTGCAGCGGCGGGCACGCGGGCGGCGTTCCAGACGGAGAAACTTCAAATCACAGCGAGCCGGTATCTTTACCGCCGTCTATTTCGCCATTTAAATAACGGGCGGCGTCCACGAACCGGCGGGCATTTAACCCGCACGCACGTGCCGGTGGGGTTCCGGCAAAAACTCTCAACGCCCGTGGCACGGCCGCTGCCTTCACTCGACGTGGCTCACCAAGAAGCCGCGGCCCTGGACGCGCTTGGGACAATCGAGCAGGACGTTCCTGTGGCAGGGGGGAGCTGGTGCGAGGGGAGGCCCGGACCGTTGTGTCGAGTGCCCAGGGTGTGTGTGCGCGCTTTGCCTCGTAGAATTGTGCCAAGCGAGGGTAAAATGCACGGGGGCTTATACGGAGGTGGTGGTGGTGGGGGTTCGTTTTGCCATCCCAGGAGATCGCCGCGAATGTTTCGCCGAACTAAAATGCCAAAGCGCAGTCCGCGAACGAGCGTGCTGCCAAATACCGAGAAGACAATGCGGCGCAAAATAAACACGAGTGGAAAATTATAGCGGTTATTAGGCGGAGCGCACGTAAGTGCCGTATTTGTGTTTAGTCTGGCCGGTGTGTCGCATTAAACAAAAATACGAACACCTGCTCTCCCCTGCTCCCTTGCTAGCTCATCAAGCACTGAAATTTGCCTCACCAACTGCCCAATTTTGGCCTCGAGTACTTTGTATCTAAACGTATTAAAAGTACAAAATGCCTCCTCGTTTATTTTTGCGAAGCCTCGTACTTTTGGGAAATATTTACGGAAACAAACACCGCGGTTCCTAAACCCAAAGCCATCCACGCAACTGCAATCGTACACATTTTTAAAAAAGCTGCGTGACTTTTCCCTGCGCACTGCTGCGTAAAAGGACTTTAAACATCCACTGCTCAGTAACATGATGTGAAAAAGCACGCAGATTCAAGATATGCGAAGCGCTGAACGATTTCATCCTGCATATAGCACGCGGAAAATACTTTTGCGTGATTACCGCACGCATAACACGCACAGCTATTCCCAGAACATTGTTTAATTTTAATTTGATGGCAGGCATAGTTTTGTTCACTTGCATATCCAAGCCAGACAGACTACCTACAGCTAATATACAGTTGACAGAAATAAAAGTCTTTGTCAAACAGGGCCTGTGATGAATAAAGTCAGGCTTACCACATTATGCCTTTCACGAACTGCCAGTTTAACTTTGCGACCCATACCATGTGACCACAGGCGGCTTGAGCGAGGTGCCACAAAGCAAACTAAAAATGGGCCACTCTTTGAGTGCGCTAAATCTATAAACAAAACAACCCAGCATGCTGCATTTGGCCTTTCCAACTCAAGAGTATATAACAACAACGCATGACCAACTGCTGATGTTATTCAGAATTGGCAAGATGTATTAGGGATGCAAACACGTGCAAAATGTTTTTTTTGGGGGTAATGTGTAGGGCTCTATACAATGGGAGATAATAAAAAAAACTTAACGGAGGCAATAGTCGGTTGAGAAACTTGCCCAGAGTTTCGAAGTGATATCAAAGCAACTACAGGACCAGTGTGCAATCCATAACTGGCTGTCTGTAGCTAGAAATACATTTCCCGCCACTCTATGTCCAGCACTGCTACAAAAGACGAATTTCAGTGGGGCGTTTGCGCATGAGACGAATTCAGATTTACTCCGATGAGGGCAAGCAATCAAGGTGAATTCAAGACGCTGAATTAACCTTCGACGCAGACACGTTAAAATGCGGATTTATGGCAGGGGCGAATGCAAAAAATACGAGCAATTACGTTCATGTACCAGATGTAACGCAACGGGCATGTTGCCTATAAAAAGGAAGTTAATTGAATTAGCAAGACAGAAAGAGGCGAAAACAAAAAGAAACTCGGATATATTCAATAAGCACAGTAATGTAAAATAATGGCAGGCACACTTAAAAAACACATTACAATTTCATGTCGGACTCGCTGGGGACTGAGCCACGGGCGGATGTGTGAAAAGATCAGATATGGTGTAGAACGTCCATAGAAAACGATATTTACACAGTGCACACACACACACACTGCACCGGGTGTGGGTGGTTAATTGGTCACGGTTGATAAGCGACGACGGGTGGATAACGTGACATCGCACTGCACATATGCAATGTCATCTGCGTGCAGACATGCAACGGTATCTCTAGGGCAAGAATTCATACCTGGCGAGGAATACGATCGGCCTCTCATCCGGAAAGTCTCTCCGCATGAGATCGTGAGGAGGCTTGGGACCAAATGACATCTACTTTGGACCCAAGTAGTCCTACAAATGCTCCCGCTCGGTTCATCAAACATATGAACGCCCTTTTTGGCCGTGCACAGATGTTCAATATATTTAGCCGTGTCGGACTTGACCTGATCCGTCGAAGCCCTCCACACTTCGATATTGTTGCTAAACACAATCGATATTGTTGCTATATAAGACAATTGTGTTGGTGAACGGTAAACGTTGGTTGTGGAAATCAGAATTCATGCTCTAGATGGTTTAAACAGCCATTAGAAACGATTATAGGATTGTGTTTTGTTCCAAAGTGGGGAGCAGTATCTCCATATAGTTTTTTTTTTTTGACCACTGGGCTATTTATTCAATACAAAAACCACGTGGCCAGCAGCGTTTAGTCCGATCTTGGAAGTCTGTGTTCAGGGCCTTCCAATGCCAGTACCACTTGTCGATTCTGTACGATAACTTAACGGGCAATTTCATCTGACATGAATCCGTGTCTATTTACATACCAGTACAAGCATCACCCAAATATATATTAAGATTTTTTTGTGGAATATAATTTGTCCGAGCCTATTGCCTATACAGGACCTTTATTTGTTATAGATACATCATTTATGTTAATACATAATTTTTAATTTTATTCTGTGGCGTGTTGATATTTTGCTGTAATGTATATTTGCTATGTTGCTGCTGCTTTTGTCAATTTGGTGGCCCGGGCCCATCTTGCGAATGCAGCTATCCCCGAGTTATCTGTTCACTGATTAAACAAAATAAAGTGCGAACCTCAAAACTCTGGTCTCACCACACCATGAGAGTTTAACGTTTGGCATGAAACAAAAATCGTTAAATATATATATAATTATTTAGTGCCAGCTCGAGAACATCTGCATGCCTCTATACCAGGGGTGGGGAATGTTTAGACCGCGGGCCGTATAAGGCCCGCGAAATCATTTGGGTCTGGCCCTGCCAAGGCAACCACAGGCGGAACTCGAAATTTAATAAATCTGGGAGCAAACTTGGAAAAGCAGTTACGAGTAGCAGCATCATCAATACCAGCTAACATCACACGCCTCGCCAAAGTGAAGCAGTTCCAGCCATCGCATTAGGGGTGAGTTAATTAAATGTTTGACCAAATATAACAGGCTAATTTTTAAGTTGATGATTTTGTATGGCCCGCGAATTATGTTATAAATATCCAAAAGGCCCTTGGCAGAAAAAAGGTTCCCCACCCCTGCTCTATACGAAGGGAAGTGAGCAACTGCAAATGGTCTCACAAAGCGAATTACTTTCTCCCAGATTAGAAGAATGGAATGTGTCTCTCTATCTCCGGTGTGGGATTGTTCCCTGGACAAGAGTGCCAAGTCCATCCCTGCTTGAACACAAACTGCTAAAGGCAGGACGGCGCAGGTTATTTCACGTGCATATATGTTTTCCGCGCCTACATGTTTTACACGCCCGTACGTATTTGCTGAATGTTATGTGACTCCATCTCTTTGTGATTCCGTACTGTGATCATTTCCATAAAGTGACGTGACAGGAACCTTTACTATCGCTGTATGTCACGTTTGATAAATTTAATTATACATTTAAAAAAATCGCCAATGTGAAATTGCTGAATAATAAACACTCACCAGCTCGCCTTTAAGCAGATGTTTACCAATCTCATTCGTCTTGACGCTTTGGCTTGCTCCAAATCGTTGGGGCCCATAATAGTTGATAAATCCATGCTCCTAAATGCACAACCGTACGAGTAAAAATATACTTAATTTTCATTCCGTGGTTTTATATTTATCAGTTTCAATGCATCATCCAACCTCCAGGTAGCTGCCATGTTGAATGCTTAAACAAGCGTAAAAATGGGCAGTTCAGAAAGTCGGTTACTGGATTATAAATTTGATATTTTAGTCTATTGCCCTTGTGCGAGTGGGATTTCTCTGGGAAAACCATTTTGTTCCCACTTCCAAAAATAATTATCAACGATGAGCGTGTCACCATTCAGGCTTTGCGATTCAACTCTACAATAAATAATGGTGCATGTCTAATCTCATGGCTGCATAGCTTTAGAGTTTATGCGAACCAATTAAGCGCAACACATACAAATCAAGAGCAAATTGTACTTATGCCCACAATTTAACACATGCATCGTAAACTTCGGAAAACATTTTCACCTAATGAACCATTGCACCATTACATAGCTACTCAATAAAAACAAATTATCCATGTGAAAATCTTGAGACTCAGCAAGGCTTCCATAACATTTTCTTGTTGCAAAGAATCTCTGTATCAGTAAATAAAAGTCTACGTGTTATATGTTTGCCAATGACCGAATCACTGACTGTACATCTGTGAAAAAGAACTTAATAGCTCAATGGATTCCTCCAGTCTAAATAAACATCATGATTTTGGAAGCTACGCAAGATTTATCGGAATCATAATATTTATTGATACTGGAAGAATCCGATGAGCTGTAAGGCTATTTTTCACACACGTTACATAGGGACGGGTAAAAACGTTAAAGCCCGGACAGCGCCTGTATTGGTGACAACCACGCGCAAAGCACAGCTGCGATAGGCTTTGCGGGAATCGTGGGCCGTGCGGTAATATCCATTGCTCTTCTACACTTCTCCCCACCTTCGCCAAATCCGCACGCACCAGCGTGGGTGACATTAGTTCAAATATCCTTCACAGCCCCGCAAGGAGCGGCTTGGGTGGGCCCTCAACCCGGCAGTGCACTGACAAAACGGGCTGCAGATGCGCGAACATGATTTTATCAGCGTGTCCGTCCAGTGCTCGGCAAGCTGCATTGGCTTCCGGTTGCTGAACGGATTACATGATAAGGTCGCACTCAGTGCACACACAAAGTGCTTGCCACAAATGAACGACATTACCTTGCTGATCTCATCAAGGAGCATAAACCATCCTCGCAGCGGTTTTTGATTAGCCATCAAACAAAGACGGTCACCGCATCGCGCGCTTTCAGATGCAACTTCTGCGGCCGTCTGGAACGCTCAACCTTCTGATTTTAGGAAGCCACTGGAGCTATGCACTTTTAAATCCATATTGAAAACTAATTTCTTTAAAACTGCTTTTTGCGTTTTAGTTTGGTGTCCGTCACCCGCACCTCCGATTTGCACGGTTGGCTACGTACAGTGCGAAAGAAGTTCAACATACATACATACAGACTTTTCATTCTTCTTATCCCACCTCGTGCAATACGTTTGTGGGCCAGGTCGCTTCTGACGAATATGTTAATATCTCAGTGAGCTTAACCTGGTAAGGTAATTTAAAAAAAGTTGTATTTGTTAAATCCTTTATATTAAGTTCACTTGCGCGCTTGCTTGCTTGCTTACGACCGTGCAAATCTTTCGGTCGTTTTTTTAACCCACTTCCCGTGATCCAATCGAGCTGACATTTTCCACACAGACTCGTTGTGCGTGACAATTAATGTTCGTGAATTTTTTTTTCAAAAATGTTACACTTTTTAGGACAAAATATTATATTTAATTACCAATTGCTTAATGCTTGCGCTGCAATCATCTGACCCATAGGTGGCAGCCATCTCAAGCCAGAGGACTAGAGGACTCTAGCCGCCACGCATATAAAGGATTTATAGTGAAAAACTTTGTTTTTACGGGTTAATTTGTATATTTTTAAAGTGCTTTATTTACACGCGACGTGCGGCAGCGGCGACGTGCCGGACACTCACCGCGACGCCGCGCACGCTTCGCTCGACGCAGTCCCGCACGGCGGCGTCGTCCGTCTGTGGGGTTGCTGTGGGCGCCCCGACGCCTCTGAGCGTCACGCGGAAATGGTTCCCCCACAGCTCGCCGAGTCGCAGCGGGCGGGCTGCTCGCGACGCCGCCGCCACGCGCAGGCCTCTCGCCTCCAGCCTCGCGGCCGCCTCCTGCAACCTGCCGAGGAAAGGGGTCAACTTGACATCGGCACAGCCGTTACTCTCGATGAGACGTTAAATGTCTCGCCCGGTACGCAGGAGGTCGCGGGTTCGACCCCGACGCGAGTTTGCGCGTTCGCCTCGTGGTGGTCACGTGGATTATATTCTCCGGGTCCTCCGGTTTTTCCCCCCACATTGAGAATCAACGTGCGTTCACAGTATTTGGCTGCGATACATTTCCGCGTGATCAGCCACTCCTTTGAGCAACCATTTGTGGCCAGGTCACCTCTGAAAAAGAGCCATATTGCTCAGTGGGCCTTACCTGGTAAAATAAAAATAGTTAGGTATTTACGTGACAAACCTCATTAATTGGCTGTGTCGGGTGGTGGCGGGTTTAACGACACATTTATATTCACGCGATCTAACCCAAAAAAAAACTATATTATGAGTTTAGTATATAGTTTTAGTTTAGACTTAGTAGCTAAAGGTGCAACCCTGCAAGCAGTTGCCCGTGCCACAAGAGGGAGCCTTAGAGAGCCCCTGCAGATGGTATTTGCCCTCCTCTTCTCGTACCCACACTTCAGCCCACCGCGCGGGACCCGCTGAACACACTGGGTGTGGGCGTAACCCACCGATTCCGCTGGCTTTAACGGAGATGGGCAGGCAGGGGTGCTTTTTACAAACGTGCACCGTCGTTTTAAAACTGCCGCGCCAACGGATGAAGTGGAACGGGCGACCTCTGGGGTGTGAGTCCAGGAGCGCCGCGAGAGGTCGCGTTGCCAGCGTGAGTAAAACCGAAACCACATTTGACAAGTGGAAAAAACTAACCAGGCCTGCGATCGTATAGCAATGTCTATTTTTTTATGGAATCTGACAAAAAAATGTTTTTGGTGAAATCAGATGTTCTTTCCACGGTAGGATCTATATGACACGCGCATGTATGTTGGACTTCTTTCACACCATACATCGCTAACCGTGTTCATTGGAGGTGCGGGGGCAAAGAAAACATACTGAACACAAAAAATCAGTTCTAAAGCAATTTGTTTTCAACGTGATACAATTTGAAACGTGTAACGCGGCAGTAACATTTGCCGTCAAAAGGATCCGGTTCCACGTTTAGTGACTGGCGCTGAAACGCTGAGCTAATCCCACGTGACCCAGGAGATTATCGTTTGTGAACAATAAAAACTAAAACATCATATTGTACAGCCTTTTGTCTGAAGGCCTCCCCCATGCCGTGTCGTTCACGGGGGCTGTTTGACCATACTTCACCGTGCAGGTGAGCGCAGGTTGGTGCATCCGTGGACACTCCGGGTACTGGGTTCACAGCACAGCGTACAAACCATTACGCCCAGGGCTCTACCCCCCTTCTGAATATTATAATAGAAATGCAGGAGCCATGTATGGAAAAAGCTGAACAAGTAATCAATGATTACTGTAAATTCATTGACAATCACAATCTAAATATATTCAACTTCAGGTACGATATGAAAAAATATGATCAATTACATGACCGCGTGTTTGCATTAACCACACGTGCTTGTGGTAAATCATGCATACAAGCATTATTTGGTAATCATGTTTGTATGCATTGTCTTTAAAACTGATTGGCCTACACCAGAGTGAGCAGCCTTTATGGCCTTGTGTCACCACAAAGAACTGCTCCACCCGAGCTATTCATACTTTGATATTTGCATTGTATTTTTGCTGATCGCCGTTTGGCATTCTCTGATCATCATATTGATACCGACATAAAGGTTCCCATAGATATAAGTGGTTACTGTGTGTACTTATTGGAGGCTGTGCTCATTAACCAATTTGGATTCTATCTACATCGAATGTACACTAGGTATGAAACAGTAGAGTATTTACTCACCGTTAAACACCTAACTCTGTATGGGTTAATGCGCATCAAGTAAAAGGCTGTCGTATTGCTCCATCTAGTGTCGACTGCCGTACACACTTTCTGAGCTGGTGCGTGAAATGGTCACTTGGGATTTGTTGCACGTTTTAACCGGGCGTCAAAAGATTTTGCCCCCAGACCATGAACGGATGGTCGCACAGAAATGAAACTTGTCACGTGTGTGGCGGAGGTTTTGTGAAACATTTGCATATAACTTAAAGCACGGTGTCGAGATGTTAACTACCTCGCCTGGTAGACAGGGGGTCGTGGGTTCAATCCTGACCCTGATGCCCGTGGTCGCGTGGATTATTTTCCAGGTCCTCTGGTTTTTCCCTCCGCATTTATAAATATGCACTCAGAGTACTTGGCTGCTATAAATATCCACGTGATAAGCCACTTCGTTGTGGCCAGGCTGCTTCTGAAACAGAGCTGTATATCTCAGTGGGCCTTACCTGGTTCAATAAAAATATTAAAATTTTATAGTTCTTTTTAAGTATGTCTCTCTGTCCCTTGGACTGGTGGTTACAGTGATTATTCACCCACACAACACTCTGAACCCACCGAACCCGAGTTTGTTATCTGACAAAGGCTGACATCCGTGACAAGCGACATCTGAGCCGGTCCCGAGTCCCCATGGTTCACCAACTAGCAATGACCAGCGTGGTGAAGTATGGTTGTACACCACTCACCAAGATGGCAGGCAAGGCCATCGTTCAGCAATGGATCGCCATTTGATACAACACTGTAATCCCGAGGCCAAATGAGATAAGGAACTAACGAAGAGGCTATTAACCCTTTCCTATTCCGATGTACGCGTACGAAGAAAAAAGAAAAAAACTTTATAGGTACAACTTCAGGTCGGACGACGTACCGAGGCTCCCACAAGGCCATGCGGGAGGGCGTGGCACAGTTTTGCGCCAGCTGTCGTAGAGTGCGGTCGTGTCACTACGGTTCTCTGCGGTGAGTACGATGTCTTTATAAAAACGGCGCTACGCCTTCCTAAATAAAATTAGCGCTAACCGCTTGCGCAATCCGAGATTCAGCGGTGAACGAAAGCCACCCACCAACTTGCAGACGTCTCAGAACGGGAAAGGGTTAACATGGTAAAACGATGTTTCAGAGACAAAATCCCACAACTTGCACACCCATGACATGAGGAGGAAACTCACCCAACTTACCCGGGACACGACGTGCGACACTGGCAGGCAAACTACGTCACGAACGGGCTTCATCCTTCGCTGGGTTTCTCCGACGAGGGACCAAATCCTTCAAGGTCAGGGGGGGCAATGTTTTTGCCTCCCCCTGGAATGAACAGCCACGTAACGATTCACCCCACAGCGATTCAATGTCACGATACTGGGTGATGATTGAATTTAAAATAAACAATTTTCGTTTATGTTTGTTTCGTGTTTGTTCCGTCTTGACTGCTGTATTTGCTCTGTCGGCATCGAGGGCTGCACTAATTGGGTACTCGAGGGGTTTACTTTCGACCGAGCAACACCGTTTATACATTCTCACGCTCAGCAAACTTTTGTCTTTCAAACAGTGCCGTGCACACAGTTAACCTACAGAGAGTCCTTGCATGAGCCAAGGTTTCGTGTCAGCTGCTGTGCTGCCTGCCAAAGGAACCTGAAAGCACAATCGGTAAGAACAAGGTTCCTCACCCCCGGCCTATAACTCACATCGGCGTACCTGCTGGGGGTCACTTTTTGAACCACCATCCTCTGGAAGGTGACGGCCTTCTTGTCTTTGGTGCCAGCGTAACTGAAGTCACTCGGGAGGACTCCCAGCTCTGAAGCCAGCATGCTGATCGCTCCCAGTGTCTCCATGTTGGTCTTTTGCAAAGTGAACACTGCAGGGCACATTAACAGTCACAACAGCCCTGTATGTACAAGTATTACAGGACAGACAGACGTGCCGCTAGCTATGCTAACCAACCCGCACTCACCATTATATGGCCAAATAACCCTCACAATGAAAAGACTTTCAGTCTTAAATGACTCATTACCTGGTTGATATAGGACTCGATTGACTAAAGGGGAATCACTTGGTGAACAACACATCTCCGACATAGCACGCCGAAAATTACCGTTGACTTTCAAACAGACAAACAGTTTACCGGTGTAGACGCCGCCGTCAATCAAATCCAAGTCCTCGCTCCCCGAGGCCCCGACATCTGCGCCCCTGCGTTTCTTGCCCGGCGCCCTCCCCCCTTTGAACCGAGCCACGATCCTGGTGCAATGCCCTCCACCGCAGCCGACGCGAGCCTCGGAGAAGCTCTTGGTCTCCAGGACCTTGCCGAAGTGGCGCGCCACGGCGTGGTGCACAGCCGCCCTGCGTGCCCGCTGCGAGTCGGCGAGGAACGTGAACGTGGCGTCCCTTCGCTTGGCGTCGACGAAACGGAAGAACCCATCGGCCTCCTCCTCCGAAACGAGACCCCGGAATTCCACGTACACGGGGTCAGCCTTCACCTGCGGCCGAAAAGTGTCTGCTGTCAGTCGTAGCGACAGGGGACTCGGTGAACGTGCTACAAATTAATGCAGTCGTTGATTCAGACCACGGACATTATAAATAACAAATATCATCATTAATCGAATCTTGTACATGTTCACCACTGCCATATGTAGAATATTTTAAAAAATGCCAGCCATTTTCAAGGCATCAATATGATGAACGCATCCACGTGCCGTTGTCAGTCAAGGGAGATTTCTGACCATACTTCACCACGCTGGTCAGTGTGGGTTGGATGGGGAGAGGACAGGACCGGTTCTGATATCACTTGTCACTGATGTTCGCTGAAGACGGGAATTGAGCTCATGCCACTGGGCTCATAGCACAGCACGCTCACGACTGGAACACACTGGTTCACCCTGCATGGGGTGAGGAATGTCCATGCCCCAGGTTCACAATTGTGACAGCCAGGCAGAGCAAGTAGTCTGGGAGCTAAAAGTACATTACTTTAAGTCATGTTAATTATCAGGATGTCACACAGTTTGCACTATTATTTCAAATATAGCACTGTTATGCACTGTGACCCATTTAAGTCAACGCATTTCGTAAAAAATGATTTTTTTACTGCACGACATTAGCTTGCTGTGAGATGAGTCTTAGATTTGAACCAGTGACCTTTCACATGACTCAAGCACACTGAATAACCAATTTAAATATGCAGAAACGTACAAAAATACAGAAATATCTGACGTCAACTAAAATTCTAGATTTGAAGCTTCCGTGACTGCAAGGATTCATATTCTTAGGTTTTTACGGTAAAGTCACGTAGGTAAAAAATGTAAATTCCACCTGAAGACGGAAGCTTGTGTTGCCTCCGAAACGTCGTGATTTTTGTTTTATTTTACTTTTATTAATTTTAATTTTTTACCTACGTGACTTTACCGAAAAAACCTAAGAATATGTCAACTAAAATACCGAGCACCAATTTACTCGGCCGATGGACCTGTGCTTCGGGTGCGCTCACCTTAATTTCAGTGCCACTGGTGATCGTCTTGAGGAAGGGAAACCTCTGACGGACCGTGCGATGGACCTCAGCTCTCGTCTCTTTGTCCGGGAAGAGTCCAAGGGAGAGGCCGACGGCTTCGCTCCTTTCACCCGCGGGCAAGAGCATCATCGCCGCCTCGCGCTCCGCCGCCGCGAAATCTCCCAGCGCCTCGGCCACGTCTTCCGCGAGCACGGAGTTTCGGACGCCCGTCACCTCGCAAGTGGCTTCAAGAGCCGCGTCCGCGTCGGCGTCGTCAAATATCGCGTCCGGGAGGAGCTGCTCGTTGGATTCTGCCACCTCGACCTCATCATCCTCCTCCGCAACGCCTTCACCCAGGGGACGCTCCGCAGAAGCCGGGCCCGCCACGGCAGGAAAGTCGCACCGCGCGACAATTTCCGCGGGCACGTGAACGCACCGCTCAGGGTCAAGCTTTGTCCGTTTGGCTTCGACTGGTGCACAGCGGTAGGGAGCATGAGGCGCAAGTCGGCTTGAAGGACCATCGCCCGGTACAAAATGATTGGCGTCCGCTCTGTTGCTGTGCTCATCGATCTCTACGACAATGAAGTCCTCTGGAGACTGCTTGATGGCCCCGCAGAATCCGGGGTGTCTGCCGATGTAATAGTGTCGCTGTGCATCGTCCACAACGCCCTTTTGTTCTTCCTCCATGGCGCCTGCAACCGCTGTGCACTTCCCACCAGAAACAATGAGCACATTAAGGGATGCGTCAACAACCTTTAGTAATAACCACAGGAGAAGAAATATACAGCTCACACACACACAGGTATTCAGGATACGTTTTAATGCGGAAACAAAGTATGCCAATACATTAGTCTGGTCACTTATGCAGAAGTGATAATTGGTTATTTACCCTTTTATCTGGCAACAAAACTGACACCTTTTTTTACGAGGAGTCATGTTTGCATAGACCACAATACCTGCAGTCTTCTTGGTTCTTTCGGTAAAGTCACGTAGAAGGGAAGTAATAAAATAATAAAAATAAAACAATCAAATAATTCTCACGACGTTTCGGCCACAACGCAAGCAGCCGTCCTCAGGTGAAGACCAGGTCTGTCGTGACTTTACCGAAAGAACCAAGATGAATCCCTGCAGTCACGAAAGCTTTAAATCGAAATATAATACCTGCAGTCATAATGCAAACAAAAAACACAACTCTGATAATGTATGCACTGTCCTTGAAGTTGATTGGTCCAATCAACTTCAAGTTTTGTTGCCAGATAAAAGGGTAAAAACACAATTATCATATTTTTTACTGGCAAATGAGGTACCAATGGTGTTAGGCAGAAGTGTTTAGGCTAAAATATATAAAAGTTTAAAGCCCATTACGGTCGCCTATTACACATTTCTCCTTTCAACGCCAGTGCTACTGACGAACATGTTTGGAGTGTTTTTGCAATGTTGTGACGTTTAAAATACTCCACGAGTATTAGTCCAACCAAGTGTTAACTACTTAATTCAACACTGACATTCAAATCCTTCAGTTAATTTATCATTGAACCTCTCATTAATTTTACTCATACATTTAACTTGAACCCAAAGTCCGAACTTGCACACCAGATACACATTTAACTTCAGCACAGTCGCAACTCAGAGCCGTCCGTAAATGACGTCACGCGATTTTGGACGATTTTTTACCATCCCCCCCTCGTCAAACTGCCTCACAAAGTCAGACCCCCCTCAAATATGACGTCACAAAGCCCTGCCCTCCCACCCCCAAAAAATAAATAAAACATTATTCAAATAGCTTCAAACTATTGTCATTGTAGTGCGCATTTAATGTGGCGCTGCACTCTTATGTTGTAGAAGAAAACATTTATTAAAAAGTCTTTATAATTAAGTAGAACGTGTTGTCTATATTTATTTAAAGTTGCGCATTTTGATGTGACGTCACATTTCTCACCCCCCCCCCCTTCGTCACAAATGTCTGAACCCCCCCCCCCCCCACTAGGTGCGTGACGTCATTTATGGACGGCCCCTTAAGCCAGCCATCCTAAATGGGAGTCCATTCATTGAAACCTAAGAATTAGGAAATACCACGTGTTTAAACTCAAGAATCTGAAAGCGCACGCTTGTACGTGTCTTCGCAACTTATTTAAGATCGACTTAGTTTCACCACTAAACGGGCAACTTATGTCACTTTATATAGGGTACAATACAATGTCGGTGATTACACTGAAAGCGACGCAGAGCCATGGGAGTATGAATACCGTACGATACATAGTTTCAAGATATACTTTGCACTATTCTGCGCCGGTAATGACACGGCCAAGCCTGCTTGGAGGCGGAAAAAAAACCCCAACACAACGATAATAACATTGAGAACGTCTTACATTGTAAATACGTTTAAAATATCGACAGACTTTTCACGCGCGCGGACAGCACAAACACACAGAGAGCTGAGTCCGCGTGCCTCGTGAACCCGGATCAGAATTAAGAAAAACATGTAACGGCCGATCCGATTGGTCCCGCGGAAACAAGTGGGACGTTCGTCTCGGCCAATCACAAGAGCGGAGACATCGCCGCTTCTCACGCGAGAGGGCGCTGTTAATTCAGGACCCACACCCATCACACGGTTGTATGAGGCCAAATTATTGACTGAGTTTCAATGGTTTTGATACGCATTAATATATGGACTTCTTTAACAAAAAAACTATTTTGTTTTATTCTAGAAGGTAAGGCCCACTTGAGCTATGTAGCTGGGTTTTTTTTTCAAAAGCGACCTGGCCACAAATTATAGTCTAGACAAGTGGAAATTTAAAGCTGCTAAATACTCTAAGGGGCAGTCCATAAATGACGTCACGCACCTAGGGGGGTGGGGTCAGACATTTGTGACGATGCGTGACGAGGGGGGGGGTGAGAAATGTGACGTCACGTAAAAATGCGCAACTTTAAATAAATATAGACAACACGTTCTACTTAATTAAATAGACTTTTTTATAAATGTTTTCTCCTACAACATCAGAGTGCAGCGGCACATTAAATACGCACTACAATGACAATAGTTTAAAGCGATTTGAAGCATGTTTTATTTAGGGGGGGGGGGGCAGAGCTTTGTGACGCCATATTTGAGGGGGGGGGGTCTGATTTTTGTGTCCCCGTGTGACGAGGGGGGGGGTCAAAATCTTTCAAAATCGCGTGACGTCATTTATAGTCGGCCCCTAAATGTAGAGGGGAAACCCGGAGGACTCAGGTAAAAATCCACACGACCACGGAGAGAGAGAGAGACATGCAAACTCCAAATATACAGCAGGCATCAGGGTCAGGATTAAATCAACAACATCCTGTACACCACATCGTTAATAACTCACTACCGCGGCACCCTATTCACCCAGGAAAGCCACACTGAGTCCAAAGACTTTCGTATTCAAGAGGGTCCTGCATTGAGATGTTTGACCAACAACAATTATATTCTTACATTTTAAGTAATGGGGAGGAAACCAGATAATATTAGGAGAAAGAATTGAAAGTGTGCGAAAGGTAAAGGCACAGCCCTGCAGTTACATGCTCAGGCTACTGCTTCAGAGAGGCCCTCGAAAGGGTATTTGGCCTACTCTTCCACAGCAGTCAGGCGTCTTGGACAAGGTGGAAGTACTCACAGGAAATGTGTTATTTGTGAAATTAATATAAGATATTACATATTTTAAGAATCATGACAAGCAGAGTGAACTTTTAGATTTTAGCTCTCAAATAAATACTGTTTAAGTGCACAATACATACAAAAAAATTTAAACATGCACACCCAGAGATGTTGAAGAAGCGGATGTATTTAAAAATGTTTTTTTTTGTAGGGCAAGAGGGGATGAATGCTAAAAGCCAGAATTATAAGAATGATGTAAACTTGTAACACAGAGTGTTTTCTCTCTCTCGTACAGAGCGAGAACTGCGAGACACAAGGAACCACAGACAAACGAGCCAGTCAGTGAGCCAGTGCAGAATGCCCCCCACGCTCCGCAATCCTCCATATATGAAGATGTTATCAGTCAATTAACGAGTGTTTACATGCGATTATGACATTGAGACGACACATTATGACGATCGTGCAAATGAAGACAGATACAGTTATATAAATTACCATACAAGACTCTTGAGCATGGAAATTAATTATTTGGAAATACAATCACCGGATTTTAATTAAACAATAGAACTAATACAGATTAATTGAATCATTATTTATTCATAACAGTTGGGTAACATCGTCTTCCAAAACGCAATTGTTTCTCTTCAATACATTATACTACTGCACAGTATGTTATTGATGATAACTGTAATTGAAATAATGTCTTATGATGTGGTGAAATTATTCACCACATCATAAATATATAGACTTCACAAAACATTAAGTTCTTATATAATTATCCTATCCTCAAGTAACATATTTTTTTTGGAAGAAAATGCATTTACATTTTAATTCATCATATCAACATTTCTTACATTTTTTTTTTAATCAAATATAGTAAATTGCACTTATCCAAACAAAAGGTGAATTGGAAACCAAGCATATGATGGATACAAATCATAAATCCTTTAAAACACATCCCACCGAACACCCTTGCTTCTTTTCTAATAAATATATAATATAGGAAATTCGATTATTTCTATTCATATAATCTGAGTAATAGAAGGGGGGATGTGTGCAGAATTCAAGAAGAAAACCAAAGGATGGGGCTGGATAAGGCACATGTGAGTCCAGAACCTGCCCTTGGGAAGATAACTGAAGATAAAGAAAGGCAGCAATTTCCCATACTTAATATTGGGAACGCAATTAATTTGAGTGTGAGGGAAATCACGTTAGACTTTTAAAAATCTTGCATATAGAGAGTTGTGTAATCTACGTGGATTTTTCGACCAAAAATCTTGCAAAAGATGCATTTCTCAATGGGCTGTCACTTGGTTTAGAGATCAGCGTTTGTGAATGTTATTAAAGACAAATTGTTATGGTTGGGTTATTAACATTGTGCATTTTGTTATTTTATTGGGCATGACAGTCATAAAAAAAAGTGCATAGCATATCACCAACCTTGAATGTATTGCCAGATGTTGGAAAATTACTTCATTTAGCAAATGCACTATTCTCTACTTATTTTACATCGGGAAATGGGTGTTCCTTTAAACTTAAATATTTTCCGAGATGTTTTACACGTCATTGACCAAACGTTTATTTTTAGGAAAGCACGCATCCAACTAGTTCCCTTTTCTCTGATACTGGACTTTTATAACAAGTCCTTTCACACTGCTGTGTCAGCACTTAATTTAAACCTTTTTTGTACAACTCAACTCTACCAAATGGTTGACTAAACAAATGTCTTGGTGGACAGCTAAACCTTGCAGTCAGGTATATTGGGTCTAAATCACATGAGCTACATGTTTCTCATTATCCTTTCATCATACACTCGTATGATTTGTTTCGATTTAAAGCTTTCGTGACTGCAGGGATTCATCTTCTTGGTTCTTTCGGTAAAGTCACGTGACTTTACCGAAAGAACCAAGAAGATCGTATGATTTGGTTTAATTGTATTAAACATGATGCAGCACAGTAGAGCTGTCCAAAACGAGTCGCATAGTACTGGAATTCGGGGTTTCCAGTTCTCCTTCGTCCACGGGGTATCACGATTACCTCTGAGTCACATGCCCACTGACGCACGGAACAGCCAATGCAAATAATTAAAAGATCCTTGCCAATATTAAACGTTGCTTGACTTCCCAGAGCCTTATTTTTATTATTTTATTACTTCCCTTCTACGTGACTTCACCGAAAGAACCAAGAAGAAAAAAGGTGTTAAACAGAGTTGTGGGTTTTACCATAAGTCCCTTTACCAACAATAGATCTAGATGTATTGACTTGATTCTAAAACAGCATTCTGCATCAAACTCAAACTGTGTTGTGTATTCGCATCTCTTGTGACGTTGTGTATATGTTACTCTCTTCCATCCTAGCTGGTAAACTTGGGTGTCAGGGTTACTGGGATGTAAAACTGTTAAATATGGGGGACATTACTTTGCTGTAATCAAATATACGTGTTTGCCTTGAGTATTTCCTCTGAATTTAATATCAATTGACGACTAATATCTGATGATTCTCTACTTATCTGTTGTATGTCTGCTGAATTTTGTTTCAAACCGTAAGTAACCAACAGTGCTAATCGGAGGTACAGGGGAACAACATGTTGTGAGCAATGTGTGTGAACGAGCGTTGCTTGTGTGTATTTGCCTCGATCATTGCCCCCAGAACTGTGTTGTTTTTGACAGGATCACTGAGTTACATATTCAGACTCGTTGTACAGCACATGTATGTATGTATGCATGTTGAACTTCTTTCGCACCGTATGTAGCGAACCATACTAGCTGAGGGAGTGCTGAGTGCTAGTACACTTTCTAGAAAGACAAAGTGGTTGGGTGACCGTGAATGGCTGTTCTCTCAACACTCCATACTCTTTGGTTTTTTCGATACAGTAATTTTTCTGTGACGGTTCCACCTGAAGACGGAAGCTTGTGTTGCCTCCGAAACGTCGTGATTTAATTTATTTGTTTTCTTTTAGCATACGTGACTTTACCGAAAAAATTAAAGAGTATGGATCCTTGCAGTCACGAAAACTTCAAATCTAGAACTCTTGGGTCCCTTTGGAGATAAATAGTCCTTGAGTCAGGACCTGAAATTTCACCTGTCGGGACCATCTAAGGTGGCTGGCATAACTTGAGCAGTTCAAATTTATTTACGTGGCGATTAATAGTCAATTATGTGAGAACCATTTGAAATGAGAGGGTTATCAAGCAATTCATTCTCATTAGCCATATAAATAAATCAGTTCGACTAAATATTTACAGTACTATCCTTAGGTGGTTACCGATTTCTGCTCTGGCCCATAAATTAATTCGGTCTAGGCACTGGGGTGGTTCTTCTCTGAGTATCACCGATTTGAGACGATAGCCAACACCAACCCTCACGTGCAGATATATCATAATCCATTGTTGTTTTCTTTATGTTACCAAAGTTTGAGGGATTACAAATTCGACTTTACAATGCGCAGACGAGAATGCCGATGAACGCAGACACTTCCAGAAATTGAGTGTAAGCTAGAAGGAAGGTGCCATTGTTACGTGTGTCATTGTAACACATTATTCAAAACAATAGTGTGCAGCAGTGGGGTGCAACATTAGCCAGACCAATGCTTGAAATTCCAAACGTTTTATTTCTGAACTAAAATAGTGACGTTAACACAGGTACCGTTCAATCTCCTGAATCATTATAACATTAAGCATTAGAAAAACTCACGGTTTGGAGTCAGTGGGAACTAAATATATGGTTGTTAATAATTTAGCGAATGCGATCTCATAACAATGGTATATAACCTAAGGATACAGGTTTAAAATATACCGTTTATCGACTGTTTTCCAAACCGCATCTAAGTAATTTATGTTCATATTCAGGTACTGTATTTAGAATACATGACAATGCCACTACAGTACATATTAACACACATTTTTTTTAATCACAAAAAAACAAGAAATGCATTTTTTTTAAAATACTGCATTGACTGAAGTATCTACAAATGACCCATTGGTGGCCGAGAAAAACACAGATTGTTTGTACCATTGCATCTCCAGGTATACAGCAAAAAAAACACAGTTTTAGTTGGAGGTGACCACTTGGAGCAGGAAACACACAACAGCGAAATATCATCAGCCATCCGACTCACTGTGCACTTAGACATATGCGGATATGTGAAATGGATAGCTATGCGAACATCTACATTAAAATGCCAGCCACACCTTGACCACCTGATGGTAAAGCGCAAACTGCGTTTAACATGGGCAAGCGTGCTGGACGTGTGAGATTCAAAACACGTTACCGTGTTGGCGAAGTCGGATTTGCGAACGTCTATAGAGGACCAGAGTTGCATCACTGCGCACAAACACTGCACTGGGTATGGGCGGCTCATTGGTCAGAGTGCACATTGATGGTCAGATGTGCGACGCATTTGATGCCCTTTAATTCCCCCCTGGTCATCAACTGGCTTTCCCCTTTCCACTGAACACTTGCAATAGATTTTATTTCGTATCACTTACAGATGAAAGCAACATGAATTAATTGATACCAAAAAAGAATAATCACATTTTGTACATATTTAACATGAGTAAAAATACTGTAATGTTGGAAAATAAACGAGACATTTTGCAACCCCCCTCCCCACCCCCACGTTGCATATTTAAATGAAATACTCGCAACAGTGAATGTCATGTCTCCACTTAAGCACGTAGATTCATATTGATATTACAAGTCAGCCAGCTCATTGCTGTTTTGAACAGAGTGGGTCAGTCGACATTACAAATACATCAGAAAAAGAACCAGGGAAAAAAGTCAAAGCATCGTTCCTACATCTTATGATTGTCACAGGCATAGCTGTTATATTTACGAGGGGGGGAAGACACTTTAAAAACACGTGAAAATGTCCCATTTTAGTTAGGTCTTAAGACACAGTTGGTCACAGAGTTGTTTTACCATGTAATTGCTACGTGCACTCACAACATAATTTCACACGAACGCTACACGTGTGTAAATTCAACACGTTGCCTTTCGCGACCAATTTTATTCACGGTGACGTTTTTTGGGGGGGTTATATCACGTGACTTTAAATATGGCATAGATCCCACCTCCACCCGAAGGTTTGTCACGTGAACGAAACGTGCCAATTTGTGACTAATTTAGCACAAGGGTAAGTGGAATAACAAATTGGCGTGTTCTGTTTACGTGACAAACCTTACTCACAGGCCGTGTCGGGTGGAGGTGGGTGAACGACACATTTACATTAACGCGATCTGATCCAAAAAAAACGTTACCACGAACTCTACGTTTGTGTGGTGCCTCTGTTGGTGCGTGTGTGCATCGGTGCACGTGCTGTTTGTTCTACATTACAAAATCCCGTCTTCGATAGCTCGACTTTAATCTTCCCATTCATCGTCATCCTCTTCCGGTTCTTCGTCATCGTCCTCATCTGTGGTAACAAAGTTACATTTAAAAGGATGTCACCAATAAAACAAGATGACGAAGAATACGTCCGAAAAACCACCGCTTCGTGACCTTATTCACATTGCATTGCGGCTCTTGAAATATTGAGTTGTTATTTTTGTTTTACCGAATTAGAAAAAAAATGTCCCTTCTTGTTGTTGTGGTTGCCGACTCCTGGCCGACAGTGTTGATAACAGTTAGGTTTACAGGTTCAAAGGGTTTCATTTGAAATGTAATATCACCCCCACTAACGGGGGAATCAAAACACTGAACGAACACATTCAAAGATGTGATGCATGAAGGACTTCAAGTGTGTAACTGGGCCGCACTTTGTATCGCGGTCCTGCATGGTTACAACCGTGGGCTTGTTATTTAGTCGGGGGTATGGAAACCGAGCATACTTATTTATTTAAATATATTTTCTTTGTGATTATTTTTTTTCTTTTTACGTGTATTTTTCTCTCTGGTTATTGATGTATATTTTTATTTCTATTTGCTAAGTAGTGGGGTTTTGTTTTTGTATCATCTGTGTAAGGGACTGTCGAATTGATGTGCAGAGTTGTTGGATGAAATTGCATGGATGACGCTCTATGAAACGACGTTGTTATTATTATTATTATTAAAAGCACATGTCAGTGCCATCAAACGTTTTGGTGCGCAGACGAGCACTTGAAGAACCAGATATTCTGTCAAGACTAGACGGCCCTCACTGAGATACAATACAGCGCTCTCTCTCCATGTGCCCCTGGTCTGCAGTCGCCTCGCGTCAATGGGAATCTAAATAATTGACACAATGCTCCTCCACGACGCATGATGAGTTTAGAATATACAGTATTGCTATTTTGGTGAACCCGTAGATTCGATTATGTGTTCTTCCCAATAACGCCCGGTAACCCAGCTGCATTTGTTTAACAAGCCTGACTTCTGATGAGACATATTCTTAGTTATTTTCGGTAAAGTCACGTAGGTTAAAAAAATTAATTAATAAAAGTAAAATACTTTTATTAATTGTTCTACTTAAAATTAAAATTGATAAAAGTAAAATACTTTTATGATTTTTTTTTACCTACGTGACTTTACCGAAAAAACCTAAGAATATGAATCCTTGCAGTCACGAAAGCTTCAAATCTAGAATTCTGATGAGACCCAATCGGTCAAAAATAATCCAGTGGTTGCTCACCTAAACACACGCAGCTGAATAATATTGTTTGTACAGACGCTAAAACTTTTCGTTTGACTATAAATGTAACCAATTTCATCAGATATTGGAAGCTAAGCTGGATTTTCGGGCCTGGTTAGTACTGAGGTGGGATACTGTCTGGAGATGACGAGATAGTTTAGGCTCAGACTGGCAAAGTGTGGCAGCCAGCGAGTTGAACGCGCATGGCAGGATGTCGACTACGAGAGATGGAGTGATGAAATCACTTCTTGTAAAAGAGCAAGGTGGATTGTTGGATCGTGGGATCATGAGCGGTGGTAGCTGGCTTGGGGGAAGCCTTCATCCAGCAGTGGACTGGACCATGGCTGAAGATGAACATTTACAGTGGCCCCATTTGAGAGCGGTATTTAAAAAGGATCATAATCAGCCGATTGAAATGCTCCTGATGATGGTGGCGGAAAGCGGTGCGTGAAAGCGTTGAGTTCTCACCGGAGGAATGGATGACTTTGTTTCTCATCTCCAGTGCTTTCATGAGCGCGCCCGCAATACCGGGAACATCCTCCGTGCAGGAGGATGATGCAGGGCTCGTGAGCTCAGCCTGCGATCAAGGGGAACATGACACGCGTGTTTGCGCACGGTGGATATCGGAAGAGGTGAATGGTTCGCCAGGCACACGGTCTTCTTCTTTGTACGGCTGATGTAGATGCAGGGCAATAATCCAGTTCATCAGCCGCTGCACAATTCAGATTGCTACCACGAACACAATTTTGTGACAGTGGCCATGAATCTAAATGTGTGGAAATTCAAGTGAACACAATTATAGATCAACCTCCAGGGGCTAATGTGCAGCTCGTGAATTGGAGAAACATAAAAACACGTCCCTTCATTTAATTCAGACACTCCGGCTCGTGGCGTGAAGTCGATGGCACAATTTGAATAACATTGCGGGGTGATAAATAATTTTTAAAACATTTGAAAATAAACGCACGACGAAGTCGAATCTCAAAACCGATTGCGTCAACTCACAGCCTTGAGTGAGATACCCTGGCGGATCTGGTCCAGCAGTGCCCCGCGTCTCCCTCCTCCTCCTCCATCTCCTCCACCTCCTCCCTGGGCGAGTGGCTCAGTTTGCATGGGCGGCGGAGGTACCCCGGGCGGAGGGGGTTTATTCGCCGGCGGGGGCGGCGGCGGTGGCGGCGGCGCCGTCATGGCCGGTGGGCCCGGGGCCGGCCCGCACGGTGGTGCCCTCGGACCCTGCAGAGGTGGCGGCGGCGGCGGCGGCGCTTGGGAGGAGGCAACGCCGCGCTGGGTGGGCGGCGGCGGTGGAGGAACGGCTCTGCTGTTGAAGGGGGGCTGATGCGTCGGCTGCGGCGACGGCGGCAGGCTCGGGGGCAGAGTAGGGCACGGCCGGGAGGGCAGCGGGCGGGAGCTGTGGCTGCGACCTTTGGAGGGCTGCGGCGGGGCTTCGATCTGGGGGGGTGGTGGTGGCAGCGGGCCGGCCCTGGGTGGCATTGGTGCTGGCGGAGGCAGTCGCGTTGGTGGATGATCGATCAGTAAGGGAGACAAAACGCACGTTGTGGTTCAACAGAATGACACTCGCACGGCATGTCGAATACACACAGACGCACATTCGCACGTGGCTCAGTCACAATAAAAGCATCTGCTCGTGGGTGGGTGCTAGGCAGGCGAGAGCTACGTCTGTGGCTATTGCCGGGCAGTGGTGGTGCCCGCCTGGAATCCAGCACTGTGGAGGCGAGTGTTGGTGGATGACACAAACGCTGTGAAACTCCCTTCCCGTGGTCATCGAGGCGGCATGCCTTGTCTCTCCAGGAGAAGGCGGGACAGGAAGACGTGGGCTCCATCTGTTCCATCTGTAAGTGGGCTCAATCTGTTCCATCTGTATGGGATAGTGATTCCCCCTTGTGTGCATAGATTTTCTCCGTGTGCTCCGGTTTCCTCATGTAAGCACTCATTGGCCGATAACACCTTAATATATAGAGGATCACAGAGCTTGGGAAATTGCTGGTGCCGGCTCACTGCCTGGCTGCCTTTCCGCTCGCCTCTGGTTCTTTGCGCCTCTGAGCCATTCTCTCTCTACTAGGCCTCGGCAAGGTAAGTTGAAAGGTAAAAACGAGCCTACATTTACCCTACCTTTTACCTTACCACAAAACAATCACTCTACCCTTACCTTTTACCCTTTAGCAAGGTAAGGCAAAGGTCAAAAGCAACGAGCCTACCTTTACCCTACCTTTTACCCCTACCCCATACAAATTACCCGATTACAGGGTAATTACTGGGGTACTACACATGACAAAGGTTTATAACAGGTAAATGCAAGGTAGAGCGCTTTAATCATCTATATATAAGGGAAATTTGTGAATATGTGTGTCTGTTCGAAATGTTTAGAGCATACTTCCTAACATGTAACAAACTTGAAATTTGGCATGTGGGCAGCTTCCAGACTGTACACAATGCAAAAAGTATAAAAATAGACTTTTGTATTTTTTTTTTTGGGGGGGGGGCGCAATAATGGATATATTTTGCACGGCAAGTGAGCGGTGACGTCACATCTATGATGTCACCCGCATGCGGCAGCGTCACGCAGTGTGCCTGCTGACGTCACGAATCCCCCCCCCTACACCTCCGCATAGGCCGTGTATTAATCCAAGACAAGAATCCAAATCTTGGGCGAAGCCGGGTAGTAAAGCTCGTATAGAATACTCTCGATTATTCCAATTTTAAATGGAGGCCACGGACTGCGCCACAGAGCTTTTAGCGAGCGGTAAACAAGGTATTTATCGGGTAATATTCCGCGCTACCTTTACCCTACTGGGTAATTTTTCCGCGCTACCTTTACCCTACCCTTTACCTTACCCCTTGGCATGTCGACACCTTTACTCTTTACCTTTACCCTTTTACCCGATAAAAAGGGTAAATTACCTTACCTTGCCGAGGCCTACTCTCTACGCGAGTGAGTAAATACTATGCACGTTACAAGTTGAAATTATTATTATTATTACATGGCAGGATGGTGATAGATGGCGATGCCTTTGGAAGGTCTTCATCCAGCAGTAGATTGACCATGGATGATAGTGACAACGGAAGTAAGTCACTGATGTAAATTTAAATTTTTATCGTGCAGGGGCTAGGGAGTTAAAACTTGCCACAAATATAGTTGAGTCGCTGGCTTTCTAACTCGCAAAATTTGAAAAGTAACGTTTATAAAATGTGGGGACCCCCCCCCCCCAAATATTACGGTCTGGCGGTTGCTTTGATTTGCTTGTAAGGCACAGCCATCCTAAAGTTATAAATTGCTTTCCGCCTCCTGCTAAACACAAACATACGATCAGCAGGACAGGCGAGTCAAGAAATGCACCCAACTCCTGTGGAGTGTGACGCTAAACCCGATATGAATCAGGTAAAGCCTGCTGCTGGTCACCGGAGAAGCATAAAGCGCAGTGTATGCAATCGACACAAAACTGGTTACGATTTGAGAATCTTAAGTCAAAGTGTTTTCATGCCCAGGAAAGGAGTGGGTGATGGTCTATCTACAGAGGCGCACCTGGGCCTGAGGTGGAAATTCCACACTCCAATAACAAAATGCAGTACAATTTCCGCAGGTATATAACATAATAAGTCAACATTATATTAGTATGTTGCTGTGAAATCTCAACTGGTTAGAAAATGACTCGTAAGGCTGCGGAAATATTTGAAAAGGTAGAGAAAAGAGGAAAGGAGTCAATTAATATAAATTCTTGTGCTCGCAAAACATTCATAGAATCGTGTGTGTAAAAGTACATTCATATGTAAGTTGTATGTACATTTAAATAATGGATTAATGTTACTACTGCATTCACCAAAGGTCCTACCAATCGCTGCAATATTAATTGCGGGTCGAAGTGTCGCACCCCGATTTCATTCGTCCTTGGCTTAGCGCATCACACATTCTACTATCGAGACGCAACACCAAAGGACCACAATCTCAGTGGCCACATCTTTAGCAATTATTTTTTAAGTATAAAAAAAGTAAAAAAAATTCCAACTTCACATGGGGCACCATCAGCTGTGCCGATGTTCTTCAACGGCTCTCGAGTCTCGCACTGGACGTCACGAGCGACCGTCGTGGTGTTACACGCGACGAGCGAGTGCCGCGGGATCCCTGCGTCGACTTACGCTGCTGTGACATCTCGGTCTTCACCCCCTCCAGGCCGCCGTGGCTCTCGATGAAGTCGAAGATGATCTTTGACGTCTCCTTGTCCTTGAGCTGCGACTCGGAGATGCCAGCGCTGTCGAAGAGCTTCTTCAGCTGCGGGTCCATGACGTTGGTCTGCAGCGCGGGGGGGTGGGGGGGGGGGGTTGAATTAGGGTGGTGTGTTGTAGTCAAAGTGATGTCCTTCTCAAATCGGGCATTGAAACTAACTATGACTAACTTTTCACTATTCATCATTTTTATTTTACCACGCAAGGCCCCACTGAGCTACATAGCTCTTTGTCAGAAGCGACTTGGTCACAAATGATATCTCAACGAAGTGGCTTATCACGTGAAAATGTATAGTAGCTCAAATACTCCAAACGCGTGTTTGTAAATGTGGAGGGAAACCCCGGAGGACCCAGATAAATGTCCACGTGATCACGGGGAGGACATGCAAACTCCAAATATACAGGTTGTCAGGGTTCCGGATCAAACCCACGACCTCCTGTATACCAGGTAAGGTAGTTAACATCTCACCACCGTTTTCAGCCCTTTGCCAACGAATGGAAATTCCTCATTCCTATGGCAAGGTCGAGTCTCTCCATAAAAAGGAGGGATTTTTTAGAAAGGGATATGATACTTATGGCAACTTGGTATAATGCATTCACTCACATCAAAGCCAGCATTGGGGTCCCATCCAACATGTCCAACGTGTCTGAAATACACAACGAACAGTTGAAACAAAACGAAAAAAATGTCAAGGTCCCTGCAATATAATTCTCTCATTATATTAGTTCTGCGTTTAGAAAGTGGCCCGTTACGGACGAGTGGCCTCTCGCAGTCAGGATCACGACCACATATGTACGTGCCGGCAGAGTAACCCCATCCCGGGCAACATGCCACGATGGCATGTGGTTGGAGCCGTTGAGTGAACGTTGAATGTTGGGTGCTACGTCTGTTGCAATGTATGCAAGTACGTTGAACTTATTTTTGCGCCGTACGTAGCCGACCGTGCTAATCGGAGGTGTGTTTCAGCAATGTCCTCTTCGATGTGGCGGTTAGCGCTACGCTGCGATACGAACCCGGCGACCCGAGTTTGAATCCCACTCACGGCCAACACCAGTGACGATTATCTGAACCGGTCATGGGCCTTCCCAAGGTCGACTCAGCCTCAAATGAGTACCCGGTGCGGTGTGTAAACATCGCCACTGGGGAGACAAAGGCGGCCGGGCGTGGCGTAGGCCACCCAGCTCGTCGAGTGCCGTGCGCGCTAACAGCATTTTACACAACAGTTTGTTCAGGAATTTTTTTAATTATGTTTTACATTTTTATTATTTTATTTTTCCCATTCTACGTGACTTTACCGAAAGAACCAAGAAGTCTGGTCAGGCTCCATGGGGGCTATTTGTCCGTGTCTTTGTTTCAGCAAGATAACTCTGCGTGTGCGAGGAGTCTGACATTGCCGCCTCACTGGAAGTTGCTGGGCATCCCAATGTCAGCCTTGCAGAACTTCTTCTTCTTCTTGCTGCTGCTGCTGCTGTTGTTGGACTTGCCACTCGGTATCGGTGCCGTCGGTGTGTTGGGGATCACGGGCAGGGGCCGGGCCTGCTGCATGGGGAGTGTGTTTGACGACATTGCTGCAGAGAGAGAGAGAGAGCACGAAGCATGCAGTTGTATGTATGGTGTTAACTTCTTTCGAACCATACTTAGCCAACCCCACTAATCGGGCGTGCTGGGGAAGGACAACAAACTAAACGCGAAAAAGGCAGTTTTACAGAAATTAGTTTTCAGTTGACGATAACCAATATTATTTTGCGATAGCACTCATAATCCATTCGCCGAATTACGGTGCCTAGACGTTACTGTAACGATGATACTTTTAATCATAGGAATAGCTCCGACAGTCTTGTGATCTTTCCGAACGGTTCTACTTGGGTATCTGGGTTAATACTTAAGAAAATTTGCCTTATTCCCTATGATCTCACTCACTCAATTCCCTCATTCATCATCCGTAGAATTACCAACGCACAGATGGCTCCAAGACTCCCATCCTAATACGCTCCAATTAATATTGATCACTCATTCGCGCAAGCACTAATCTGTCATGCACATCATCAGCATCATTCTTGATTTCACTCATTTTCTCTCTGTCTTCAACGCTCAATCGCATATTTGTTACTTGTAATATTACTAAATCATTGCATATCTCATATCGGTGTAAGAGGGCTTGTATGATGGTAGTCTGAAATTAAATTCTCGACTTATATTTCAGACAACAGGGTTGGTCAGCAAGGACACGTGACAAATACATTTTCCGTATCGTCCTTCCACAAGGAAGTCCACGCCTCCGTTACCTATTCTGAGAGCAAGTGCATTAACTTCGCACAATACTCATCAGACCAATTCACAAACAACACTCATTCTACCGACGGATACCTCGTACACACCACTCATACACAATATTAAAGCACAATACCCATACACGTGACTTACCATAATTAAGACCACATATACACACACCCGTTACAGACACCAAGTCATAAACAAGACTCCTACACACCGCACACCCCTGATACATACCACATATAACCCTGCTCACACACGCACAATATACATACAACGATGAAGACAAGAACAATGAATACAAATCTGGTGATTAAAAGAAACAGTGTATTTAAGAGATGGCTTTGTGGTTTAGATGCCACAGCAATGGGCTGGTACTAAGAAGATCCTGGGTTAATATATTGGCAGCCATCCTGTGGTTAGGCAGAATTTCAAGTAGGGTAAGTTAATCCTACCAGCCAGGGCAGCACATTTTACACATTAAACATTCATGTTTCAATTAGATGTTTCGTTTACATTTTGGTTTGACTGCCACGTGACAAACGTTTCTATCGTGGGGCGAGTGGGAGAGTTCAGCACCTCTCCTGTGGACAAGGGATTATCTGGAGGAATCTCAGAAGTAGTTCTCTGATATCAGCTTCCACGAGACATTGTCTAACATTGGGAGATGCAGTTTTGTACTTGAGATATGCGTGGATGTGTTGCCCGATGAAATTGCACAGATAGCATTGGGCTATAATTTTAAAACATTTTAAATTAAAAATTGTTGCAAATTAGATTTTTTGGGAGTCAGTTTTGTGTCATTTAAAAATGCAGTTTTTTTTTTACCAGAGATGCACTGGTGGGAAAAGCAACGATACATTGACATGTAAGGAGGTGCAAGTGAACAATTATAGATTTAGCTCAAGACATCTATAGCTGACGAACTGAGGAGCATTACCACTCACACACCTTTATTTATTTCATTCAAGACTGTGTTGTTTTAATGCTATCTCACTGGATTATAAATCAACAGAAAAACGAAACAATCAACGTCAGCTGACGCCACAATTATATTCTTTAAGTGGCGAGGATGTTTAGTTTACATATTAGATGTTTTAATGACCGATAATAGAGCACTTCCAAATGCTGAAATTCCATGTGTCATGATCAGGAACTCTAACAGAATATTTTTTTTATCAACGCACGAGAAAAAAACCACACCACTTAGCGATAATTTTAATTTAAACAATTAGGGTGGAGCATTGGCCGCCGTGATAGTCGCTAAGTGGTGTGATATCTAAACAGATCCACCCCCATCAAAGCACTGGGCCATCAACTCTAACCCCCCCCCACCCGCTATAATTAACTGGTCAGTGCAGTGAAGTACGGTCAAACAACCCTCGTGACCGATATGCCATCAGGAGACCTTTATCCTGCAGTGAATTGACAACAGGGCCCTATGTTGTAGCGTAATTATATATTTTAAACAATAGCCAAACGCAGCAATGAGTATGACATTCCGCTTCTGTGTAGTTGATCTGTGGCCGGACTAGCGGATCCAGCTGGACAAACGGAAGTACGAGCCGAGATAGCGGACGTGTCGCTGTGCTGGCGGCTTCCTCCAATAGCAGCTGCAATAGCGGCACCAAAAAAACGAAAAAAAATTCCTGCAAAAAGGGATGGAGTTTAAGACGACGGCCGATGTCGGGTTCGCAAAGAGACAAACGCTCTTTTCTGTGCCGCCCTCGCAATTGTGACGTCTCAACGGCGTCAGATCAGATCACGAGCAACTCGCTGAAATGACGAAACTCGCCGCGCGGATTATGTTGAGACATTGGGTAATTGACGCAGTTTTTGTTCAAGACATCTCGATCTATGGATGTTTTGGGACACATTGCAGCTATGTTAGTAATAGAAGCACATTTGCCGTGAAATCACCGCGCCACCGGCAAAGGAGTGGTGGTGCAGTAGTCAGTGCGATGCGCTATACATTGGACAAATGAAGTTTGATTCTTAGACACAGCTAGCATCAGTGGCGAGTGATATCTAAACAAGTACTGTCCCCCCACCACCACCACCCCCTTCACCAACTCACACCATCGAGCATGGTGAAGTCTGGTCAAAGAAGCCATACGACCGTCACGGCATACTGAAGCTTTCCTCCGGGAGTGGATTGACCAAGGACTGCGAATTGTTATTCTTGTTAAAGAACAGTATCGTATTACTTGGGATTACTTAATCTTTCAGCCGATTAATTATGGTTTTATGTAAGATAAGGGACAGCTTGCATGTGTGCAGTGATACATGTGTGTGTGTATGCGGGTGTGGTGCTGGCCACCCACCCCTCGTGTGCCATGCTGGCCTTCATTGGTGCTCGCGAACAGGACTTGCCCCAAAGTCTATAAAGGGGATTTTTGTCCTTTGTTTCCGTGGGAAACTCTGGTACAAATGCTTGTACACTGGCACTGTCCCTGCCTGCAGTCTATAAGGCGAAGCGTGGGGTGTGTGTGTGTGTGCCAATGAAAACTAATTTTGGTTCAAGTGGGTGTTGAAAGGTGTCCATGCATTCGTGTAAACGTGTTCATGGATACTGCGGGGTACGAACGTATGAGTCCGTATGGTACAATAAAGTTGGTAGTGGTGCAGCTCTGTTCCCCGCACCTTTATGATTCGAAAGTTTGGCTACGTACGGTGCAAAAGAAGTTCAACATACATACATGACTAGCTCACGCCTGTGCTGGAGAGCTCTAGAGTGTCCCTCTAGAGGGCATTTGGCCTACTCTTCCACACTGTCCTAATGTATTGTGGCATGATGTCCAGGGTTAATTTTAGCCAGGTCTGTCCAGGCCCAGGACACGCTGCTCGCGGGACGATGTCGCTCAGCCGGCCTGGGAACGTCTGTGAATTCCCCAGGAAGAGCTAGATTCTGTTTAAAGTAGTGGATTATATAGTGTTAGTAGTGTGTAGTAGTGTATAGTGTAGCTATGTATAGTTGTGTATAGTGTAGTAGTGTAGTCGTGTATAGTGTAGTAGTGTATAGTAGTGTATAGTGTAGTTTATCGTGTAGCTGTGTATAGTAGTGTATAGTAGTGTATAGTAGTGTATAAGTGTATAGTGTAGTAGTGTATAGTATAGGAGTGGAAAGTACTGTATAGTAGTGTATAGTGTGGTGTAGTGTATAGTGTAGTAGTGTATAGTGTAGTGTAGTAGTGTATAGTGTAATAGTGTATAGTGTAGTGTATAGTGTAGTGTAGTAGTTCTGGAGTCCGTGGCCAGTGAGAGGGAGGTGTGGACCACCACTACTCAACACGCTGCCGCCGCGACCTTCACCAGGACAAGCGGATTGAGAAACGAACGAACACCTGCACACCACATCCGGTATACCTATTTGTATTGCCGTGGCTACTAGTCACGTGCCCAATCCTGTCTAGGAACGAGACAGAAAATGTTCAGTGAGAAGTTAAGCCCTAACTGCATAAATGGATGGACAGAAGGGGGGTGTGGATGTTGTGACGGGATTACAGATGCTGGAAATTGAATGCGAAATTGGTAAAAAAAAAGATAGAAAACACTAACGCGATTGGTATTTGCCCCTACCTCTGAATGCATCAACAGTCGGATTTCCTTTTTTTCTAATAGTGCACCAGTTAATTTATAAACATAAAAAATGTTATTAATTGCTTTCCTTAATGCACATTTCTGCAATTAGTCTATTTAATATGCCACAACCATTTACTCATTTACTCTCTATACATTTTTATTATAATTATTAAATTCTATCAAAACTTAACTCGTGAGGAATATGACGTGTGTACGCGTACAGGTAATAGTAACACGACAGCAACCCAACGTCACTGAAACTGTCCTATAGCACTGAGAAACCACTTCTAAACACCTTTACTCGTTTCAAGGTCAAAAGGTCATCATGACCTCTGCCGCTGAAACCACACCTCGCCTTCCCTTCTGCTAGATGCCACACTTGCTGCAAAGCAATGTAGCTACAGACGTCCCTGAGGTCACTGACATCTGGATGCCCTCTTTCAGTAACCTGCCCTCTTAACTACTGGACATCTTTGAAAAAGAGCTTTATAGCTCATCGGATTCCTCCAGTATACATATTCTGATTTAGCTTTAGTTTTTCCTGCACACTCATCCTGCTCATCGCAACCACCTCTTCCTTATTACACCTACAACATTCCAAGTTGCTTACCTTATCATGCCATAGTATTCCTAACATCATCTAGTCACTTGTGTTACCTAAAGAATAAGAGCTGCGTTGTTTAATGTCTCTTAATTAGGCTATTATCTGCAGTTTTGCTTTGCCATGAATGAAAGTTGTTAACATCAGAAACGATTACCAATGTCTGACATTCGAAACCGTAAATTATTCTGAAAATTGTTATCGTTTAACAACCCTAATGGAATATAATAGACACAGTAACAGCAGATAATTTAACGGTCATAAAACAAAACTGATTTCGAATGCAAAGTTGTAAATGCCATTTTAACGTATTGTTGGCACCCCAGTAAACATGGAATGTTGGGCCAACGGTTCCAACCACGTGCCAATGTTGGGCCAAAACACTGCATGTTTACATTCCTGCATAATCTTCACATGGAATTCGTTTGGATTTTTTTTATCAGTTATTTGCATTATCATAAATGGGGATGAGGTACAGACAAGGCAGCCAAAGACGGGATACCTCTTTTCTTGAGTTTCCTCCAGCGGAATTGAGGCAGGCAAGTGGTAGTAATTCGATCAACGTCTTCATCCTCAGGACGGCTACACCTAACCTCCCATATCACCTTCTCCAGCATCATCCACAACGCTTCCCTTTCATCGCTCGCTGAGCCTACGTCTGGACAGGACCTTGAGAAGGGCAGGCAAAATGCAGGCCCCCCATTTTTCTCCAAGCATGACCCCCCCGCGGTCTCGTCCAAAGGTCCACTCTTTAACGGGGTGCATCGTAAGGGCGCGCGCTCCACGGGAATCTGCTCGGCATGCCCAATGTGCAGCAGGTGACTGACGGGTCCACCGTTGTCCACTCGCGCCTCCGCAGTGCCCTCTTCAATGGAACACTGTTTGCCGAGGCACGCGAGGACTCTGCGCTTGTCTCCCAGACAGCTGCTGCTGATGCTGCTGCTGCTCCTGCTTGACTTTCGTGCCAAACTCCTAGCTATGCAAGGCTCCTGGTCTTCAGGCTGCTGCATTCCTAGCGCCGTGCAAAACATCCCGCCGTCCTCACACCTGTCCGTCGGGTAATCCCACAACTTGCAATGCCCTCTTGTTTGGATACCAGTCCTAGGGCTTGATAGTTACTTGTTATGTGTATGCCTAGACTGTCGTATAATTGTGCTAGTTAGTTGGTTGCTAGCTATGCATAGCGGGGAGCTTTCACTATGAGAGCTGTTAAACAAACAAGAGAATGTGTCTGTGTGAGGTAGGGGCTGTTCGAAAGCAAACAAACAAATACATTGGCTGTGTGGGTGAGGAAAAGAAAACACAGCTTGTGTGTGCGTCACATAGCCCGCCATCTGTTACTTCCTTTTTTTCCCCGTAAGCCTCTGGAATTTAATCTTGATTTGATGCCAGAGCGTGTTTGTAAAGGTTTAAGGGCCATGGTTAAAAGGGTAAAACCCAGGCTTCAACTGTAAGTCCGCAGATTAGGTACGGAGTGTCGACCGGAATTCGTGCAAATTGCGTCCCTGTGTGGATTCTTGCCCCCTTGCTGTAACTTTTTCCCAAGATCAGTTTCAACGATGACAATTTGTGTTACGAGAAGTGTAGGAGATCAAAATTAACGCGTAAATATCTGTGGGGGGTTTTTCCCCTCCCATGATGTAACATGCCCTCCTACGGTTCTCTTTTAGATTAATCATAATGGCCACGTCTAATGCGGATGAGCTATATAAAGCTTTGTTTGTGCGTACGTGTATTTTTTCACCAGGACCATTCGTGGAAAGTACTGTATGTATATTGTTATAGCTTCGCTCAACTTCCAAAATATGTTCCTTAATCAATGTAATATTTTTTTTTAAGTGTCCATACGTTTACGTAAGAGTCCTATTCTATTTCGTGTGCATATAAAGTACTGGACAGAGCAAATAAAATACTGAATTTATCCAAGATGAGAGCTTATATTTGGATGGTAATCCAATGATTTAAAAAATGTTCTGTTTTTTAAAAGGCCACCTGACAGAGCCACCAATCTCCTGCTCTTCGCAGCCTGGCACCGAGGCAATCCGAATCAGACTATTTAATACTGGAGGAATCCGATGAGCTATGAAGCTCTTTTTCACAGATGTCTGTCCAGTAAATTCAAAGA
>CM025632.2:8187001-8230079 GCA_014621495.2 Entosphenus tridentatus
TTATTTTTATTATTTTATTACTTCCCTTCTACGTGACTTTACCGAAAAAACCAAGAAGATGAATTCCTGCAGTCACGAAAGCTTTAAATCGAAATTATTTTCATTTATTATTATTTTATTTTATTCTTATTTTTTACCTACGTGACTTTACCGAAAAAACCTAAGAGTATGAATCCTTGCAGTCACGAAAGCTTCAAATCTAGATATATTTAATGTCCGCTAGAGACTGGTACAAATATAGATTATGTGATACCATTACACGATAATAATACATTCTAAAATAACGTTATGAAATTTCATCAAACATTTCATAATAATAGTTGCTCAATCTTCATTGTTCCAATAAAATATTATTCATTTTAAATTACTCGATTGTTTGCCATCTTTGAAAGTGTACACCATTGCTTCTTCAGCAAGGTTTGCAATGAAAATTCATTTTTTTAAATTCAAAGCCAATGACAAATACAGCTATTTTTATAAGTTTGTTGGGAAATAGTCCTTGCTGTAGACCACCAAATGCCTGTTTGGAATGACTTTAAGCAACTACAACGCTCTGCTGAATAAATAAATATCGTCTTCATGGAAGAGTTGACTAATTTCCTCTTTAATAAGGAGGTCATGCTAATGGTAGTGAGAGCAGTGTGTAGAGCTGATCACTTCCTTCATTGACACCGTGATATTCCCCAAAGTCTGTTGGATGTATATTACCAATACTGTAAGCAGTGGCGAAGTATATTAGCCCACTGTTGGATAATCAACTTCAAATGATGCTCTCAATAATCAAATTTCAGCCCTCATCGTTGACTCTAATGCAATACCAAAAGCTCAAAACCGCGTTGACAGTGGTACAGGAAAAAAATGCTGTAAATATTTGAACACGTCACCCTTAATGAGGCGCAGGCTAGGAAAATACATTTTGTGATCATTTTCAGAGGCCATTACATTTGGCACATTGTTAGTACAAGCACTTATGGTGGTGATCAGATACAAGGCCCTTGTCAAATCGCCCAACGTCAGTTGCGGTGGCCATTTAAAAAAATGGCTGCCATACAGCAATATTCCACCATCATTGGCATGAATTATAACTTTACTACATTTCATGGTGTTACAAAAAATACTACGAATTGTTATGCTTTTGATGACACTTTGACTGAGTTATTCGCAAACATTTCCTGCAAATGAAAATATAAGCTGTTACAGTGCATATATATGATAATATATTCTGTATAGAGTTTGATTGCTAATTTTGACTGAGGTTATTTATTATCAATAAGTGCAGTCCTGGTCATACAATGTTGGCATAGGAGTGTACAGTACTTGACAATAAATGTGCTTTAGGGTTTTGGACTCACCATTTTGACCAGGGATAGGAGGCAATTCTATGTTTTTTCTGTCTGATAAAGTGAACAAAACATAGACAATTGCCACACGTAAACAACAAATACAGAATATAATTAATATTAATTCTTAAGCTCCACAACACATGCATCGAATCACTTGTGTAATAACGATTTTCGATTCGTTTTTATTGTACGTAATGGGTCCATGTGAGTTCTGCAGCCGCTGGTGGTCGCTACATTCACCAATGTTGATTTAAAAATAATAATTGCAACCCTGTATCGAGAAAATGTAATGAATCACCAGGGGATACGTTATTACAACTCTCGTACACATTATACACATGGGTATAACGAGGGACTAAATGAAAACAGAGGTTAAAAATGTCACAGACTCTCATTCGTTTAAGCTGCAGCAACCGTGCCATCGTTATCACTGTCATAATCTTCATCATCATCCGCATCATTATTTATCATCGTTCAAATAATTGTCTCTATCATTATTTTCATTATCACCATCCCCATCGACGTGATAATCGCTATCATCCCCATCATAATATTCAACATTGTCTTCACCATCATCATCTTCGTTTCTAAGTAGCACTATACTCTCTCTGAGGTGGCCCACGCCTGTAATCCGGCAGTGTGGAGGCAACAGTTGATGGATAATGTCAAGTGATGAACTCCAGAATCCACTTGGCTACGGATTGGTCAGGGTGTGGCAGTAAAGCAAATGGGTTGCTGACCAATCAGCGCAGACCTATGAGTGTTATCCCTTCATATTGTTTTCAAATATTGATTTTGCCCCACGTACAAAACACGAATTAAAATATAACTGACAAAACATCCAGATGTTGGACGCTCCTGATAAGCTGTAAAGAGGCTTTTTTAAATATACAATTCACCAGGGATCTCTCAGAGACTGCCAATGCATTCGAGAATGTGAGAATGCGCACACTTGTGCCACCATGCGTACAAATGAGTGCAGTACTCAGTACTTCCATTAAACACTCATTACCTTTCCTTTGATGCCTGCGCTGGAGCTTCTCCGTTATGGCCTCTTGGAACAACCTCGCCTCTTCATCGCTGGCAAAGCTCAGTCCCGCTTGACAATCCTGCGCCACAATGTGCATAGGGCACAGTTATTATTGTGTTTATTTCCGTTTGCCCAAAGAAAGGCCTTAGTGGGCCTGAAGACCCCTTTTTTCAGGACGTTCATGCCCCCAGTGTCACTATAGGTTAGTCTGTATAATTATATGTGATCTTAGTTCAGTAATTTGCAGATACTTTTTCAGCTTTGGGATATTTGACCCATTCCAGTTGCATGGTATGTGCTTATTTAGAGTGAAGGGAAGGAATCAGATAACCTGGAGGAAACCGAGCCAGAATAGAGGGATAACATAACAACGCCAATTTAAAGCTTTCGTGACTGCAGGGATTCATATTTTTGGTTCTTTCGGTAAAGTCACGTAGAATGGAAATAATAAAATAATAAAAATAAAACATAATAAAAATTCTAACGACGTTTCGGCCACAACGCAAGCAGACATCCTCTGCAGCTCTGTTCTTCGCTTGAGGACGGCTGCTTGCGTAGTGGGATGACAACATCCCTCTGTTCAAAATCCAGGCTTAAGAATTTCATCCTCTCCTCTGCCTATTTCGATCCCTTCTCTGCGAAAGTGTTCCCAATGCAACCTTTATGAGACTGTTGCCCGATTTCCCGTTCTGCCCTGTAGCACTCTATCCCTCGCTCCATCCTGTAAGAAAAATAAAATCCTTCATCTCTCCATGCGCATGCCCCCCTTTGTTCTGATACAGTGGCTTGAGATTGAGTGACATTTCGACACTTTCGATATGCAAAATCAATTGCATAATTAGCGTTTTCCACCCATATTATATCCCAGCAGTGCTATTGGCATCATATCGTGAGTCAAACTAAATCCGTTCACAATTCTGCCGCTAGCAGCGCATCGCCGTGCGGCAGAGAATGGCTCTGGAAGATAACGTTGCAGCTCTACTTCAATTCACGCAATCTCTTTATTTACACTTGGGGCACACATTTTATATGCCCTGAAAAAAATATGTATCACGAAATCGAACTTAATAGTATCAGTTTCATTTTATATAGCGTCGTTCACGAAATTGCATCCCACAATGCTGCACGACAATTATCCAGTTGTGTACACAGATAATGCAAAAACAAAACCCCACGACTTAGCAAAGGAAGATAAATAAATAACTGTAAATATATGCACAGAACAAAAAAATTATAGTAGATAAAATACTTTAAATTAATACATCATTTAAGTCTCCATACCCCAGACCACAATAACAATATTTCGCCGGATTTTTGGAGAACCTTCGCAGGAGGGGTGGTGAAGTGGCCAAAAAGTTACGAGCCAGTTGGGCAATAATTTTATAAATGCCTATTTCCCAGCGTATGACAGAACAACTAAATATACATTTAATGTTAAATTCTCACAGCTGCAAAAAAAACAATTAAGTAGAACATGTTTTTTTTTATATATATAATGATTTTGTTGTAAAGTTGTTGGTGGCTTGATTAAACCAATATCTAATTAAGGACCTGATTTAATCTTCAAATGCCGAAATGTGAACTGAAACCCAGAATCTTAGCAGTGCCAACCCCTGAGTGCTATGACCCCTGAGCCATTCAGCCACCTTGCATTGCAGCAATGTAGTTTCATAAATACCTTCACTGGGCATACTTCATAACCGCAAAACTTTCTCCGAAAGAAATGTGACCACACACACTACTGCAAAGGCATAACCTTTTTAAAAACTCCCCAGAGTTAGTTAAATAATAATTATACATATTTTACGTTATATTAATTTATTCACTGCTTCTCTCACGCCATACTGGTTGCCGGAGTTCTTCTACCATACTTCTCCAAAATAGCACCGGTTCAGAAATCACTCGCTATAAATACTACAAATAACTGTGGCTGGAAGTCAAACTCAGGAAGTCACGTTTGGAGCAGCACTGCATCGGCGCCCCATCTCCCCTCGCCAACGAGACGCGCATCAATTTATGCACGCGACAAATGGTTGTTTAATATTCGTATGCAAATCATCGATCCACAGGATGTATTGTAATGTTTGCATTTAGCGGTCTGGTGCAAACTAAACTGTACAAGTAAGACAATAAAAGAGGAAACAATACAAACGAGAGTAAAAATACAAAAGAGAGTAAACATTCTAACGAGAGTAAAACTACAAACGAGAGTAAAAATACAAACGAGAGTAAAAAAAAATTGCCAAAAAAGCACATTCCAGAATCAAATCGCAAACTCAAAGCACGGCAATCCGAATGAGGCGGTTGGCGGAAGTGAGAGTGTGCCGCCGTGCCCGGTGATTGGTCCCTCGGGAAGAGTCAACGCGTGTTTGTCGTTCTCCATCACTCAAGTAGCACAATCCACACTTTCCCTTCTCCTCCACCACCGATGAGCACGGTTGGCTCCGTGTAGTACGAAATAAGTTCAACATGTGTACTACATAAGTACACATCTTACCAGATATCTGACCAGGGTGGAAGAGAAGGCAAAGACAGCCTTGAGGGAGGTTCTCTGGTCGTGCATCTAGCAGAGGATCTTGAGCAAGCAATTGCAAGGCTGTGATAATTGGTTTGTTTACCCTTTTATCTGGCAACAAAACTGACACCTTTTTTACAAGGAGTCATGTTTGCATAGACCACAATACCTGCAGTCGTAATGCAAACAAAAAATATAACTCTGATAATGCATATACTGTCCTTGAAGTTGATTGGTCCACACCCGAGACGTATTTTTCTACTGGCAAATGATGTTCCAATGGTGTAATTGCAAGGCTGTACCTTTGCCTTGCACCCTAGGTGTGTAGCTGCATTATGATAGCTCTTTGATCTATTTACCGCATCTTTCTTTAAAAAGCAGGTAGCATACATGGGAGTCACATTGAAGCTGCGCTTCGAACTTACATCTGCCTCAAAGGTGTGGAAATGCGTTCTCTGCACGTTGTACTTGAATTGGCTGTACAGCTCTTGCTCCCAAACCAGCTTGCCTTCCTGTGGAAAATAAATACATTTAGAGGCGCATTATATCATCGCAGGGCCTCCGGGGGGGGGGGGCGCGCTCACCCCCCGGCCCCCCTTTCCCCCAAAGCTCTGTTGTCCTCGACATATCGAGGTGTTATCAGCCGATTAACGAGCGAATACCCGTGAGAGATAACCAGTGCACCCGGAGAAAACACACGCGCGCAAGGGGGCAACACTCTATCCCCGGGTCGATGGAGCAAGTACATGATTTTTTTTTTCGATTTAAAGCTTTCGTGACTGCAGGGATTCATATTCATGGTTCTTTCGGTAAAGTCACGTAGAAGGGAAATAATAAAAAATAAAACATAATAAAATACAATTCTCACGACGTTTCGGCCACAATGCAAGCAGCCGTCCTCAGGTGAAGAACAGGTCTGTTGGAAAGACAGCGTCTGAATGGGACGCTCTCAATGGGACGCTCTCATTCAGGCGCTGTCTTTCCGACAGACCTGTTCTTCACCTAAGGATGGCTGCTTGCGTTGTGGTCGAAACGTCATGAGAATTGTATTTTATAATGTTTTATTTTTATTATTTTATTATTTCCCTTCTACGTGACTTTACCGAAAGAACCAAGAAGAAGTACATTCATATTCGTTGTCCTTCCCCCGCACCTCCTACGAGCACGGTCGGCCATGTACGATGCAGGAAGGAGTTCAACGTGCGGACATGCAAGTGGGGAGTCACGTGGGCTGACGCAACAGGAGTCGGGCACTGCACCTTGAGGTTGTAGACGCGGATGAAGTAGGAGCGCTGGGGATTGTCTTTGACCAGGCAGGCCACCCCCACACAGCGCTTGGTCCACCGCCGCCCATCTCCCGATGCCACGTGCACCTGCACCACGGCTGATGCCAGAGTCTGGCTCAGGCACACACACACACAAGTACACACACGTAAGTACACACACACAAGTACACACACACAAGTACACACAAACACACAAGTACACACACGTAAGTACACACACACACATAGACATAAAGCAAAATAATGTGCAGACGCGCGTACACACAAACACACAGCAGGCACTAAAGACAAAGACGGTCACCGCATCGCTTTAACTTTTAGATGCGCTTCTGCGGCCGTCTGGAACGCTCTTCCTTCCGATATTAGGAAGCCGCTGGAGATATGTGCTTTTAAATAATATAGTTTGAAAAATAATTTATCTGAAACTGCTTTTTAGTATTCTTGGTTCTTTCGGTAAAGTCACGTCGAAGGGAAATAATAAAATAATAAGAATTGTGTTTTGGTATGTTGTCCTTGCCCTGCAACTACCTCAAATTAGCATGGATGGCTATGTACATGCACATTTGAACTCGCAGAGTTTGGACTTGTACACGACACAAAGGGACGCAAGCTTCATGTTGTCCAGTGATTATCTGCGAGATATTTCCGTTCGGCTGATGTTGCCATATTTCTTCTCTCAGTACATTGTCTTTGTATTCTCTTTAATAAATGTGGAATAGATAAAAAAAGTGCTGCATGGTTAAAAATGAGGATAATTATAAAGGCTCAAAAGTATTACTTCTATTAACAACACAAAATGTCTCTATAGAGTCTGATATCTTGGAAATTACAGTGACCTTAAAATGAACCCTCCCCTGTCAACGAAGGCACTGATAAGGATTTAAACCGCTCGTTGGCGTATTTGCTCCTGTACCTATCGCTGCCACCTTTGTTTTTTTCCCCATGAACATCGATAGCCAGCCGCAGAAACGTAATCTTGCTTCCCAGTAATTTTATTGCATTGTTTTACTCGTCGCGATGACTTTTACAATTAACCTGGGATGTTTTGCTCGAATAGATGCCGATTTTCCTCACAGTAAAGGTTTAACAGATCTGCAAACAAGTGTAACCCCTTCAACAAAAACAACTATTATTCCAGAGGACATTTACACCTACATTTTATTTAGTTTAACTACATTCCATTTCGTCTTGATTTGAAGCTATGGTGACAGCAGGAATCCATACTCTTTGGTTCTTTCGGTAAAGTCACGTAGTTAGAAATAAAATAAAATTGAATTTTATTTAGTTAGAAATAAAATACAATTTTATTTTACGTGACTTTACGGAAAGAAACAACGAGTATGGATTCCATTTAGTGTAGAGTGAACAACAAAGAAGAGGCTTTATTTACTGTCTATATGAATTCATTGATTTCACCTCTAGTATATCTCTTTGCTTAACAAACTATTAAAAAAACACCTTTTTTCAATCTAATGATGCACGCCCCACATTTTTGCGCAGTATCTTGAGATACAGCTGCATTTATAAAGCACGTAGATCCACGTCCTATTGTATTGCCTGGTCAAAACAAAACACAAAACCACAATAGGTAAAGCCCTGCAATCATTTGCGGACGCCACTGGTGGCCAAAGGGTAGGCCTCGGCAAGGTCAGGTAAATTACATTTTCGACATGCCAAGGGGTAAGGTAAAGGGTAGGGTAAAGGTAGCTCAGAAGAATTACCCGGTAGGGTAAAGGTAGCGCGAATAATTACCCGGTAAATACAGTACCTTGTTTACCGCTAAAAGCTCCGTGGCGCAGTCCATGGCCTCCATTTTAAATTGCGATAATTTATCTCGAATCAGATGGAGAGGGTCCACGTTCTTGAGGTAGAGGCACTAGAGGACGAGGTCGATGATGCCAGCAACGGCATTTTTGGGGTTGCTGCGAACAGCAATTGAAAGAGGCAGCGGCATGCGTTCCCATGGGAGTACAAGCACGATTGGATGGAGGGTGATCCCAATGCACAGCAAGGGAAGAGGCAGTGCGTGCACTGCCACAAGTGGTTTTCTACCCACACGAACGCGTCGGGGTGGAAAGCCCACCTCAAGAAGCTCAAGTTGCTCGCCCCAGGCAGCGAGGTCGGGACGTCGGCGTCGGCGAGCCGCCTAATGCAGCAAACGCTCAGCCGGCCAGCAATTCCGGATCGCCTCCTGGTAAAGTTTGAGAACGCGGTGGTGGATTTTGTTATCCAAGGTGCGATCACTTTGCGAGCCGCCGGCAGCGACAAGTTCAAGACCTTGGTCAACAAATTGACGCAGGGATACGAGGGCCCATCGACCCGCACCATCATTCGCAGGATTGTCGAGCATCACGCCATCATGCTGCCCATCGTCGGGGCGTTCTTCTCCGACCTGGACGTCGCCATCTCGCTCACCATCGATGGGTGGTCGAATCGCAACCTGAAAAGATTTTGGATGGTCACGGTGCACTGGATCGACACCAAATCTGGTGCGATCCTCGATGTGCAGTCCGGAAGGGGTGTCGGCAAACGCATTGGGGCCGCTCTGTTTGAGCACCTCCAAAGCCTCGGGCACAGTATCTCGACCAAGCTGCTCGCTGTCACCAGCGACAATGGCTCCGATGCGAACAGTGCTGTCAAGACGTTGTTCGCCCTGGTCAACGTGGACGCCGGATATGAGCAGTTGCGGGCTTGCCACCATATTCGATGTGCGGATCATTCCGTCCAGATCGGCATCGTCCAAGTTCTAAAACTGATCAAGTCAACAAATGCCGAACTGCGCAAGGTGCTCGTCAATATCAGGTGCAGCAAGGTTGTCCGGCAGTCGTACTGCCGCGAGGCTGAGATCGCCAAGCTCGCCAGCAAGGAGCCGACGCACCAGGACTCGCTGACCAGGTGGCATTCGACGTTTGACATGGGCGACGACGCCATCAAGAAGCATGTTCCATTGGACATTATCATGGCGTGCTTCCAGGATGTGATCGGCGTCGGTGATTTCTCTGAACTGCAGAGGGCAAACATCGAGGGCGTGACAGCATTCTTGCGAATGCCGTGCCAGGTCATGACCTCGTTGTCGGCAGACCACAAGTCGACATTGGATCTCGTGCCGGTGACGATGGAGCACCTGATCCGTTATTGCGATCAAGGTGAGGCCGCCCTTAGAGCGATCGATGAGTCCTTGAATGCGACGGGGATGAAGGCCGAGCTGGTGCGGTACCGCAACCTCCTGGTTCAGGAACCTGCCATTGTGGCATCCTACTTGAATCCACAGCTGCCGAAAACAACAGACCAAGACGAGCTGGCTATACTGAAGGCCACAATCCGCTCTGTCCTGCAGCATCACTACTCGGACGTGCTCATGATTCCGCCGACGGTAGTCGCTGCCCATATGGAGGAGCGGTCGCTGTTCAGCACCCTGTTCAGCAACGTCGGCAACTCCATTGACGACGGCAATGAAGTCGATCGTTTTCTGAGCATGGGCGTCACGACCGCCAGCGCCTTCATTGATGTTATGCAGTGGTGGTTTCTCCACAATGAGCTGCTCCCTGCCCATTACAAGATGGCCTGCGACTACGTTGGGAGCGCCGGCGACGTCAACTCCCTGCGAACGCGGAATACACCACTTCCTAATATTGGAACAGAGCGTTCCAGATGGCCGCAGACGTTTATTTCCAAGGTAAATCCCGTTGAGCGAATAAGCTACTTCTCAAGGGAGTGCCCGCACTGTGCCCTGCCTGTGGTGCACTCATTCATTCTGCTGGGCGGACAGAGGCGGGGAGGACGATGTCAGAAACAGTCATTGGAAAACCCAAAGACGTGGGGGGGAGGTGGAGAGAAAAAACGCATCATTAACTGCTTCTTAGTCACGATCTCACGATGGCCATTGATGTCATCGCACCTCGCCAACATTGTATGCCCTTCGCCAGATCTCGCTGCAGCCGCCGCTGCACAACAGAGACACACAATACCTCTGCCCTAACAGTCCCATCAGATGATGTCACATCAGCACGGTTGTCTACGTACGGTGCAAAAGAAGTTCAGCATACATACATGACCCGAGGTCATTCCCTTGTTCACCGGGCTTGTGGGAACCACTCCAAAGCCTTTATGGGCATTCGGCCCCTGACACACTCACTGTAACAATTGTCTCAGTAAAAAAAACATGTAAAAACTAAATTACAACTGGGTTTCAATATGATGCTACTGAGTTTCACACCCTTAAGACTATTCTGTTAAAATGCGCCAAAGATGAAATGCGTATTCTCTGGGAGTCCCATATCGTATTAGATATTAAAACCTCGTGTGATATCATTAAATAATTGATGTAGCTCCACGATAAAAAAAAATGTAATGCTATGAATACCTGGGTATTTGGCTCATTTTAATTCTGGCACACAGATCGAACATGCTAATAAGGAAATCGAAATTAAGTCAGGGTATTTCACAAAAAAATTATTCGGCTTCTAATTAACTTCCTACCAGCTTGTTACTTTCACCTTCTTGGCTCTTATTAATTATAGTGGCATGGTTGATAAAAAAAAAGTCAAATTACACCCTTAAATGGCTTTGAGCCAGTTTTACATTCACCGTTTGCGCTTCACTATAAATGAAAGAGATGCTGCCGCAGTCCGCCGATCAACAGCTCGCGTGCGGTGGGGTGAAATGTGGGTACTCCTGTCTCTCCATACACGTCTGTACAGTGTGGAGGAGTAGACCAATTACCCTCTAGAACTCCTTCCAGTGGAGGCCCCTCTTCCAGCGGTGGTTTGAGAAACAGACAGCCACACTTGAGCACCAGGAAAAAAACGGGCCTTTCACCCCACGTAGGCCTCTTATGCCACCCTACTATATTTACTGTGATATATGACATTCTCAGTTAAACACGTAGGCTTTAGCGACCAATATTATCTATAATAAAGGGGTTTTTTTTCGTTTCGATATTTTTTTGGGTTGTAATCACCAGCGAAACGTCGGACTCGAATTGTAAATGTTGTGGGTTTACTCTCCAACCCACCGGTGTGCTGATGTAGTAATGAATTGGCACGCGTCGAGTTTAACGACACATTCATATTTACACGATCTAAGCCAAAAAAAACCCTTTAGAATGATATCAAAATCTGTTAATTCCCTAATTTTTTCATGCACATATTTCTTGAAAGAGATGTGATTAGTCTCAAAGTCAATTGTTGTACTGTACTTATACACTCCCGCGTCTATGCTTCTTATCTTCATCAACCTGCCTTGACCAGCATGGTGAAGTATCCTCAAATAACCGCCAAACTACAACATAACGAAAGGTTATTTCACGAAGGTAAAACATACATCTTAAACTCTCGTCTAGTGCTCTGGATAATGACAAGCAAAAGCTTAAAATGTGACGCTAATTAAAGCTGTCATTTTGTCCACGTTGTGAAATTGCCACGGCACCAAACTGACCACTGGACGATTGATTTCAAAATTTGAGGACCTCTCGCAAAGCAAAAAGAAAGCGATGCTGTTTACTTAAAGTCAACCTAATATTACACCACGAAAGGTTGTTTTGTTGAGCTGAAGTTGCACTTTAGCCAGTGCATGCTGTTACAGTCGTGATCGGAGGAAGAGATAACGTGAACGCGGAAGTTACTACCCCCCCTTGGCCGTTTCGGTGGCTTTTCTTTATCAAGCGGTGCAGATGGCTGGCCCAGTGAAAAACGAGTTGTGGCGTCTCATGGTTACAGTCATTTGTATGGGGTTCTTAGCAGCCTCCCCTTTAAACTGAACTACTGTACAGCTGGGTGGCACTGGCGATCCCAATGCCACGCCATGGTACATTTATTTAAATGACAATGTGACATCTACCATCCCGGTTAAACTTACGTGCGTACTCTAAACCACGGAAGACGGGTTTTCACCGTTAAGCATGCAGGCTCTGCCCCGACTTGCGAACGCCCTTGCTTACGAACAAGGCTTCCATAAAATATTTATGTGGGACCTTTCGTACAAGTATCAAAATATAAAAAATATAACAATGGGTTTCATCTTCTTGGTTCTTTCGGTATTACTTCCCTTCTACGTGACTTTACCGAAAGAACCAAGAAGATGAATCCCTGCAGTCACGAAAACTTTAAATCGAAATATAACAATGGGTTTTACCCTTTCTGGCAATAAAACGGTTATGTTAAGATGTTAAAACACCAAACAGAATAATTTTTCAAGGAATCATGTCTGCATTGACCACACGTACTTGTAGTGAACATGCAAACAACGACAACATGCTCTGATCATTAACATATGCATTGTCTTTGAAACTGGCGTGGACCAATCAGTTTCAAAGACAACGCATCAAATCTTATCAGAGCATGTCGAGGGTCATTCCTAATTATACTGAGACCTTTCGAACTTTTAATCGTTACAATCTGTCCAGCTTCTTAGGAACACTATTTTATCGTCAGAATCAAGACGTATCTCTGCTCAAATCAGCACGTTTGTCTATTGGCGGTCCAGATTAAGTTGTCCACAGATGACGTTCCACAAAAAGGTACTTATTATATGTAGAATATCCGACTCATTAGTTAACATTTCTTCTCAATTGTGTCATTCTTATTACAAATTGTCCCGTGGCCATTTCCTGTTTGATGCAATGGAACATGCTATTTTGCTGTAATTATTTAAACCCAAGTTACTCTTAAAATTGGGGCCCTGACCTCGTAATGAGAAAATTGCAAATATAAGCAGAACTCCATTCTGTATCTCGACAGAGAGATTTTATAAATGTCTTAGTCCATCAGCTTTCCAGACTGATATTATCCAGCAGCATGTGGAGAAGCAGGCAAACTCTGGACTGGTTTAGACCGTCTGGGTCTCATCAGCGGAGTTGGGCCTGGTAAACAAATGCCGCTGTATTACCAGATGCTATTTGGAAGAGCATTTTGCATAAAATATGGAGCCCCCCGTTCAAAGCAAAAGTGAGACCGTACAGTAAATGCAATCTAACTATCCATTGGTATATCTCCAATGAGCATAATTATGTTGGGTTTAAAAGCACACATCCTATTAATGCACAGTAACTAATTGTATATTCTTGATTCTTTCGGTAATTTCACATAGAAGGGAAACAATAAAATAAAACAATATTTTATTGTTTCCCTTCTACGTGACTTTACCGAAAGAACCAATAATACGAATCCCTGCAGTCACGAACGCTTTAAATCAAAATGTAACTAATTGCAGTGTAGGAATTTCCACATTTGACTTGTACTCTATGCAGAACAAACGTCATCCACCGAGTTGTCAGCCTTCACTCAACCGCTTTACCCTTCCCGCCCCTCGGCAGCTCAGTGCTTTCTCTCTACGACGTCAAACGGTGCATCGCCGCAGGTTGCACGCAACATTCATTCCGCGCGCCGTTATCTTCCACAAAGCGACCGGAAGCACCTGCAAGATGCAGAGACCGCAACGCGAACACCGCTCTTTCCTGCCCGAGCGTTGCTGCCTCGTGGGGCAATGCCTCGCACAGCCACGCGTTCCACACATTCCGCTTGTCATAGAAAAAAAACAATGACAGCAAACCATTGCTTGTTCGCTCGCTGACAGACTGCGGGTCAGAGTATCATCGGCGTTTCGTTTTGTTCATCGGAGAGCATGCTGAAGATTGTCCAGCCTCGTTATGACACGGGTTATGTATGAGGTTAAAACAATGGCAAATGTATCCGTCTGAGTCGAACGCCCTTTTTGACAGTTTATGATGGCGCAATGCTTTTCGTTGGAAACACACCGCTGTATCAGTATACATTTGTTGTGCTATATATCAGTTATCCTGGGAATAGTCTGGGCTCTGCCATGGTACTGTGGAGTTTACACCACTGGTCTATGGCGACCGATATAAATGAGCGCCGTCCATTTGCTCGTCTAAGTGACATTTTCAAAACAATATATACATTAGTTTAACACGTAGGCTTTCGCGTCCAATATTATCCATAATTTAGTTTTTTTTGTGGTTAGATCGTGTAAATATAAATTTTGGCTGTCGCCTGATGAAGCTGGCTGTAATTACCGGCGAAACATTGTACTCGAATTGTAAATGTTTTGGGTTTACTCCTCAACACACCGGTGTGCTGAAATAGTAACTAATTGTTTACGTGACAAACCTGACTAATTGGCTGTATTGGGTGGTGGCGGGTGTAACGACACACACACCTCTATTATGGTTAATACATTAGTTGGTTTAGATATACACACTAAAGTACATGCTATATCCAACTCTTAGGTGATTCGGTCTTGGTTGATCTCATCAGCATAGCAAGTGTTGAGCCTGCATGGTGCACCGGATGGGTTACCAGCATCCATAACAGGTGATATAGGCTCCGGCGCAAGGTGGATGTGCTGCGAAATTCTGACTTTGCAGCAAAAAACACTTCGTTGGACTGTGCTTCAATGCTTTCATACCGACGTCCCACGCATCCCACCCACCTTCACCAATCTGCACTGACCAGCACGGCCTACGGTCAAATAACCCACCCACCCCCGTACCAAGCCCGCAAGACGAGGATGCCCTTCATCCAGCAGTGGATTGGCAAAGGTCCGTACCGTTACACACATCAAGCCCTAGACTCCTGTTTGACATGAAATCGTTACACACGCGCACGGCTGCCCTTGAAGTTCTAACAGTACACGCACTATTTCAAGATATCGCTCATGCTCAGGGAATTATTTTTTTCAGCACGTATACACATGTCAAGCCAACTCTGTCACAAGCACGATTTACAAGCACGTTTGTTTACATGTATAGCCGCACGACAAGTTCACCACATTTTCAAGCACATAAATGTAGTACGCACACAGGAATAACGTATTAAAATGAGATCTTACCAAACATTTTCTTCCCAACATTGCAAACACAGCCTCGTTTTCTTGCAGCGATAAAAGCGTCGACGAGATATTCTGGCTCATCGTTGTTTTTTGGGTTTGTTTGTCAACCGGATGTCAACGTTTTCATCTAAAAAATAAAAATTCAAGCTTTAAGGACTCAAATTGAACACTATGTTTGCTAGGACTACAAATATTTTGGGGCTTCAACGTACGCCTCGGAGCATTCTGAATGGGCAATGAGCAGGTGCAAGTGTCACGCCAACAGCCGCACCCTCGCTCTGCGCGTGGCCTGATCGCTGCACACCCTTTGCCAGAGCCTTCAAGCGGGCACATCAACCAAAAAAACAGCCCCAAAGCAGTAGCAGCAGCGGCAACAACAGCAGCGCGGTTCCGAGGTCCTTCACAAACTTCCTGCTAATCGTCTGAGTCGACTGTTTCCCCTTCCCGGTGTTGAGCAGGGAAAATCGGGGGTAGTGAGAAACACGCGCACTGTATATTGCGGACACACTCGTGCGCACGCATGAAACGCATGGGGCGTTGATAAAGGTATCGTCCATTTGACACAACGACTAAAAGTTATAATAATTTTACAGCCCTTTTTGTCAGTCTCTGTTGGAGAAAGGTCCTCCACACACTTTGTCTGGCATGGGGGTTATTCGACCTTAAGCTCCTCATGCTGGTGGGTGCTGGTTAATCATGCAGATATCATTCACCACTAAAGCGACATTCGCTATGACTGGGAATCAAACGCAAGTTGTCTTGCCTCATTGCGCAGGGCGCTAACCGCTCTGCCACCACTCCACAGGTTAAAAAAAAAAGGCTTGCAGAAACAAAAGAGTATAATGTTGGTGGGTTCATAACTGGATATTTTGACTTTCGTGAAGTGAAATGTGCCCATGCCACCACGGTGGCGTTTGAGGTTATGGTTCACGTGGCGTGGCTGGTGATTGCTTCATCAGTGTGATGTCTCCTGTGCGCCCACCTTCCGGATTGGCTGCTGTTTCACTTCATGTTTATTTATACTACGTCCTACAATTGGACCTCGTGATGAGAGTGACACGTTAACTTTACAACGCCACGACATTAATCCCAGCGAGGCTTAAGTAGTCATTGGGTTCGGTGGCGTGCGTTAGATCACCCAGTGTTCATTCACCCAAACGCAGCAGTTTTGAACTACGTGGTTGAAATTTTGGCCACGTATTCCTTTTATATTTTTGATGTTTTTGAACTAAAACTAAATCAGAAATTGCAAACCTTGATCATGGAATGATGCCACAAACGTTCTTCTGTTTTAAAACTGATCTGATTTGAAGAATTAAAAAACACAATCCGCCTTCTCCAACAGATCAATCAATCAATTATTCACGAGCATCAGAGGGAAATCAATTAGGGTTTGGAAATTTTAGAGGTGAACCAAGCACCTGAACAAGCTGGCTATAGGAAAACATTTTTCCACAATATACCACGGAAATATTCTCAACGAAGGTGCTCAGGTTGATAATATCTGTTTATAAAATAGTTTACATATATTGTATACATTGAGTGAGATATTAATGTATGTACGTCCATACTATATTCACATCCAGATGTGTATTAACAATGCCCATATAATCCAATATGTTATGATAACTTAGGCGATTTGACTCCATCACATACTTCCACTAATTTGGGAGATACCAATTTTTTATGGTGTAAATGGTGCCATCGACAAATGTACTAATTATTTAACTCGTCTAATTGACTGCAGTTTTGGTACGTCTAACGTTTACAAAAATATTGACAGTAATATCATTTGTTTAATGTCTTTACATATTTCCTTACATATTTCGTCATATTTAAACACCTACAATTTCTCATATGGGCTGAACGATTCCGTAATGTACATATACGAACATGTCGTTTTTTACATTGGTTAGGGATAAAGTATAGACTTTCCCCAAACATAGTGTTTGAATTGACATTTGAATCAATCGCCCCACATTGAAGAGGAAGCTGGGATGCCTCCACTCATCCCACCACAATAAATGCAGTCGTCAACTTTACACGGTGCGTCAATTTTTCACTTCAGTATACCGCTACAGTGGAAGATGGAGAAGAAGACATGTATGCAGCACAAACATGTCATGAACCTTCATACGTGTAACATCAAGGAGAGCAGTGACACTATGCTGCCATCCCGGTAACCTGGCTTTGATTCCTGGCCATACACACCAAGTGGTACTGCCCTCACAACCATACCAAGTACTCAACAGCAACTCCTATCCCTAGAGAAGCGGTTCTTAACCTTTGCTGCATAAATAGGTTTGATGAGACAACGTAGTTGTTACTTACGTGCCCGTACTCAATGTGTGTTTCAATAATTTTTCTTCTAAAAAAAATAGGCCATGTCTCGCACCCCCAGAAAGGGCATCTCACACTCCCCCAGGGCTACGTGCACTCCAGGTTAAGAAGAACCACTGCCCTAGAGTCTACAGGGGATCTGTGTCTTCGTTAAATTGGATGTGTGCATGCGTGTGTGCATGTGTACGTTTGTTTCATATTCAGCCGTTTTGAGCGGTCACGTAGTGTTTAGCGCACTACGCTAAAAACTGCGCTACGAACCCGGCGACCAGAGTTCGTCGATTCCCGCTCGTTGCCAACACCTGTGACAAATACCTGAACCGATCCTGAGCCTCCCCTAGGTCGACTCAGCCTCAAATGAGTGCCTGGTGAGATGTGTAAACATTACCACTGAACTGGCCCTAATGTGTCGTGTTGGTCTTAATAGGTGCTCGCCAACAGCGCCTAGCCCAAAATTAATGTCATGTCGCAAGCGAGTGTTTGTATTAATCGCTTGATTCATTGCCTGCGTATCAGATTCGCCACTATCTGCTGCTGATTTTCTATAGACGAGGGTGACCTTCGCTTGGTGCATTGTTTACCGTCCGATGGGATTGTACAGATTGCCCACGTTGAGAACTCCACAGAGGACTGCGGTTGGGTGAGTCACGGGTCCGATACAAGAGGGGTGAAAGGGCAGACACAGCGAGGGGATGGGAACGTGCCCAGTGACCGAAGTTCTTGGCCTTTGCATGTATCGGCAACAACATTGGGGCTCACAATCAACAGCGGACAGGTCCATGTCCCATTAGACATTGATGTGTGGTGAGGTCAATGGCTGGGGAGGCACTGGCTAGTGTCAGAGCCAGATTAACACACTGAGGGGGGCGTGGCCTGACGGGGGGCGTGGCCTGACGGAGGGGCGTGGTCTCGCGGAGGGGGCGTGTCCTCGCTGAGGGGGGCGTGTTAGACACGTCCCCCTCAGTGAGGCAGATGTGATAACTGCCTCCCCTGGTGAGCCTAAATATCTCTTTAGCGAGCCTAAATATCTTTATACACTACGTGGAATTAGTTACACGGAGTATGGAAGGCGAGGACATGAAATGAAGGGGTCTACAAGCATTACATTGGTGACATACTGAGATAGTAACAGGCACGCGCTTATTGCCCATGTTCCATCCAGTTACTGAGGGGTTGCGCAATCAGAGGGGAGGCTGAGCTCGTCACTGCCTCACCTCTCGTCTCTTCCTGTATGACATAACACAGATCAGTGGAAAAATCTTAATATTTATTTTATTTGATTATTCTTTTTTTTTCGTAACAGCTATTTTCATTGGAGTATGACGGGCGAGGCTCTGCTTCCCCTGACCGCACGTCCCTGCCATTATAGTTGGTATGAAACTATAAGCAAGTTCCTTGTTCTGTCAGTGCCTCTGTGTACGAAACTTTAAAATGGACACACTGTGCTGAGTCTATTACTGGATTTCTTGTGATGGGATGAGTGTAGGCATCCACGCCTCCCATTTATTGTCGACGGGTTAGCTAACTGTCTATTTAAGCACTATGTTTAGAGAGAGGCTTTACTCTATCCCTGCCCTCTCTAATGGTGGAGAGGAGATGCTAGTACAATTGTATATAGAACCATTCAGTACATGTGAGACAAATTCGATTTTTAGATCGGGATAATTCTGCCATGGTGTAATGGTTAGAACACTGGACTTGCATTCCAGAGGTCACCATTTCAATTTGATCTATGGGCACAGCAGATAAAACTGAGAACACGTTTCTTAAAATCCTCTTCAATATAATTTAAGTCCATCATCCTTCGTGACCCATGCACGGATGTTTAAAAGCAAAAGTTACTGAAGCAGACGAACCCTGGTTGAGTTTTGACTTCGTGAGTCTCATCAGCAGTGTGTGGTCTGTTAAACACATGTTGGTGGATCGCCTGGTGTGGTGCTGGCCACCCACCACCCACTCGTGTGCTGTGCGAACGTACATAGGTACTCGCTGACAGCACTTACACTAACATGCTGTTAAGTATGTACGTACAGTTGAACTTCTTTCGCACCGTACGTCGCCAACCGTGCTAATCGGAGGTGGATTCTTGTCTTTGTTATCGGTGAAGATTCCTCCATGAACATCATGGGGCTTGTCCAGCAGCACAGTTGAATCGTATAAATTCGATTTTAAAATAACTGTTGTTTTACTCGTAATTCTACAAAAAATATAGAAAGTATAAGAAACAATGCACAATCTTGGTTTTAAGTGTCGTTTTAGTGTAATTTTACAGATTTATTTTTACACTATCCTACTAAGGTGTTTGGAAGTTTACCCTGCAAAGTTTGCATCGAAAACAAACCTAATCACAGTGGCATAGGTCATACTAATAAACTTGTAAAGATCCAGTGTGCTTAGAGATAAACAGAAACTCAGAAAGTATCTAAATATACTTTGAGTAATTGTCTCTCACAAAATCAGTGTTTGTGCCAACTCACTAATTTCTGTCAATATTAAAATATTAATAACATTAAAGCATTAGCATCACGAGTTTGTGTTAAAAAAAAGTGTCGAGCACTAAATAATCACGAAAAAATAAATAGATTTGTACATTTTGTTTTCACCGTTTTTATAGCACAAAGTATATCCTTCAAGAGTGTTACAGAATACGAAATCACATTTTAAACATGTACTTTGTGAATCGACGTTTTAAAGTTGTTTTCTTTAAATGGGTTTACTGGTTGAAGCATTCGCAGATGTGAAAATCGATCTGTAATTTACGTTTCATTAAATGCGTACTTTAAAGGAGTGGAGCACTGTGTGCTTCTTCGAGTTTTGAGGCTGCCAGAAAAACAAATAATAAATAACTGAGCATCACACACAACCCGTTGCCCCCCTGCAGTCGTGAGATAGTAAATGCCCCATGAGGGATTTGAGTCTTGATTATAACTGCCGAGCCTGGGGTAAAGGCATCTGTGACTAGGACAAGCGATATCCCCCCCCCCACTCCCCGTACACAAACGACCCACGGCCAATCAACTTAACAGAGTTAAGCATCCTAGTCATGTGGAACTCGATGGTCCGGTTTAAAAGCACCACGCAAATTTACACGACCACTCGCACAGCATTTACAAAATAATAATGATTAAATGATTCACGAGGGATTCGAGAATGTGTATTTGTGTTCGCTACTGGTGGGGGGGGGGGGGTCTGTAGCATGGCTATTATGTGTCATTAAAAATTTGCCATGAAGCCTGGCATCCCCACAGGATGGCGATAAACTCGCATCCCCTGAAAGATGACACTGCTGCTGTGTTTGTGGCGGTCACAGGTAATGACTAGCACGTGCGCGTGTGGGCGCCACCACGGAGACAACGCAGGAAGTGAGGGCCCACAACTCAGCAGCTGAGTTTGATGTTCTCGACGTTAATTTGGGTAATGCCAGTAAAGAAATTTCAGAACTGAACAACATCACAAAGTGCCTTTGTGACTCGCAAATTAGATCATTTGCCAATTATTTCAAGTACAGCACATATATATGTGTGTGTGTGTACAAAGATCCCCCATATAGCCTTAACAGACTGTAGGGGCAAGTGCTGTTAGCGAGCACCTATGAAGGCCGGAACGGCACACGAGGGGGTGGGTGGGCCAGCACCACGCCCGACCGCCTTTGTCTCCCTAGTGGCAATGTTTACACACCACACCGGGTACTCCTTTAAGGCTGAGTCAACCTAGGGGAGGGCCTGGGACCGGTTCAGATAATCGTCACCGGTGTTGGCCGTGAGCGGGAATCGAACCCGTGTCGCCGGGTTCATAGCGCAGCGCGCTAACCGCTACACTACCGCTCCCCACCATATATGTGTACACACACACACATAGACACATTGTCCGTGCAATGAAGAAGGGTCATTGCTGGTAACTTCCTGGACAGAAGGGAGGCACAATGACACAGGGTACTGGAACAGCAAAAGTAAATATGTGTGTTTGGTTTGCACCGTGGCTTGCGGATCATGATGTCCAACGTTTGTCTCCACGTGCAGGGAGCTTGAGCAGGAGTTGGATGCTGCACGTTTACTATGGATGCAGGTCACACTCACTTGACTGGAATGGGCTTCTTCGTGTGGCTGATGTTGATACAAAGAAACAGCCATGAGGTTACATGGGGGGTGGTTGAGCCAGAGGCTTGCATCATGCAGGACAAGCGGGGCCCAATAGACTTAGTTGATATTGGTGTAACGATGCGTAGATCCTTCAGCTCACTGAACATGCGTAACATTGCACATATATGGAAAAAAAATCGTTGTGTTTTACCCATGTGTGTTGTACGCACCGTGGTGGGTCTATGTGATCCCTGCAGCCAATCGTGGCCGCTACATTTGCACACCGTACGACGTGAAGCAAATATTTGAATCTGACCTCGAATCACCGTTTGCTGAGCACATAGCCAAAGCAGCCAGCAACAAACAGCACCACCGAATGTGTAATGAGCACTATTAACACAACAACACATCATGGGACCTCCTTTGCCAGTACCAAAATATACCAATAGGGGTTTTCTCATTTTTTCTGGCAACAAAACTGACACCTTTTGCAAGGAATCATGTCTACATTAACCGCAATACTTGCAGTCAAATGCAAACAAAAAACACAATACTCTGGGTATTGCAAGTATTGCGGTTAATCTAGACATGATTCCTTGCAGTTTTGTTGCCATAAAAAAGGGGAAAAACCCTATTGGTACAACAACACATGTCACGTGCTACAGGCAAGGCATATTCCCGAAAACGTCACCAAACGGTGATTTTTTATATATACCTTTGTCTTTTACGGCAGTGTTAATAAAGGGCGTGTTGGGTTTTGAATTGTTGTTAATTTTGCTTGTGCACTGATGCCAACCCAGCAGCAGGAGCAGCATCGCCAACTAATTTGGTTAATGTTGAAGACTTCATAGACGAGAGGACAATGCATCGAATTGCGGGGGAGTTGTCGGGCATCTTCGTGTGCATTTGAAAGAAAACAGGTACGCAAGTCACTTTGTAAAAAAAAAAATCTGTGAATAAAGGAAGTTCTCTTGCGTCATATGGCATTGCACGGGAGGCTTCGTGAGAGGTATTTCATCATCACACACATGTTCCCACCATTAAAGAGAGACCCCCATAAACAAACCCACGGTAGTTCAAGTGCCAAACTCGACTCCCATGCTTTTACATTTGTTTTCCATCCCCCCGCCGCCCCTCGACTGAAAAAAGCCAAGAGGTTTATTTTTTTCAGTTTTTTTTAAACATGTGTTTGGTATTTGAGCTGCATGTTTATGAGATGGAACAGTAGTAGCACAGGGGTTCACTCGTTGCATGCTGAACCCGGTGACCCGAGTTTGATTCTCTGCTACGGGTAAAGGGTAGAATCAGAGGAAAGTGGTGTCCTGACCTGATCCCAGGCCTACTTTCATCAACCCGTACTGACTAGGGGAAGAAGTTAAACAGCCGCTACCTCCAACACAGTGTTGCTAGGCCTGTGGCCTGCAGAGGACTGACAAATTGTCGTGAGTAATTATACTTAAACGTCTCATCTCAGCAGACCACGATTATACATGTGCGTTTTAAAAGATGGAATTCAAGTCTAAATGGTCATTATATTATGAGCCGAATGGTGAAAACGGAAAACGTGCAAACTCAGAGGGTGTACATTAACAGCATGCATATATCAATACAAATGTACAATTTTATGCGAATGTTTGAAAAGCTTTGTGTTGTACAATATAGGTACGGTATTGAAATAGTAATTGCATTGTTGTTCCAAATGTGTCCACACACTTATAAAAGAAACAGCAGGGGGCAGGCGACACCCTATGTAACCCGAGCCGAGCCGCTACATCAAAGGGCTGCCTTATTCTCCATAGGATTAGCGATCGAAAAATGTCATAAAATCAAGTGAAGGGAGATGCGTAGGCGGCTGTGTGAATACGCGTTCGTTGTTTTCCATGGCAATGCGTGATTATAATCTCACTTTCGTTTGGGCAATGTTGACATCAGAAGCCCCCAAAGTGGAATGATCCAATGCGCGCTCTCTCTCTCTCAGAGTGATATCTGGGTGCACTTTCACATTGCGAAGTCAACGTTTCGAGCACTGGTTTTCCAAACCCGTGGTCCGCACGCCACTCGCTGGTGGAGGCTCTGCAAGGCCGTTGGGAAGCGGCCCGAGGAACGGCTTCAAGATACGAGGATTGTTTTGCTTCACAAAACGCCCATGCGTTTTTTTTACTGTCCATTGCACAACTAGCAACATCAGCGACCTCGTGAATGAGTCACGAATAAGCGAGTTCATCATCGTTATATCTTTTAAAATCAACAATGCATGGCGCTTTTTAGAGCCGTTTTCATTTGATGGTTTTTTTAATTGGTGGTTGTTGTTGGTGTGCCAACATTTGTTGTGGCTTGCCTGTGGCTCTCGTGTGCACAACTGTTGGGGACCACTGGACTGGAGGTCAAGCACAACGCATCCAGGGCCACCCGAAACATTGTTGGAAGCAGACGCATTAGCTACGTTAGTAAATGACATTCGGCCAATTGTCTCCCTTAAGCAATGTGGATAATGGAGCTGAAGAAGCCTGCAGTGTAGCTACGGTCCGCTGAGCCGTGTAGTGGATTATTGCATGGTGGTGCAATTTGACTGTCTAACTTCAAACGACATCTCCTGATAAATTGGTTGTCTTTGTTAGCACCTACATCCAAAATAATCATTTCCATGCCTCAACTGTCAATTTCAGTGACAATCCGTTGGAACAATTCCGCACAACAATCTAAGAGCCACGCTTTTAGATGACAATTTCCTCCTCGGCGCCTGGACACATGGTGCACGCGCACTTAATGTGCATATTTATTTATTCATTTACTTTCGCGCACGTACATTATGCATTAACTTGAATTTGAAACATATCTATCTGTTGGTTCAAACCGACACCGGCTGAGTTCCCGGTTTTGAATGCGAGAAGCCATCGGCGATGAAACCAAGGTCTCACGAAGTGTCGTGACGTGATGGTCTAAGCCCGCTGACCAATGACTGCACGAAAAAAAATCACATTTAATTCGGATTTGCATTTGATGTGTCTATATTCCATCTCTTGAGAATGATAAACATGCCGGTTTGGGCTATCGTGTGACGCATGCACCAGGGTGCTTGGGGAAGTGCTGCCCCCTGGTGTGGATGAAGTCACTCGATGGGATTTCAGAAGGAGTTCTGTGATTCTTGATTTGAAGCTTTCGTGACTGCAAGGATTCATACTCTTAGGTTTTTTTGGTAAAGTCACGTAGGTAAAAATAAATAATAAAATAATAGAAATAATAATGTAAATATTTTTTTTTCTATTATCATTTCTATACTTTTCATTTTTCTCCATAGGATTAGCGAGAAATATTATTTTATTTCGATTTTTTTACCTACGTGACTTTACCGAAAAAACCTAAGAGTTCTGTGATATCTGCTGCTGCAGACTGTTCTCTAACGTGGTTGGGTGGGGGGGGTCACTGCTCTGCGGTAGTTCCGGACGGACTGTGCATGACGCCCCCAGCAGAATCAAGAAAACACGAGGAAAAAATAAAAAAGAATCTGCATGCTCCTAACAAATCGACTCCGCAGTTTCTAAAAAAACTGGATTATTTGCACCCCACGTGTTTATGTCATCACATTTATTTGTTTAAAAGTGTTCCAAGTGGATGGTTTGAGCAAGAATAACGTGTAACCTCTCTTTTGTCTCCCCAGTGCTGAAGTTTAAACACCGCACTGATTTGTCTTCAATACAATGGGGATTGTGTATGTATCTTAAATGTATCTTGCACTTATTTCGCGCCATACGTGCCCAAACCGTGCTCATCGGAGGTGTCGTTGTGACAGCTTTCGCTGTGTGGAACGTAACCGTTTCCCCTCTGCTACCACCAGTAACCTTTAGTTCCCTCCCACTGGTGATCCGTGCTGACAACTTGTGACCCCTGTTCAAGGCTCACGATCTTCCCCTTCTTCCTCGGTCTTCGTCGTGGAGGAAGACATTCAAACGCTTCCTTGTATCCTTCGTGACGCGCACGTCCCACGCATGTGTGCACCATCACGACAAGAGATAGCTTTCGGACAGACGTGCACACTTAGACAAAGCTAAGACTGTTCTTGCTGTTATTATGCACAGCTGGAGAAACTAAGGGGCCGTCCATAAATGACGTCACGCACCTGGAGGGGGGGGGGTCCAACATTTGGCACCAATATGTCCCGCGGGGGGGGTTGAGAAATATGACGTCACATCAAAATGCTCAACTTTAAATAAATATAAACAACATGTTCTACTTAATTATAATATACTTGTTGATAAATGTTTTCTCCTACAACATCAGAGTGCAGCGGCACATTAAATACGCACTGCAATGACAATAGTTTAAAGCGATTTGAAACATGTTTATTTGGGGGGGGGCAGAGCTTTGTGACGTCATATTTGAGGGGGGTCTGACTTTTTGTAACGCCGTGTGACGAGGGAGGGGGTCAATTTATGACGTCATTTATGGACGGCCCCTAACCACATTTCCTGGAAGCACAGTGCAGTGTACTCTGGGAGTGATAAACTACTTATTAAGCTAGGTTAGCACACAAGTAGGGTTATCACCTCTGCTGCTTTTGCTAGGACACCCCCTCTGATGCAGCTGTCATTTGAATATCTGTAAGTATTCCCAGGACACATTAAAGGTCAGGTTTTTTTGTCAGTTGCATAATTATACACCAATCAAGACGATGCATTTATAAGCGATTCTCCCCTCAACCACAATTGTGAGATATTATAATTCACATGTCCTAGTTGTTTGTACCTCAGAGATGACAACCCTATTCGCAATGTGCCGTGAATAATCAGGGCTATTTCCTGAAATGTCACCTATTACATGTTTTCCTGAAGGCCACTCAGTGTTATTGATGAATGTGTGTTGAGTCTCTACATAGCATGGGTGGTAAAGCCAGCGCCACACCTGGACACAGCTGTCTCCCGAGTGCTGATGTTCACACACCTTGCCAAGTACTCCAGGTACGTATTCTAAAGACAGAAATGCACCCCCCCCACACCCTCTCTCCCCCTATAGCCTTAACAGACTGTTGGGGCAAGTGTCTTTCTAAGGCTGAGTCCACCCCGGGTAGGCTCAGGACCGGTTCAAACATTCGCGACTGTTATTGGTCGTGGGCGGGAATCGAACTCTGGTCGGCAGCTTCTAAGCAACGCGCTCACCACTGCGCCACCGCTCCCCAATCTCTCGCTCTTAACACACCGTTACTTTTTGATTAGGGACTTCTGAAAGGCTCTTATAATTTTGTTGAGAAATGGACAAACGGAACGGAAGTATTTGTGTATGTATGTAATGTTTTTTTTAAGAGAAAACAAGTTTTGAAAAACATTTTTCCCTCCCGGGCAAAGCCGGAAACTTCCTGCTAGTATTTTTATTATGTTTTATTTTTATTATTTTATTATTTCCCTTCTACGTGACTTTACCGAAAGAACCAATAAGATGACTCCCTGCAGTCACGAAAGCTTTAAATCGAAACATTCCTGCTAGTACTTTATACAAAGACGAGACACGCACACACGGGCGTCCACTAGATGTTGTGACCACGGCGAGAGAGCGCGCGTGAGTGAAATGAGGAAGTGAATCATCATCATCATTGTCATTGCAGCTCTTTAAACTTGCCCGGGCAGTCGTCGCGCGCTCCAATCACCGTTGAGTCGCCGCAGGTTTTACACACGGTGAGTGGGTGGTGGTGTGTGTGGGTGGTGGTGTGGGTGGGGGGTGGTAGTGGTGTGGGTGGGGGTGGTGGTGTGGGTGGTTGGTGGTGTGGGTGGATGGTGGAGTGGGTGGGGGGGGTGGTGTGGTGGTGGTGTATGTGGGTGGTGGTGTCAGTGGTGGTGTGGGTGCGGGGTGGTGTTGTGGATGTGGGGAGGGTGTGGGTGGGGGTGTGTGTGGTGTGTGTGGGGGTGGTGGTGTGTGTGTGGGGGTGGTGTTGGTGTGTGTGGGGGTGTTGGTGTGTGTGGGGGGTGACGTTTAAAGTCCCGTGAAACAACCAGACTCGTCTCTTTGCTCGCAGAGGCCGCGCACCATCCAAGCAGGAAGGGAACTCAACTTGCAGCGACCCCCCCCATCATCATCGGCGAGTTCCTTCCACGCGAGAGGCAGACAACTTGTTATCACTCTGGGTGGAAAGAAACTCAACAAAAGTTACTTTGACGCCGGTAAGATTCTCTTCAAGCCGAGTTTACTTTCGCACTTTCACTACTACGACTAAGTCTTGGATGCCGCGTGAACGCTGATGTTTTGCCACTCCACTTGCGAGTATTTGCGACTGGGTTTTTATTTAATTGTTTGCTGCGCATTCTTTTCCGGCCTCGCTCGTTTTGGAGAAGCCGCCGCGGTTATGGGGCAGGCTGCGTTCTTTCCTCGTCGATGTCCACCGGTTGTGTTCTCAAGCCAACCCCAACATGAACGTGGATGGGGGGGGGGGATAATGAGTCAGTCGCACGCTGTTGTTTTCTTACGCTGCGCTGACACTTTACGCAACGTAAACGTGATCGCACGAACGGTAGAACTGCAGCAAAACGCCAAGGTCCCATTGCATGGCATGGCAGCAACGTGTGCCAAACGGGACGGCCTATATTCACGATGGTATATACACTCACGATGGTATATACACTCACGATGGTATATACACTCACGATGGTGTATACAGCGGCACAGACGGATTCGCGGATTTATCTATACCCCCGGCATTGTCTGGGTCAGCCTCGTCAAGTCTCTCTGCTCCTTGCCTCTCGTTACACGGCGCTTTCATTAAGCGAGGCTTTGACAAGCCCTAATTGGGACTCCCCGCTGTTGGGAATGATGTTTGTGGCTGAGTTCTTCACTGTTCCAAATCGAATCTCTGCGCGCGGGGTCTGTACTGAATGTTGAATCGGCCCACGCTGGTTTTAACCCCTTCACAGTCTGTTGAACGCCGTAAAGCGATAGAATCAGTCCGTGAAATATCGACTAATGAATTATGATAAGTAGGTGTGTGTCATGCTCAAATAAAGTTACCCTGGAGTGTCACGGTGACTAGGAGATGTGAACTCCCTCGCCTGATATGCAGGAGGTCGTGGGTTCGATCCAGACCCTGACGTCTGTATATTTGGAGTTTGCGTGTTCTCCCCGTGGTCGCGTGGATTTTTCTCCGGGTCCTCCGGTTTATCCCTCCACATTTAGAATCACGCCTTGATAGTGTTTGGCTGCTATACATTTCCACGTGATAAGCCACTTCGGTGAGCTATTTATGGATGATAACCAGGTCGCTTCTGAAAAATAACTATAGAGCTCAGTGGGCCTTACGTGGTAATACTCTTTGGTTCTTTCGGTAAAGTCACGTATAAAGAGAAAATAATAAATTAAATACTAGCATACGACGTTTCGATTGCAACACAAGCAATCATCATCAGGTATAAATGAAATAGAAACACAAATCTAGTAGACTTAGAAATGTAATGTAATACGACAGAGAGTCGGATAACATAACAGTCAACACCCTACCTGGTTGATTACGTTCTTCCTGAGAATGCTTACGTGGTAAACCAAAAAAAAAGTTGAGTTTCATAGTTTACGGTAAACATTATTGTACAAGGAGTTATGGAACAGGGATAGACATTTTAGCGGTTTCGATTCCATGCTCGATCAATACGAATGACCACATGCTGTAACCAATCCTCGAACACTCCAGTAGGTAAACCAATACAAAGATCCCCCGTGTATCCTCAACAGGCTTTTGGGGCAAGTGCTTTTAGCGAGCGCCTATGAATGCCAGTTTGTTGCGGTTGCACCCGATTCAAGAGCCGAATGGCTCACAGGGCTATACCTAATAAATGAACTTTGAACTTTTGAACGGCACTCGAGGGGGTGGGTGGCCTGCACCACGCCCGACCGCCTTTGTCTCCAGTGGTGATGTTTACACATCACACCAGGTACTAAGTTGAGGCTGAGTCGACCTAGGGGAGTCCCAGGACCGGTTAATTTATTCGTCACTGGTATTGGTGGCCGTGAGCGGAAATCAAACTCAGGTCGCCGGGTTCGTAGCGCAGCGCGCTAACCGCTACACGACCGCTCCCCATGCTGTAACCAAATACTCTCACACTGCTGCAGCAGGCTTGGACCACATGCAGCGATTTGGGAATCGACGCGAACCGTGTGGCATCGCCTACGATTGGTTGCACGAGGATTACGCGTGTACTCTAGACTCCCTCCATATTTAACCTCATGGGAAATAGGGTTGCGTTCCTGGGTGCGAAATTATCATTCCCTCCCTCATTGTTGAACTAATTATATAAAATCTCTACCCTTGTTATTGTGCTACTGCAGCGGTTCTTAACCGGGGGTGCGAGACGTGCCAGATTTGTTACGGAAGGTAAATAATCGAAACGCAAATTAAGCATGGGCACGTAAGTACAACTACTTTGTTTCATCAAACCCCCCTGTGTATTTGTTAACATGAAAACAAATACCGATTGAGAGCCGAAGGGGTGCAAGGTTGCAGTAAACATGAAGCACCACTGTGCCACGTGATGCCGAGTCACTCAATTCCGTGTGTGTGTGGACACTCTTTTTCAATTTCACCGCAACACAAACCACCCCCCCCTGTCTCCTCTTCCCGAGGCCCGAATACTCGCAACCCAAAGCTCGCCCCTATCACCGTCACTTGAACGTCAACGATTCACCATCGAGGCTTCTAAGCGTCCCTATGACATCATCAACGAGTGGATGGACAGATGCATGCAACAATGTGTGGGACATTTGCGTTGTATGGATGTTGAACTTCTTTCGCATCGTACATAGCCAATCGTGCTAATCGGAGATACAGGGGAAGGGCAATACACTAAACACAAAACACTTCGAAATAAATTCGTTTCCAGTGCAGTGCGTGTTGAGTATTACATTGCACTGTGTAACAACATTTTTTTTCCTGGGCAGTAAGTGTTATTTCCTAATTTGCATATGTCTCAAAGGTACAGAAAATGGCTATTATTCCCCACAAACTTTGCTTTTGTGACCAGGACAGTGATATTTATAAATGTACCTATTTTTAATGAGAAACGTGCGAATTTGTGTCTTTCGTTCACATAAAGTCCTGGTCACAAAAGCAAAGTTTGTGGGAAATATTAGCCATTTTCTATACGTTTGAGGCAATTCTATTTGTAGGGGTACAACTGCAAAACACGACTTCATAACTTGGGCAATTATGGAAGGCAAGACAGGGCAGGATCTAAACAATGAAATAAATAGTCGAGCGACAGCAGTTTGGAGTGCTTTTGTGAAAATGTATTATATAACTCGTCGCTTTAATTAAAGGCGCTGAACAGATGTGGCTGATATTACAACAAGTGCTGACAATCATAATTCAAACGAGAATTATTCATGCATGGCCAGGTGTAACACCTGGATGGTGTGCGCGCGTGTGTGTGCTACAAGCGACATGCAATTACTGCTTAAAATTTACTGATACTCAGAGGCAATACATTGGTTTAATACGTGTCATCTGAAATATGTTCAGTCCACATTCATCTAGATTAACCGGTCTCTAGAGGAATGGTGAGCATATATGTATCCTATAACACATTCCTGCGGAGGGAGCTGGTAGGAACGTTGGGTTGCTCGGTCAATGGCCAGGGTCAACGGCGGCGTGGTGTATTCCGCAAATATGCCCGACTGTGAGGGCGGGCACAAGCCGGCGTGAGTAGGTTAAACGTTTAGTTTTATAAGGGCACCACGGGGTGACCAGCCCCTCCCCACCCAGCCCCTCCCCACCCACCCTTCCCACCCAGCCCCTCCCTGCACGACGGACAGACGGACACAATAATCCCCTGTGGGCTGGTGTAACCAGGAGGTTCCTACCAGTAAGACATATGTATGCAGCACATTCGACTGTTGCATACGGGATGCTTATGTTGTGTGTGTTTAATTATGGGGATAGGGGAATTATTTTTATTAACGTTTTAATTTCTCACCTTTGGTCACTTGCACTGAAATCTGCGGACGGGGATGTAAAGCGGTGAAACGACGAATGGGGGGATTGATGCAACCACGCGGCCTCTTCCACTGATTTCAGCAGGTGCCAGATGTAACTGATGAATTTAATCAAGCTGGAATGTTTCCCGGAGTATAAATTGAATTGATTCTATCTCGCAAAAGAATTGTTTGGGGGCCAATGTGTGTGTCCATTGTGGCGCAAATGACATCTGCGAGAAATACTTATCATTCTGCTGTGAACTTAGCAGCCGCAGTTAATCAGGTCACCACCCACCGCGGCCTGGGTGCAGGGGAGGTAATATCGTGAGCCTAAATGGACACTGGAAGAATAGTGAAAGCTTAATTCACAGTACGATGACACCCATTCAAGTGAGCTCAAGGCTATCTGGAATACAATTGCCGGATTATTACGCCGGTATTGAACATGGGATGTGACCTATCATTCCATTACATGGTACGGAACATGTAAAAGCGTGCGCACATGTATTTCACGATCTGTTTATAAGTAAAATCGCATTCTCTTTTACATTAATATTGGTCGAGTGTGCTGGCATTGTATCTTCCCAAACATTGTCTCGATGGATTGAGAAAACTCAATGTCAACAAAAAAAACCCGCTGCTGTCGTGCTGCACGCAAAATATATAATTCTCTTACAATTGTCAATTCCCAAACATTGTCTCGATGGATTGGGAAAACTCAATGTCAACAAAAAAACACACTGCTGTCGTGCTGCACGCAAAATATATAATTCTCTTACAATTGTCAATTACACACACACATTATACTACGTGCTTTCATGTAAAGAATATACAGTGAGAGCAGTGGCCTGGTGGTGAGAGCAATGCGCTACGAACCAGAGGTCGCAACCGGGTACCCGATACCCGTACCCTACCCGATACCCGGCTACCCGTACCCGGCCAGATACGGGTACCCGTTTGCGACCCTGGTGCGGTCGGCTACGGGTACGGGTTGGCCGTGAGTCACTCGTGAGTAGCCGTTTGTCACTCATTTCCCAACGTCTTGTCTCTTCTCACAATTCAAGTTCCTAGAATCAACCCACCCGCGCCTGCAACATGGCTTCATCCCAGAGGTCGCAATCGTGTACTCGTACCCTACCCGATTCCCGGCCGGGTACGGTTAGCCGGGTATCGGGTAGGGTACGGGTACGGGTGCCCGTTTTCGACCCTGGTGCGGCCGGGTACAGGTAAGGAATCAAAACCCGTTTGCGACCTCTGCTACGAACCCAATAACCAGTGACCCGAGTTTGATTCCTGGCCACGGCCGGTGTACAGCAGCAAATGGTATCTGAACTGGTCATGGAAAGTTGGTGATACTCGTGTGGAGAGGCCTACATCCAGGAAATGTACAAACCTGAGCTTTGCGTTCAATACAAGAACACCGATCTTCCCCTCGGAGCGTTTCTAAAGCACATCCACAGATGATGATTTTTTTTTTGCCACCTCATTCGAATGTGGTGAACCCACAAAGCATCACACAGACATCGTCCAATGCTGTGGTGTGCGCACACGGCAACAACGCAACACAAGCATGTTCCACAGCTCTACTCGCTGCCCCATTACGGATGGTGCTTGCATGCTGTTTTTAATTCAAAACACACAGCAGATACACTCATGCGTCCATTACTTTACCTTGGAGGTATGATGTTGATTAAATATGGGGACACAATGTTACACTTAATGACACTGACACAAGCTCTTTCCCCATTAGCGGTCTTTGTCCGACAGAGTTTGGCGAACAATGCGTGTGGGTTGACCTCTCGCATCTGCAGAATTCTGTTGAATGCATTGCAGTGACGTGGCGCAGCTTCTTCCACTCGGAGAAACGGCACTGCAAGGCATATTTTGTTTGTTTTTGTCCAGGGCTATGGATATATTTACTCAACTAAACCTAATTGGGGCTGTGAGTGTCCTTGGGTCAGCGAATGTGTGTGTGTGTGTGTGTTTTCATCAAATCGTATCTGTGAACCCTCCATGTACGCATCAAGTGCCTCCACCTGCAGAGTAATCCATTTATAGATGCACCGCGAAAATAACATGGATATATTTATGGCGGGGACTACATTTGTGTTTCAAAGTCTCTACATGTTTCCCACCGTTCTGAACACGTTCACTTTGATGTAACCGCTCTGTAAGATAAAAAGCCAACGCTTGCACTTTCTTCAGTCCGCGTGTTCAAAAAATAAAAGGGGGAAGGGGTCACTCAGAAACCACTGGGGCATCTATAAATGGATCAACAAACATATCCAATGCTGGTTTTCAATTCCCAGGCATGCATGTTTGTCGCGAGTGGTATTTGTTCTGGTTTCATCATAATCGGCCGTGATTTTACCCACTGCTGTCCTCCGTTACCTTGAGGTTTACTCCACATTAAATGCATACCTGGTGCATTGTGTTGCTATCAGGACTGGGGGCGAATAGCAGGCTGGGTATGGTGATGTCCACACCATCGATTTTGTCATAATTTACCCATGTCTTGACATTTATTAGGGGTTGGTTATAATGCAAGCTATTCGATAAAAAAATTTGCCATCTCATTTGCATTGTTTTTACTTTGCAATGTATCTCAGTTCATCCTAAGTGTAAGATTGGAAGACAATTTGTGTATAATTTTGCACGTATTGTAAATAATATATTCTAGTGTGCACAAATTTACGCGTGTATCAAGAGCATGAGCATCGATTTTAATCGATCGATACATCAACGTTTGTACCATGATTATTGTACCTTGTTAGATCTTGTAGGGCACTTTTCCATGTGCACTAATCTATTGGCCAGGGAGGGGAGCTGTCTTTATGCACCGGGGTGACAAAGGCACACGGGCTGGGTACTGGCAACACCACCCCTTCGGCTTGCCATGCCGGTCTTCATAGGTGCTCGCTAACATCGCTTGGCTCAGCAGTCCATTCAGGATATACAGGGGATCTTTGTTTGTTTTATGTTCGAGTGTTTAAGCGCATATTTGCGTGTGTACTTGCGTGCACATGCATACTGCTGGGACTGCCATTATTTGTGAGCCAAGCCAGACAACCATAATCGCTCCCATATGCCGAGCCATGTGCGTTTGAAGTTGCGCTGCATGCGGTGGCATGTCAGATAAGCGGGCAGCCAGAAAAGAGGGGTGGAGGGGGGGGTCAGAGTTTGGCTTCATCCCATGCTGAGCATCCTTTAGAGGCATTTAAGAGGTTATGGCCTCCACATCCACTTTGCAAAGGAAATGTAATGCCGGGCGTGTTGCAGTGGCTTGTGTACAGAGTGGCTTATCAAGAGCCGATTACATGAGACACAGGCTGCTCCATTTGGGAGGCAACAGGGGAACGGCTCGTGTAGTGTGATGTGTTAACACATTGATACATGTCGTTCATAGCAACAATACAGAAATGGAACTTTAAATGCTCAAGTAATTCAACATGCTGTGTTAACCATTACAAAGTGTTAATATTCGGTGGAAAATCTTAGGGGTGTCCTGTTCAAAGGAGTTAGTGCTGGTAATTCCACATTCCTGTGGTGAGTGGGTCTGAGCCCATAGGAGAAGCACCGTTGAGCTCTCTGAATTATTATATTTATACTCTTTGGTTTTTTTCGGTAAAGTCACGTAGGTAAAAAAAGTTTAATAAATTAAATCACGACGTTTCGGGCGCAACACAAGCGTCCTTCTTCAGGTGGGGACAACTTAGCGAAAGCACACTGCTTAAGTGTTGAAACGTCGTGATTTAATTTTTTTTTACCTACGTGACTTTACTGAAAAAACCAGAGTGAATCCTTGCAGTCACGAAAACTTCAAATCTAGAATTATTGTATTTATCCGGCTATATCGACACTCACGTTTCTAAATGCGAGGTACGTGTACGGATGTGCCACGTGGCTCAATAAGTGATTCTAATTTGAAATGTTTGGATTGTTGAAACAAATCTATTACATAAAAAAATATATAATTAATCTCTGGGTTTGAGATCCAATGATACTGTAGATTGAATACAATTTTAATGTGTACTGAATTAAGTGTTACTTTGGAACTGGGCGTGGGAAAAAATGAAGCCGTATAAAGTTTTGAAATAAATGTGCAAGTAAGGTTGTTTATAGAAGCACCTGCAGGCATGTTATCAAACTTAGATCGATGACATTCCTGGAAAACATCATCCATCCACGTGGCAATGCTTGAAGCCATGATTAGTTTCAAAAGTCATACATAATTAATGTGCACTTTTATGGAAAATTGATCATTAACTTGTCTGGTTTGAAATGCAGGACGTTTAATTTGTTTAGAGAGCCCATAGAATTACACAGAAAAGTGATTGCCTATTTCCTTAGACATATGGTCCTATCTCAGTTGAATAAAGGCAGGGAAGTACCTCTGGATGCCAGCTGTTTGGGATGCTCCGACAGCAGCAATGAGTTTGATGCTAAAATTGCAAAGGTATGGCCCTGCAATACTCTGCTCAAATCACTACCGGCAGAAGAGCCCCCACTAGAGATAGCTCTAGAGAGCAGCTCTTGGGGGGTGAGGGGTGGGGATCTTGGCCTTCTCTGCCACGCTGGACAGACGTTTTGGAAGAGGTCTGTGCCCAAACTTCATCCCATCACACGCGGCCTGCCGATCAACTCGCTGTGCTGTACCCATTTGTACGACTGGCTGGACAGAGGACAATGAAGACATTTGCGGCAATGTTTCAGCTGCCTTGGCAGGAGACAAAGCAGCGACCTATGCATTCCAAGTACAGCGCACTAACCACTCTGGCGCAGCAGCATCCACGATGCGCGCCCGCAGACTAAATCAAATGCGGAACGGCCGCCTGGCAATGTGTACCATCGGAGCACCAACATCGGCGCAAGTCTGTCAACCGCAGCCCCTGAGCAGGTCTCACTTAGGGCTGCAGCCAGACTATTTAATTGCATACTCATTAGTGCTTAACAATCCCTGCTGTGCCAGATGCAAGAAATTCAATTAACGCACTGCCAATGTTGCTTTCCCCTTAAATCTGGACAAAGACTCTGAGGTGCTCTGCTCGGCAGGTTCGGTCGCAGTGCCGCTGGCCCCACAGGCAGCCAAGAAAGGGAACGCGCTCGAGGGGACGACTTAACACATGGACACGGTGATGAAATGGGTGCACTGTGGTGTGAAGAGTGATTACAGCTTCACTGGACCAGGGTCGCTGGCATATTGTCACGAGCCATTCAAGCAGCAGTGGAAAGACGACGGCAAATGTGCCTTTATAACCTACTGACGACAGTGGATATAAGCATTTTCTTGGTTCTTTCGGTAAAGTCACGTAGAAGGGAAATAATAAAATAATAAAAATAAAACATAATAAAATACAATTCTCACGACGTTTCGGCCACAACGCAAGCAGCCGTCCGCAAGTGAAGAACAGGTCTGTCGGAAAGACAGCATCTTTGTCAAGGCGCTCTTCCTCCTCTAATCCAGCTTAAATATACGCTGCCAAGCTTGGTGGTGTTCAAGAGTATGAATCCTTGCAGTCACGAAAGCTTCAAATCTAGAATTTACCGAAAAAACCAAAGAGTATTATATAACCTGTTGATTTCTGAACAATGCACCTTACTGTATTACACAATACCATACTGTACTGAGTAACATTGCACGTCTATGGTATTCAAATCAAAGTTCATAGAGAGTCCTCGCACTCCTGCTATTAAGGTTTACTTCTGAGCTCTATAGGGGGCCTTGAGCCAGTCATGGACACTCGACATTTCCATGACAGGCACCAGTCTCCTTCTTGAATACATCTCCTTTGGCTTGCACAGTTTTTGATATTCTCGGTCAGCGTCCTTCATTGCAAGGCCCCTGCAGGGCCACTGGTGGCCCCTTGGTGCCCACTAGCACAGCCCCTGACGTGCGGCCCCCGACAATGCACAACGTGTGAAACCCCCCTCGCCCCCATCATCGTCGTGCTCTCAAACCCCAATGGTTTAAAATATGTGGTGGCCCTCACACTTGCGATGTCTTAACGGTGAATGTCCCCCCCCCCCCCCCCCTCTGAAAATGAGTAAAGAAGACCACTATAAACGTCACTGACAAGAGATATCCAAACCAGGCCCGGGCCTCCACACTTCACCAATAGGCACCGACGAGCCCGGTGAAGTATGGTCAAGAAACAAACTCATGACTGACATGGATGGCCGTCATCCAGCAGTGGTTTGAGAAAAGGGGCCGTAAGTTTTTTTTATTAATATTGATATTAAATGTTTTACGTCTGTGTTTTTGGAGATGCAAGGCAGGGAATCGCAAATCAGTTACTCTTCAGAGTAGGTACTCTTTTTAGCTGCTGTCAAAGGGACCATAAAAGTGACACTGGCTATAAATGACGCACAAATGTAAGGCAAGCTGTGACCACAATGGCTTGCCAGCTTGTACAAGCCACTGGTATACAAATGTCAATGCACAGCACAGCAAAGATGTCAGTAACATCATCAGTGTTCAAAATACACTCTTGTGCATTGTAGATATCCATATATCAACGTATTTAGTGCTTAATTTGGGCCAGAATGCCCCCATGTTATTTCCCCATATTTTTGTCCTTGTCATACTTTCGTTGCTGTTATTATGGGAATATAGGATGAATACTGGGAACAATAATGTAGGCTTGTTGTGGATAGGCGTATCGTGTACTCTCGAGGTGGTAGTAGTAGTGCCTTACACCAACAATCCCTACTACAGGCCAGCCTAACAACATTGTGGAAATTATCGGGTGATAAAATTAGTACGTCAACGTATTCAATTAACGAGTTCGATTGCAGTGGCCAATGTTGCCATTATTTTACATTCTTAATGTTGCAAGTTGCACTAATGTGTTGGAATCGATGCATTGTGGAGTTAAAAAAAACAATTGTTCAGTATCGAGTAACATGTAAGCATTGGCACACCGAGATTAATTCCGGTTTACATATAGAGAGATTTGTTTCAGTTATTTTATCATGGAATAACTGTATCATAGTCGCGTGAAAAACGAAGTAACAATAACTTTGAAACGCCTCCACTGACTCAACCGTCTGGATAAACCCATATCAATGATCCGATTGTTTATCTCCTGACTACATTTTCAAGGGTGATGGGATGTGTAACAAACGTGGAAAGGAGGCCAATTCTATGCTTTTTATTCTAAACGCTTTAAACCATACACACTCATTACATTTCTGTGCTACCAAACACCATCACTGAAACCCCAACATAAGGCCAGCTCTCACCATCACATCACATGTGACGTCATCTTCTAGTACAATGGACAATAAAAAAACATTCTTTTCTGGCCTGGACTTTTGCAGCTGTTTTAGACTATCTTCTTGGTTCTTTCGGTAAAGTCACGTAGAAGGGAAGTCATAAAATAATAAAAATAAAACATAATATAATATTTCTCACAACGTTTCACCTGAGGACGGCTGCTTGCGTTGTGGCCGAAACGTCGTGAGAATTATTTTATTATGTTTTATTTTTATTATTTTATTACTTCCCTTCTACGTGACTTTACCGAAAGAACCAAGAAGATGAATCCCTGCAGTCACGAAAGCTTGAAATCGTGTTTTAGACTAATTTCAGGGTGCTGATTCCAAATCTGATCTCAGATTTGCTCTACCATATCTCATTTTATGCTATCGGCATACCCCATTTTCATTGATTTTACCCGAAATTAACGCTGTCACTTATAATTGCAAGTTGTTTTGCGAGTCAGTGACTGCTTTAGTGTTAAAATATGGTGCTGTATTTTTAGGATAGAGTGTTTTTATAATATAATTTTATGTAGATATCCACATCTATTTAATATTTTTCTTTTGCAGTTTTTATTGAAAATGCAATATTTGATATCTCAAAAACCTTATGTGATAGACAAAAACTGATGCCAGATTTGGAATCAGCACCCCAAAATTACCTTAAAACCGTTGGAATACCTTATGCCAGAAAAAGTGTGACCAGTGTTATAGTAGCGAACGACAATGCACAGTAACTAGAGAACTTTGTTTTAAGCGCTGGTGGCCCGAGTTCAATTCCTGACCAAGGATCAACACGAGTGATATCGGAACCGGTCCTGGATGACTCTTTCGGCAAACCGCACTGACAAGCGTGGTGAAGTATGGTCAAACAACCCTAATGACTGACACATCATGGGAAGGCAATTAATCCAGCCATGGAATGGACAAAGGACTGTACATTATCATCGCGTGAACAATTTTCACTAAAAAATAAATACTTTCCTCACCTCTTGCACTGTCAAAATAATGAGAGAGTTTTTCCAGAAGGTCATTTCGGACTCAATGTCGAGATTGTTCCTTGCTCTTAGCGAGAGTCAGAGCCGCCTCAACAGCCAGTGGTGCCCTGTGTGGACAGGGAGGAACGGGGCTTTGAAGAGCGATTTGAGAAAGACGTGGAAAGGGACACAGACCTCGACAGAATATTTGCGGTAATAAGTGAGGCTCCTGTAATTGTGCATTTTGCACGTGCGTGGAGGAACAACGCTGATCACAATTGCTTTATTCATTTGACTTAAAGCATTTCCAGTGTTTGAAGTGCACGCTTAAATTACTGTACAGCACGCTTGATCACATCTCCTCGTCCCACGAGTTTTGCGTTGAAACACTCGGAGAAAAAAAAAAGACGTTTTGCCACATAGCAAATATTAAACACATGTCAAGATGGAGTTTTTCACGGCACAGAATGTGCTTTCTTTATTGTTTTTTTTGTTCTTTCTCCATTTCTTGAATATTCTGAGCTGTAACTTGAACAAATTGTTTTCAATCGACCAGAACAGCACACTTGACTAGAGTCAAGGTGAATTGATTGGAGATGCAAATCAAATACCAAATGGCACGTAGCAACAGTCAAATCATTAATTTGTCTCGATTCTATCTGGATTACTATTTTTTTCTCCATATACTGAGTGTCTTCATATTTTCTGATAAGAAAGCTCCGCTTCATTTTGCAGGTGCTTGCCTTGGACATGAACCTCATGGTGTGGTTATGCCATGTTTACAAGATGCTCAAGCCAATAAAGTTGCAATTATGTAGCCAGTTGCATAAAACACCTTGCTTGTTTTTCAAATCGTTTGTAAAAGAAAATGAGGCTACAATTGGCGCCCGCATCAATTTCAGTATCCTCCTCCGTTAGATTCCCTCGCCTCCCTCCGCTGGCTTCCCATCGCCATCGTGCCTCCACTCTGGGTCGTCCATCCTATCTCTCTCCGCTCTTGTCACCCTTCACTACAGCTCACGGTGAAATTCTACACACAGCAGCGTGACTCACAACCTCCTCCCTATACCAAGGACCGTCACTGCCGGGCGTTATTTCTCTGTGGCAGCCACCGTAACTCTCCCCGATCCTGTCACCCCCCCCCGCACTACAGCTCACGTTAGAACTCTCCACAGCAGCGTAACTCGCAACCTCTCCCTTCTGCTCGTCTCTCCACCAATGTTTTATTATTTTTATTATTTTATTACTTCCCTTCTACGTGACTTTACCGAAAGAACCAAGAAGAAGAAGTACTAGGAGCTTCACTGCCTGGGCGTTTCTCCGTGACAGCTCCCACCGTCTGGAACGCCATCCCGTTTCAGATCCACAGCAGAATTCAATCTGCCCCGACTTTTAAGAGACTCATAACGGCCCCACGTCTCTCGTCTTGGCTTTCGAGCGACACTGAGCTGGGCTTCACACCTCCGCTAAAAAAGAATTGTGTGCGTTATAAATCTCATTATTCTTAAGGGTGAGAAAAACTCAGCTCAGCAATTTTTTTGCATCTGTCCACTGAGCTCGATGTGAATGGTTGTGACATACGTCCTATAAAAATACAATTCCTGGCCATGCCTAAAATCGGTGAAGAGTAAAACCCGAACTGGTCCTGGGCTGATCCTTCACCAAGCCATGCTGACCAGTGTGGTAAAGTATGGTTAAACAAGCCCCATGATCAACACGGCATGAGGACACCTGATTTCAGATGTAGATTTACAATTATTATTAGTGTATTCAAGTTGTTGCTTTAGTAAAAGCGTCAAATAATAGGATAAATGAAAATAGTAAGTTTCAAACCACCACTGAGATGAAAGGAAGATCACAGCATTTCAGTTGACTGGCTTTGACTGGCTTCATGCCAGAATCATCTCCAACAATGTTCTGCAGTGTACAGATTTGTGTTATTTAAAAACATTCTCGATGTTAAAATGGCTTCACCGCAGGTGCGACAGCAGAGAGTGTTCTACAATCTCCTTCAGTGCGCACTCGGCATACAACCTCGTAGTGGCAAGAAATAACGACACATCACACAGAAGGCAAAGCGGTTATATTATATATGTATGTAGTTGAGCACATCATTTTTTGAACCTCACCGGGTGACACGGTTGTTTCATTGCTCAGAGCGCAGTGGTCAGAGCGCGTGTGATACAAATCGGTGGGTTACAAGATCAGATCGTGGTCAAAGGGTTGACTCCAGCCTTTCGGTTCTCGACGGTTTATAAAACGAGCACCAGGTCCACTGAGATTGTGCTTCGATATGATTCGCATCCCCTGTAGGAACGCGGAATTTCCACCATCAGCTCAATGCTATAAACGTTAGATGACTTAATCTCCATGCCCATTTTAGTGGGAAACACATTTGACTTTTAGACATCACAGTATTTGTGTTTCGACCATGCAGACAACCGATTTAAAACCATCATTTGTTGCAAGCCGCTGACGATCAATGCATTTATCTGCAGGCTTCATCATGAATGCACAACTCATCTTCCTATTCAAGTCACTCTTCTGGCTGCTCGGGTTCCTGGGGAGACCAACTACACAGCAGCAGCAGCAGCATCACCAGCAGCAGCACGGGGTGAAACTGGGCTCCATCCTCAAAGGCAAGGCCTTCACAACGGTGTGGAACGCCCCCACAGAGTTGTGCAGCAAGCGCTACAACATCAGCCTGGACCTCAACATCTTCGACATCGTCATCAACCCCAACGAGTGCTTCTGCGGAGACAACATGACCATCTTCTACCACACGCAGCTGGGTTACTACCCGTACATCGACGAGCACGGGGCACTGAAAAACGGCGGCGTTCCGCAGAGCGGTGACCTCGCGGGGCACCTGGGCAAAGCACGGGAGGACATCCGCGCGAAAATAAAAGGCAAGGATTTTGAGGGCCTGGCTGTCATCGACTGGGAAGAGTGGAGGCCCCAATGGAGCAGAAACTGGGGCAAGAAGGACGAGTACAGGAAGGAGTCCAAGACCAAGGTGAAGCACGCTCATCCGAGCTGGCCCGAAGACCTCGTGGCCAAAGAGGCGCAGAAGGAGTTTGATAAGTCCGCGCGGGATTTCATGGAGCAAACGGCACGCGTGGGGCAGAGCGAAAGGCCGGGCGGTCTCTGGGGCTACTACCTTTTCCCGGACTGCTACAACTACGACTACAACAAGACGGGGCCCGAATACACGGGCCAGTGTCCAGACGTCGAGCGTGTGCGAAACGACCAGTTGCTCTGGCTTTGGAACAGCAGCACGGCCCTCTACCCGTCCATCTACCTGGAGAGGCCGCTCAAGTCCACGAAGTACGTGCGCAAGTTCGTTCACCACCGCGTGAAGGAGGCCATGCGAGTGGCCAGCATGCCCAAGCCCGGTTCCATCATTCCCGTCCTGGTCTACGCACGGATTGTCTACACCTACACCCTCGACTTCCTCTC
>CM025632.2:8235079-8294897 GCA_014621495.2 Entosphenus tridentatus
TTGGTTTCCTCCAGGCCCTTCAGTTTCCTCCTGTAGCCAAAAAAAGATGTTCATTATTTTCACTTCTTTCACTAGCTGCGGACTCGAATAGGTGCTCACCTCTCTCATTTCTCGCTCCAGCGCCACGTTTGGCAATCATCCTTTCATCTCAGTATCATTTGCCTAGTCTTGCCTTGAAGCCATCCAGTGCGATGTAATACAGAAGCGTGCTCTCTGAGAGATCCGAATGAACTCTTTGTCTCGTGAAATGACGCCAATAGCACAATTTGGATAAAATTGTGGGGGAAGAAAAAGAGAGAGAGAGAGAAAAAATATTACGTGGCTAATTATGGTGAACCCAATTACTGACAATCAAAATTCTGAAAATTGTAAATTGCCTTCCCTCGCATCCAATTTGTGGGAAAATATGCATATATGGTATCCAGTTCTCATCATTATTATCACCATGACAAGGCTCATATCAAACATCACTTCAGAACCGGCGGCGAAATCATTGCATAGTTCAACCCACAGTATGTTAAGACTATGAATGCATTATTCAGATGAGTACTCGTAGTGGTCAGAGGTTACTGTGAATAAAATAAACAGCTTGACCGCATTGTATTTGTAGCTTCATGTTGGATACTCTTTATAGAGGTTTTAAAATGACCAAGCAATTCAAGTGTATTAATGTTGGGCAATTAATATGCAGTGTGTGATGCTCTGATAATGAATGGGTTGATGGTTTTCCCTCCAATCCCCACTTACTCTCAGCCTCAAAGGAAAATTCAGCTGCAACAGCCGAATGGTTTCTCTGCATTGTTATACTTTTTAATTAACCAAGAGTAATTATGAAAATCTAATTAGTGTTTGCTAGGGTGGGGGTGGAGAAAAATGGCGAAATATGCAGAGGATTTTTTAAATCTTGATTATTATTTTTCATGAAATTAAACTTTGGGCAGTTTTCCGAAAATCTAGATTTTTTTTCCCATGAAATTAAACTTTGGGCAGTTTTCCAAAAATGCCTCTTTGAAAAACCTTGGCACTGACCTTGAAACGAAAAGGAAATGCCTTTTAAAAAATCTCTGAAAGTGTGCCCTTCCATTATGTAATCGCTTCATGCTTAATACTGTACGTATGCAAATGCATGATGGAGTTTAATGTTTCTTGTTCTAAATATTTTACTGCATATATATCTCACTGTCTCGAATGCGCAATAAATGCCACATCAAGTTGTATTATTTCCCATATTTTAAAACCATTGTTCGAGGGATGAAGTTTGTCATGTACCTTTTCATCCCAACATAAGAAATATTCCCAGACACTTGCTCATGTACTCATTTGCGAACTCAATTCACCACCAGGTACGTGAATGATGAAGGGAGATGAATGTGTTGTAATCACCTTCGATGGAAATTGAACCCCAAATTGGTATTACATGATGGCTTATGTAGACGCAGAGCAACAACTATAATTTCACATTGAGGTGGTCAAGCCAGACAACCGCGTGAGGAGCAGCGGAGTGTGCCGCTGACATCAATGTTACGGGTTTTCATTACGTTCGCGAGATGCTCGCATTTCGCCCAGGAGAAGTCCCGCAGTGTTCAGTCGGAGCATGCAGGACCCATCTGTTTGGCCCTGAAGAGGGCCATTGGCGTGGCTTGTGTTGTTGCTCTGCAGACCGGGATATCGATGATCGATGATCGATGTTCGGTCGCCGCGTTGACGGTATTCGTCATGATTTCTCACTCAACAGAGTGGGCCGCGTGAAGGCTGCCATCTTCCGCTCCTATAATTTGATGATGCAATAACAAGAGTCCTTTTCCCGCACCTCCGATTAGCGCAGTTGGCTACGCACGGTGCAAAAGAAGTTCAACATACGTGATACAATATCCAGGGAAGCCTCACTGAGTCTCGAAAATCTTTTTCATAAGGTCCTGAATTATGATCCTTTGATAATTTATCATGGCAAAAAATAAGTAACTGAGCAATGCCCAAATAGATCAGCATCCTATTTGGTGTACTGTACTTACATCCATTAGTCACCTATTATTCGAGCAAACTGGGATATTCACGGATAATGTCGATACACTTATGTCTGTACTACAGCACGTACATGAGAATGATGCCACGTATTACATTTTTAAAGTAACCATGAAGAGGGTGTCTTAACTGTGTTAGATTTTGTCATTTTAGCTTGAGCCTCAATGTTGCTGACGGTATACAAAGTCTATGTCCTCCAGAATGAATATCAATGACAACTAAGCAGAAAAATCTAAAACCTGGAATGTTGCCGGCTAAAATTGCTTTATTTGCTTTTATGTAAGCCCTACCCTAATTACCATGATCATTAATACAAAGTTTAATTCTACTTTATTGCTGACGTAAGTAGAGGTCGTGTTAAATTGGAAGCTTGACTTTTTTTATCAGTGTCCTCAATGAATGTTAGTTAAGTTTTGCAACAAAAATAACTTTTAAAACATTTAACTCGGCTTGTAGTTAAATGAACTCGTGCATTTATTTAATTAGGTATAGCAAATCACAATCATTCATCAATCACAATTATAATCTGCCCATTATAATCTCATCATATCCTGAGGCCTACAGCTTGAGGCTTATTTAAAAAACAAACATTGTGCCAAAATGATTCTGGTATAACCTCATTCGATATGAACACATTAATGCGTTATCTGCATGTTAGATTTACCAATATCTGGAGCAATTTACCCACATTCTAACAAAGAAAGCCCAACGTTCATAGTGGCTGGGCTTGAGCTCTCAGTCACAAATTGAACAATTCCAGCCCTCAAGTGAGTAGACTCAGCCACTGCGATACAGAACACAAAGGACAATAGCAATTGTAATCAGATCACAACAGCAATTGTTGAAATTGGACCATCCCTAATCCGTGAACATCTGCAGTGGTGAACGAGCAACTTACGTATCCTACATAGGCATGGCCTTGATGTAAGATAACTCTTCTTGTCCGTCACCCTATTACCCACGACTCCTATTATCTCCAGGAGCCACTGGGTCCAAAATAACTCCTGTTGTCTGAGGCCATAATTTTCCAATTATGAGCAACTTTCCCGCAGTTCATTGCAGAACAGCTTCCAATAATGTGCACATTCTCGTACCGTTGTCTGCATGCACATGAACAAAAAAAATGCCATAACATAGCTACAATTGTGCGCAAGTTTGCCACGAATAAAATTGGTTAAGCAGCAAATTCTTCCAAAAAGGATGCAGCAGATCAGTGAGGTGGATTTGTGGATAACCCCTCGGAAAATAGGAGGAACAAAATATAGTTCCTGACATTACTGCCAATTCGAAGAATCATCCCGTACACAGGCCTCGGTCTCGGCAGCCATGTCATCTCAGTCCACCCTTGTGGACTCCTCCTGGCGGTAGCGAGCCCGAGTACAGCGCGTGACTTTCAGCACTTTAAGTAGCAGTTGCTTATTAAATTACTCAGTCATTCGAGCAATGCAATCAAATGGAGAATAAATTACAGTGTGCGGTCAATTCAATTACGTTTCCGCACTACTGCAGCATACGGACGGGTGCTCGTAGGTAATTAAGTGTGTAATGTATCACAGGTGTGTAAAAAAACCACAAAATAAGCCGTGCAAAATGTTCCTTCTTCTAGTTCGTACAATGCACAAGGACTCCATTCAGTAAGAAAAGGCTGTTTACATGACTGCGAGTGGTAGAGGTGGCCCGGTGCCTCACAAGTCGTCAGAGCACTTTAGCAGCCATCACAAGAGATCCTGGGTTTGAATCTAGACAGCTGCTTATGATTAAACAGTGTAGCGATTTGACGGTCAGCAATGACTGTACAAGAAAGAAGACAAAAAATCGCATCAAATTAGTTTTTTGCCTTTAAATAGGCTAAGTTCCAGCTATGATGAGCGCAAATGTCGGCATGTAAACGACGGCGAGGACACCGTAAAGGTTTTCTTTGGGGGGGGGGGGGGGATCCAAATGAGAGCTCCTCGTTCACAGCCCTGCTCTGACTCGAGGGGTGCAACGTTGCTCCGAGGGGCTTGTCAATGGATTATTAAACTCGCGACATGACACCTAAAGCAAACATTTGGACCATGATGTAAAGTTTTTGCTTATTTTAATTACTATGATTTATGTATACAATCAGAATCGGAATATTTATTTATACTGGAGGAATCCGATAAGCTATAAAGCTCTTTTTCACACGTACAGTATGGGTGGTTAAGAAGGTTACAACGACAAACAGGACAAAAACACGACAGTCGTGCAAAATACAAGAGATGTAAACCAATCACCCAAACACAAACAAATAAAAATAAACCAGCCCCATCCTACCAGGCAAAGCCGACTGAGGTATTGACTTATTTTTCAGAAGCGACCTCATCACAAATAATAGCTCAACAAAGTGGCCGATTATTTGGGCATCTATAGCAGCGAACCAATCTAAATAATCTCAATGCATGTTTCTAAATTCAGGACGTTGTCAACATGAGCATAAATGCAGTGCATGCGATTTACAAAAATGTGATCAAACAGGAAACCAATGTGAATGTCTGAATTACATGGCTCCATGCTGATCACAACTGGCAGCTTTATAGGCTTGGGGCTTGTGAATCCCGAGCAAGCCAACGTTTTACACGCCGTAGCATGCTGTTACATATCATGCCACCCGCTTATATTTGATGGTGTGCTGTGTCCGTTACATTCTCTCGGGCACCCCGATCCGATGAGTTTTGATATCTTTAGTAATCCATATCTGCCTCGATTAGTCTGAGGCAATCGTAACGTTGTGGAGAATTAAAACGCGACAAAATAAATAAGCGAATAACGTCTCCCTATTTTTATCACGTGCAATATTTCCCGATTTTACTTTACGATACAAATTTCGCACAATGATAACTAATATTTAGCGGTTTGTTTTGCGTAATTTTCCGCCCAATTGGGACCCCATAGCGTGTGATTTCCAGTTCATCAGCATCGATGGCAGCAATCCCGACTGCTGATGAGACACTGTATGTCAAAACCAATCCAGAGTTAGCTGGTATTTGAGTCAATGCTGCTGAAATGATGCACTCCCAGATGGTTATGCGGTTGATGGGTTGAGTAAAAATACTTTAGTTTAACACGTAGTAGGCTTTCGCGACCAATATCCATAATAGTGGGGTTTTTTTGGGTTAGATCATGTACATATTAACGTGTCGTTTACTCTCCAACACGACGGTGAACTGCAGTAGTTACTAATTGGCATGTTTTTTTTCACATGACAAACGTTCCTAATTGTCTGTGTCGGGTGGTGGACGGGTTTAACGACACATTTACATTCATGCGATCTAACAAAAACACTTATGAAGAATGCTTGAATTTTAGTTTTACGTGAAGAGACAAACAGGTGAAGGAGACATAACGTCTGCTCATTTAACTAACTTCTGAGCACGAGAATGCCTGCAGAAAATGTACATTGACAGTACGAGAACTCTCTCAAGTTCTGCACAGATATGTTGTACTTCAAATGAACATTTTCTAAAGGCATATTTTGTGCTGTTGTCCCCCCCACCCCACACACATCCGATTCACACGGTTGGCTACATACGGTGCGGAATAAGTTCAACATACGTACATAAACAATCCTAGTTGGTTTTGCTCTGTTCTGTCCTTTCGAGTCACCTTCCTGCCCACCAAGGGAGACCTCACACACCAGGGCCCAATCACTTGCAATACACAAATGGACTGATTATAATTGCGATGGAAATGAGGCAAACAACGGGGACCGGCACATTTCTCAAAAGCCAACTAAACACCTGCAGAAAACAAACTGTTTGCATTTGCAACAGAAATAGTTTTCTGCTTCGTGTCAGATTAACCACATTTACGCCAAGGTTATGGATTGCACGCTGTCGTGTATTTTTCGAGGTTGGTAGCCTCTGGAATACTTGATTATAATGATATGTGAACAGACTTATAATAAAGCAGCAGTATTATATATTTGGGCTGTGTAGTTCTGGGGTCCTTTTGGGATGTACGGAACCTCGTGGGGACAGGTGATATGATCAGGGTGGTCAGTATCACTGGGGTGGGTGCTGTGCTTTGTAATGGTAGTTTTTTGTTGTGTCTTTGTTATTTTTTTTTAACCTATCTACGTGACTTTACCAAAAGACCCAACGAATATGAATTCCTGCAGTCACGAAAGCTTTAAGTCAAGATTAGGTACTCAATGTAAATCCTTATTTCCTGAAGCCCACGTTCAAGTTACTAAAATGTGGTAGATGCCAGAGAGCTCTGCTTCAAATTAACCTCCCGAAATTAGTAATTTACTTAAACCTAATGGAAGGCATCGTTCCTTTGACACATTTCTACGAGACTGAACGGCACTTTAAAGAATGGAGATGTAACTTTTTTTTTAATACCCTGGGAAACTAGTTGAGTGCATTCAAACCGAATTGCTCTTTACAAAGTGTCTCTTAAAACGAAAATGGCTTGATGCAATACAAATGTGCCTTTCCCTGTATCTGGATCAAGGTTGTACATTTCTATGGGCTCGACTGGTTACCTTTTAATGTCCACCAATGTTTCCCAAGGCCCTGCAACAAATTGGATGAGTGTTACACTTACTTCCTGATGGGGGATGGCAAGGAAAGATGGACCGGCTGTACACAGTGTGCACTTAAAATTGTTCCACTTGTTTTATTTACTCAATAAAACAAAGATGACTCTCTCGTAAAGGTGTCAACTCCAAGCCAGTATGCCGCCCCCGTAAAGATGTTAAATAAAATATTCATGTAGCTCCTGTTAAGCAAACTAAAGTTTTACGACATTTAACAGGTGCTTTGTATCAAGGATAGAAAAAACGTGATTTGATAACACCGACTTGAGATTGTAACGTGGTATACACAGTTTATATATTTAAAAAAATACATCTAGCTTGCCCGTTTTACCTTATATTAAAACCCTATCATATTGCGAATACTTAATTCGTGTTTAAAAGCCAAGCTTCATTTCGTAGTTTTTATTAAAAATGTTATTGACCTTGACCTTCATCAAAATTGTCCTTCCCGCGCACCTCCGATTCCTTCCCGCGCACCTGCGATCAGCACGGTCTGGCGACGAAAAAAGTTCAAAGTACATCCATATAGAGCGGCAGCTGTGCCCTGCTCGTCATGAAATGAAGTCCTGCCCACAGAGTTGCCACAATTCATGGTCCAGTGCTACAACGATCCATCTCACTCCTGCTCACGAGATAATTTCATCGCTCCATCTCCACAGTGGTTGAACCTCTCGGTTCTCCGACTACTTCGGTGGCGAGAGATGTCACCTACCTCGCCTGGTATGCAGGAGGTCGCGGGTTCGATCCCGACTCCAACACCTGCTGTATATTTGGAGTTTGCGTGTCTCTCTCCCTGTGGTTTGTGTGGATTTTTCTCATGGTCCTCTGGTTTTTTTCCCTCCGCATTTATAAACACGCCTTTAGAGCATTTGGCTGCAATACATCTCCACATGATAAGGCACTTTGTTGAGCTATCATTTGTGGCCAGGTCGCTTCTGAAAAAAAGAGCTATATAGCTCAGTGGGCCTTACTTGGTAAAATAAAAACTCGTTTTTAGTTTTTACTTCCACTGACTGCAATTCAATCATCATAATCTGTTTTGTCTATCAGCTGTCATCCATCCCTAAGAGCGGACATGGCCTGCCCCAAGCCCAATTACTTTCCTTACGAGTCAATATGACGTCTCCAATTAGCATTGGCTCTCTAGTCCAACTCCTCCTCTCTCTGCGTCTCATTCCAATGATGCACCCGTTCATGCTTCTTTGCACACTTTTCAGCTCTGCGTTCCTGTTTGTTCGACCAGTGTCCATGGTTTCTATCCTTATTTCAGAGCCGGTGATACCCACTGAATTCAACATTCTTCTTCAGTCTCATTGGTTTGTTGATTTATATGATCAAGTTCAGTTTCTCAAACGTACTCCTGCCTACTCTGTCTTGCATCATCATCATCTCTCTCGCATATTTTGATCACAGTCTGCCATCAATAATTGCCCGAGGGGTGCATGTTTTTCAGTCATGGTCCTCCAAAATATCAATATATTTTTTAGCGCAATTATCTTATTTCAATGGCATCATAGTTGCGTGTTATACCACACTGTATCTATGCAAACACTTAAAATTTATAATCTTTCGCATGTCTTCTATAAATCATCCTTTTTGTGCGTGTCCATTATAAAATATAATTATGATCTTATTTGGCTATTACCCAGTAAAACGGAGGAAAATGGATCGTATAATAAACACCACTCCCCATACATACTACATATATATGCACAGTTTGCATATATATAATGGATAACAAGGTTGTAACCAAGCGTGGAAATGCATGGCAGAGATGGCTGGGCAACTGTACATGTGTTTCTACCGCTGCGGAATTTTCCGTTGTACAAATTGTGCTGCAATTCAACTTTAAGTGGGCGTTCGTGCATAAAAGTCGAGTGACGTACGAGCGGATCTCGGCGAGCGGAGCTTCTGCGAGCGCGGCGCTCGCTACAAAACGCGCTTCGCATCCAATTTGCGAATGCGCGTTTCACTGGTGCAATTTTTACCGCCGGCAATCAAGAGATATCTTCAATCTGCGTCGCGTGATCTACGTAGGCATTGCTGAAAAATGAGACGCGAGCGCGAGCCGACGAGGTGACTAGTAACTGAGCGTGACTTGGTGAATTGAAAGGCTTTAGCATCGCTCAAGCCTCCATAAAGTGATTGTTTTTCGGAGTTATTAGATAATTCGCGAGGCAAAAGTTACAACAGGACACTGCGGTGCGATTAAATGCAGTGCTCTCACTGTGTGCTTTGTATAGCAAGCGAGCAGACGCAGCTTAAATGCATTGCCTGTAGTTTTCTAGACTTCCTTAATCCACAGACAAATGGGCAGGAACCGTTGCATATAATTGGCTTCTTTGGAAAGGCAATACACAGTAAATGATCTGAACCAAATACCCATTCACTTTTATTCAAATGGGTTTACACGGCAATATTACTTGTTGTTGAATAAAACATCATCATAGTTATCAATTTCCATCCATTGAGAGGGTAACATAGGTCATTTGCACAAATTTACATGGACAATATCACTGCCTTGCTGTTATCTAATACAGCAATGGAGGCAAATGGCGTGCAATGGGATTGTATTAAAGGTGGCGCTGCTCAAGTCCACATTAGCTAACCACACAATTTAGACAGATGTATGAAGTCACGGTTAAAACTGCTGCACGTTATATAAGTTTCTCGCAATTACCTGGGTGCCATTTAAAGATGAAGATAGAATAACCTAGTGGATAACGTTCTGGGATAATTGCGACTAACTGATTCAGTACATGATACAATTTGTTTTAATAATTATTATTACGCTTGCTTGCCAGGGTCAGCCTCACGGAGTCTCAAGACTCTTTTCAGGGGAGTCTGGCCTCAGTAGTCGGGCAACTCGATTGCTACGTGCAATCCCATTGGAGTAGTTTGTGAGTGGTGTTTCAAAATTTGCCAAGTTCAGAGCATGATGCCGGCACACACAGCGGCCAATTCCTTTGCGAATGACATCAGGGCATGTTTATTGTCCACTACGAATTGGATGGCACGCTCACTTTCGCATGTTTTTTTAAGTGTTTTTATTTGTATGGTTGATCTACCAGCCATGACCACCTGTTTACAAACATTAACCTCTGCAGCAAACGGGGAAAGGGCAACTGCACGACCATGTACCCGCCCAAATATAGGAGTCAAATGTGTCACGTATCTTCGAACAATGAGGCGGCACACTCCACCATTGGTATCTTTGAACTCGAAGCGAATGTCCCACATTCGTACGGCCGGAGCTAATCTATCTAAAAAGAAAAGAAAAAACTTTGACACCAGATCAATGATGGCTTGAAATTACAATGGAAATGGATTTGAACTCGTGACCTTTTGATCGTGAGTCAATTGTTATCACTCTTAATTTAATTGTTATCACGTTATGCATTGCTTGAGCTCGCCTCAGAAATGCGTCTTAGGTCCGAAAAATTGCGTGCGTAATAAATTGCATAATTGTTACGTAAAATGTATCATGCATCGCATTATTTGTGCCGCAGTTACCTCCTCGTCCAATTGGGCTTTACCAAAGAGACAGCGTAATTTTAACAAAGCGGTGAATTGCATTATGCCTCCACATCACCTGCGATCTCGAGATTGCGATGCCAGGAAACATTTTGCTGACTTTGACATTCATCAGCGTGGAGGACGGTCGCCAATTTTCGTAGTAAATATGCTTAAAAGTCGACCTTGCTGCTTGTCACATCTTTTGAAGTCTCACTTGGCAGCTTTGGCACCTTGAGTTAGTGCCATGTCAAGCACTGTAGAACATGGCACATGCAGTATATTAGCCAAAAGGAAGTTTGGCTAAAACCAGACAATGTTCGTGACTTTACAAACTAAAAATGCCGCCAATGAAGTGAAACTGCATAACGGCAGTCTGGTTTTTAACCCCCCGGCATCCTACCCTGATCTGAATGAAGAATTACAGCACTGAATGGATGACTAAGATATCTGTAGTGTCAAAGTCGGACTGCCGAGTCAGTACCAGAGGGATGGTTGGTTCAAGTCCTGTGTTGCTTTGAAATGAAAAATTACAGCAGTCAATGGACAACTCGAATTGCTGTAGTGTCAAAGGCAGACTGCCAAGTCGGTACCAGAGCGATTGCTGGTTCAGCTCCTGTGTTGCTTTGCTGAGCTACGTCTAAGGAAATCCATGGTCTCAAGCCCTGCATTGCTTCTCGATAAACATCGTCACGTGCAGCCGGTGTGATAGTTTAAGCGCGGTCACCCTCCTTGATGGCAAAAATAAAAATAAATCCATCTCCTACAATTGATTCTTGCAAATGTACATCCGAGTAAAAACATGAAACGACAGTTTTTACCAAACATCAAAAGGAGTAGCGTCTTCGTCGCGCGTGTGTGTGTGTGCGTGTATGTGTGTGCGTGTGTACGTGCGTGTGTGATGTGGGGAGCGGTAGTGTAGCGGTTAGCGCGCTGCGCTATGAAGCTGGCGACCCGGGTTCGATTCCCACTCACGGCCAACACCAGTGACGATTATCTGAACCGGTCCTGGGCCTCCCCTAGGTCGACTCAGCCTCAAATGAGTACCTGGTGCGGCGTGTAAACATCGCCACTGGGGAGACAAAGGCGGTCGGGCGTGGTGCTGGTCACCCACCCCCTCGTGTACCGTTCCGGCCTTCATAGGTGCTCGCCAACAGCACTTGCCCCTACAGTCTGTTAAGGCTATACGGGGGATCTTATGTGTGTGTGTGCGGCAGGTTAAGTAAGACAAGTGGCCTCATCTGTTTTTACAGTTTCTGTCAACGGTAAAGTTGAACGTGGCCACGTCGATCGTTGTTTGCGAGGATGGCTTATTCTCTTTCGTTGTCGTGTTTCCTCTCGATAGAAAATCAGTAGGAGAGTGCTCTCTTCCAACGCACAAATCTGTCAAAGATCATCAATGAGCAAAGTCCTATTTGGTCAATTTTTTTCTGTTCACCCCTTATTCAGTCAGTGTTATGTTGCTGTAACAGAGTCGTGCTTGTGTTAGCTGACCAGAGGTGGATTGGGAAACTCCCCGAGGGAGGAGGGGCAGGTCCCAAAACTGCAAACCTTTTAAATAGGGCTCTACGTTCCTACAAAAAATGTCCTTCCCCCGCACCTCGGATTTGCACGGTTGAATACGTTCGGTACGAAATAATGTCAACATACGTAGATTCATACAAACAATAATATTCACACTGTGGTTCCATGTATTGCATAGACCAGTAACATGCAACAAAAGCAAACTTACCAACGTATCACTGAAATAATGCAATGTGTAATTTTACAAAGTGCCCACATCACATTTCGTCTTCTTTTAAAGGTCAATATTACATTTTGTGGTGTCTCCAGTGGAGTGTAGGGGGGGGTGTCAGGTATAAAGTTCACACTCAACACCCATCCCCCCCCCCACCCACTTTGTATCCGACACTACACCAAACCACCGTCGCTCACTTTGTAACGCCGTGGCGTGCGTGTCCCTCCAGGACAACTGCCGGGCGGTGAAGGCCTATGTGGACGACATCCTGGGGCCGTACCTCATCAACGTGACTGCCGCCGCCCAGCTGTGCAGCGAGGCCCTGTGCGAGGCTCACGGGCGCTGCGTGCGGAAGCACCCGTCCTCCACGGCCCACCTCCACCTGAACCCCGCGAGCTTTCGGATCGTGCCCCCGGAGGCCTCCGCCGACCGCCGCCGCGGGAGATGGCAGGACCGGGTGGTCGGCCGATTGCACCGCAGCGACGTGCGCGCCATGAAGGAGGCGTTCCGGTGCCAGTGCTACGCGGGGTGGGAGGGAGCTCACTGCGAGCTGCCCATGGGTCGAAAGAGAATGAGCGCCTGCCACGTGGCCCTGCACAACTGCTGGGTGGTGGGACTGCTGCTGTTTCTTTTCCTCGCGATGTAGGTCGCTCGCCCGCCCGCCCGCCCGCGGCGTGTGCAGCAAGGCGCACGTCCGCCGTGTCGCGATGCACTCAGTTTACACGTGCCCCGCAACAAGTGTGTGTGTGTGTGTGCGAGTCCTCCACACCTATAATACTATAAATAAGTAAAAGGTACAACGGTGCGGTCTGCAATTGTGTAATCGCACCACTGCTCGTGGAAGGGTCTCCACCGCAGGGAGGCCTAACGGGTGTTTTGGCCAACTCTTCCACAATGACCGGATGTCTTGGAAGAGGTGGAAGTGCCCACACTTTACCCCACCACGCTGCTGATTGACCAGTTGTGTCAATCCTCGGCTTTACTGCTGGGTGGGAGATTTCATAAACCTGCTGCGCCGGGAGATCAAACCAGAGACGTCCGGATTGCATGTCCGGTGTGCTAACCGTTACACCACAGCAACATCATGCAAGTGAAGTACTTGAATGTGTATTTAAACGACAAAAAAATCTGAAGGGAACGTTTACATCTGCAGTATTTTCACTCGCCACAGCTTTCAACAATCTGGAGACAAGAGACAATGTATATTAACAGGCTAATCTGTGACTTGTTGAGGCCAGAGGCACGGTGCATATAATTAAATTCATCTTTATATGTGTTAACAGCTCTCAATATCATGCTATTGGGTACTGATATATAAACATTATGATGCCTGCGTGCAGATGTGTAGCATTTCATATTGAATATAAATGTGTACTAACTTGTATAAATATTACAATTTAGCTGTAAGTGTATAATCATAGACACAAATATTGGTGAAAAGATTGTGTGAATTATTGATACTTTTATAAATGTAGATTGCAATATGTATTATAATCCTAATAGAAATTGCCTGCTTTCAATGATGTGTGAAACATGTTTTTTTTTTCTAGTTTGCCATTATAAGAATAAAGTTTGTGAACATTTATGATGCGGTAAAATAATTTAGATTTTTTTATTGTGTCGAACTTTGGAGGCCAAAGGTCAAAGTTGAGAGGTCAACACAGCCATTGCTTGTTCTATCTGCCAGATCCTAAAGTTATTAATGGATACCAATAATATTTGATAAATAATGCTTGCATTTATATTGCACCCACAATGCAATAAAACATCCCAATTGACGCATTACCTTCAAGAATTGTGGCCAATTGCATTACGCACCTGAACATTTTTTTCTCAACTTATATAGCTGTGAATGATGAACTTAAGAAAATGTACGCTTAAATTGCTTATGCAATCGGCCGCTGCTCATAAAGTATACTTACGTCTAACTTTAGGTCTTGGTTCAAAACATTTTCAGATATTATAACCAAACATAATGGGCCATTATATCAGAGTAATGGTACATTCTCATTACAATGTGCCTATTTAATATGGAGATGTTTACTACATTAGTCATGGTTAATAAATGAGAAGTAGCTATTCCCATGGGGGAGGAGTGTGGCATAGTAATTAGTGCACTACATTATGGGACATGGTAATCGAACTTAAATTCCTGGCCATGGCTAACATCAGTGGAGTGTGTTATCTGAACCAGTTTGGGCATCCCCAAGGTCAGTTCAGCCTTACATGAGTAACTGGTATGGTATGCAAACATCAGCAATGTGGAGATAATGGCACCTACTCAATTCGTTCATCAATCCATACTGTCCAGCATTAGTTATGTATATATTTTTTTGTTTTATTTTTTCACCTACGTGACTTTACCGAAAGAACCAAAGAATATGCATCCTTGCAGTCACGAAAACTTCAAATCTAGAATAGTTATGTATAGTCAAACATGAATGTATGTTGAACGTCTTTCGCACCATACGTAGCCAACCATGCCAATCGGAGGTGTGGGGAAAGGACAACAAAAAACATTCCCAAAGGAATGGGGGGGGCCTTCACCCACAAGTGTATCTTCAGAGGGAAGTATTCAATGATTATATCGGGGCTTTCTAGAACTCTCTAGTGGAGGCCCTTCTGTCAGTAGTGGCGGTGAGCAAGTAATCGCGGGGCTGTGCCGAGACACATTTTATTATCCTACGGCCCAGCCAATTCATGCTGAGAGCACCCAGATATGGCGAATTTTCTTACGTGAAACAGGCAGTGCTCGATTTACTGGTGCCCTCGGGAATGGGGAGGGTGGTGTGGTTGGTGGTGGGTGGGGGGGTATTTCATCCCTGAAACACATTTTTAGTGTACTTCCTCACACAGTATGTCCTGCCCGAGGCAAGCACCTCGCCCTAATGCCACGACTGACGTAAATCTGTAATGTTAAACAAATTACTTGGCGATGCTGCATTGGCAGTGGAGCACAAACACAATTACAAATAAAAATAACCCGACACATTTGTCAATAACGCTCGTGGACTGGAAAAAATATATAATGGGTGATGTTTTTGGCCAGTGGTTGTTCTTCATGCCATGTTTGGGCTATTCGTGTGCTGTGAAGAAGGGCCGTTGTTGGAAACATCGGCCATCGTTTTTTTATTTGAAGGCCACAGAGTGTTATTGACAAATGTCGGAGTTTTTTTTGCTAAATTTACCATGCGGTCACCTCAGTAAGGTTTCAGAATTAACAAATAACAGCTCTAACAACTAATCTATGGTCAACACTCAGTAATGCAAAAGTTAATTCTAATTAAAATAAAATCGAGCCATGTAATGTGATGATTTGTGCCAAGTGACACACTTTATGAATGTTTTTCATTGTACAAAATGAAAAAAACCTCTTCACAGTGATTATCATAGGTCATAGTTCAATAAAGAAAACATCAATATTAACGTAATTTCTTCGTCGCAAATCACGTGCACACTACAGACGACAATCACTCCGGAGGAACATTTCCTGCTCCCAGTAGTGGACAGAAATTGAACAACATTCTCAAGGATGATGATAACATCGTGGAAGTAAGATTGATGACATCTGTAAGGCATTATAGACAATGGCGCCAAGAAAGTGGGCTGCTTTAGTCCACACAATAAATGAAAAACTTGGCATTGTTCATTGTGACAATTTATTTGAGGTGACTGGGTTGTCCACAGAGCTAATGGATGTTAGAACACTCAGCTGGCAATGTCTGTACCACGACGATTATATTAAAGGGCTTATTTTTACTTAACATTTTCGTTTCTAGCTCATGAGGGTTTCCCACGTGGTGAACACTCTTAACAGGGAATTATAACGGCACTGGGTGGATAAAGAAGCCGAGTCAAATAATTCTGCAGTAATGTTTATGTTATTTGTTCAGGCCTAATTCCCCAACATGTGTGATTTTACACTTTTCACGTTTTAAGCTCCACAAGAACATTTCTCCATTTCATAACATGGTAACGATGATGACATGGCCCCCATCCGACGGCTCAAACAACTGTGAGATATGAGAAGAATATCTTACAATATTAAAACAGGTGAAAACGGAATGTGAATGTAATTGCATTCAGGGCCGGATTAAGATTGATGAGCCGATGACTAATAGGAGGGACGGGCCTACGTGGATTTCAAAACATTGTCAAGAAGTCATCAAACATGTATTCACCTATGTAAAATTCACAAATGTATTCGAATCAAGGTAATTTCTTCAAAAATACATCACTCGCTTCACTCCATTTCTTCAAACGTATTTGTTTCCTTCTAACTTTGGCTGTGAAGCAGTCATGAATGAAAGCTGTCATCGTAATTCAAAGACATTCCGATAGCGCTGCTAACGTCGTTCAGCTGTTGCTTCAACATGGAAGGAGGGCCTACAAACATATGATGGCCTAAGGCATTATTTGGTTATGGGTTAATCCGTAAGAGGTTTTTGGGTTACATCGCGTAAATATAAACGTATCGTGAAACCCGCCACCACCCGATACATCCAATTAGTAAGGTTTGTCACGTAAACAAAATATGACAATTCGTTACTAGTACAGCAGACCGGTGTGTTGGAGAGTAAACCCACAACATTTACAATTAGAGTCCGACGTTTCACCAGTAATTACAACTAGCATCATCAGGCTACAGCCAGAGTTGGTCGCGGAAGCCTGCGTGTTAAACTGAGTTAATCTGGCCGTGACTGTATTGGTGTATTACACATTTGATAAAAGCAAGACTTTTTCCCGGGAAGACTTAACTGATTTTCCAGGACGAGCTAAACCCAAAAAGAGAACTATCTTGGGAAAAAAATAAAACAGGTGGCAACCCAAGATAAAGATGATAATCATATGACTCAAAACCCAACAACACGACAATTGTAACATAATCATAGATAAGATTATGTAAACAACAACACAAAAAACCAGAACCTAAATAAAAAGATCAAATCTTGGGGATGGGAGTGGCTGCCATGGCGATGCTCTCGAACGCGCACTCATCGGTGCCACGGCGGATCCTGAAATATCCGCCCTCTCCCCATCCCTCGCCCCAGCTGTTCTTGACGATCCAGAAGGGCTCGCCGGCGTCCGTGCCGTAGCCCACCAGCAGCACAGCGTGGTTGGTCTCCTCGAAGGGGTTGAACTGATCGCGCAGGCCCGTGTGGTGGTAGATGCCGCCCTGGTAGGCCATGAAGTCGTTGTACACCTGGAAGCCGATGGCCAGGGGCCCGTTCTCCACCAGATCGAGACGCATGAGCTCCTCGCTGCAGGCGCCGTAGAACCCGCCCACGTAGTGGTAGTGAGCGGTGTAGTAGCGCAGGCAGCTAGGGTCCTTGGGGAGGCACTTGCTGTCCTGGCCGATGTACGGGTAGCAGCTCTCCTCGATGACGCCGAAGTCTTGCGCGAACTTGCCCGCGATCAGGTACGGGAACCCGCCGTCGCAGCCTGGGAGAGCGCGCGCGACATAAGGGCGTCAGCGAATCGTCATAATTATCATGCCATATAACGATATATAACTATAGGTTTTACTCTTTTTGGCAATAAACCAGGTGTTAAGATGTTAAAACCACCAAACAGAATCGCTTTTCAAGGAATCCCGTCTGCATTCACCACACGTACTTGTGGTGAACATGCAAACAAAACACATGCTCTAATAATATATGATGCATTGTCTTTGAAACCGATTGGTCCACACCAGAGACAGCCTTCGTTTGAGCCTCGTCTCAAAGTGTTAGACCATAGAATGGCAAAAGTCGAACGGCACAAAGACAATGCCACTATCAAGGCATTTATGTTATGCCATAAAGAGAATTGAGAAAAGTCAGCTGTATGTATGTTGAACTTTTTTCGCACCGTACGTAGCCAACCGCGCTCATCTTAGGCTTGTCATGCCAAGGGATGATGGGTGATGATCAAAACCAATCATGGATTGTCAGCCGAGGAATAGATCACATCAGGGGGCACATCCACTGTGGAGATGGAGCGATGTACAGGTTCTAGGTGGATTGTTACATTACAGGACCGTGAGAGGTGGCAAGCAGTTTGGGGAGGCCTTCATCCAGCAGTGGATTGACCATGGCTTATAATGATGATTATTGCATCGAAAGGCTTTCCAAAGATGATGACAATGTTGGTGATGATAATTGTACAGGCTTTGATGATGAGCATTATGTTTTGTTGGTGGTGGTGCTTGGTGGTGGTGATACAGATGACAATGAGGGGGTGGGTGGCCAGCACCACACCCCGCCGCATTTGTCTCCCCAGTGGCGATGTTTACACACCGCACCAGGTACTCATTTGAGGTTGACTCAACCGAGAGGAGGCCCAGGACCGGTTGGGATAATCGTCACCAGTGCTGGCCGCCCGGTTCGTAGCGCCGTGCTAACCACTACACCACCGCTCCCCTGACCCACACACACACACACAAATATCCATCCGTTCACCCATCCTTTTTTTCCCGATGATCACGGCTGGCTACGTACGGTGCAAAAAACGTTCAACACACGTACATTCACATGCATGTATCCATACACCCATGCATTCAAACAGACGGGGTTAGCCCCACAGAGAGGACACGTGGGAGACCCTCCACCTTGCGAGTAGGGGCTGCACGAGACGATGTGCTGGGGGCTGAAAACGGGCTGCTGCGTGTTGTTGCTGAGGATGCGAACGCGAGCCTCCAGCATGGCCATGGAGGCGAAGGAGTAGCAGCTCCCACAGCCGCCTGTTCGCAACGGAGCACAGCGTGCAACACGTTACACATCGCACATCACAGACACAGGTCAGCCGTCATAGCCTTCATCAAGTGCTGTTAGCGAGCACCCGATGAAGGCCGGCACGGCGCACGAGGTGGGGTGCGGACAACACCACGCCCGGCTGCCTTTGTCTCCCCACGTGCTGGTGTTTACACACTATAGCAGGCAGTCATTTTAGGCTGAGTCGATCTAGGAGATGCCAACTGTTATCGGGTCTCCGGATTAGTAGCGAAGGTCGTTAACCATTAAACTAGAACTCCCTGCTCTATATATTCGCACATACATACAGATATACATATATATACAAGGCAGGAATGGGTTAACCATGCAACCTTGTGAATGCTCTGTGTGAGAATTACAGATATATGTCAGGTTAAGATCCCCCCCGTGCTCAAATTAATGTTGTGCAGTGCCCATCCGTGTAGTTTTGAGGACATTCTCATAGGAGGGACAATATTCATTTGATGACCACTGAAGCCTTCCCACCCAATCGTAGCAGACTTAGCGTGTGTACTCTATAGGCATGTATGGATGCATCAATTAAAGAGCTGAAATAGATTTATTAGGCTCACGATGTATGTAGTGCGAGACGCGTGTGAGAATGTTTCATTTTTAATGTTGTATCAAAATAGTATGCTCACGCTACAATTACAACAATGGAGTAAACCGCCAATTTGTAAGAGATGTAAAACAACGGGGAACACGAATGAGGCAGTAAAATATCGAGACGAAAACCCTTGAATCGTTTCAAGATCACGAATCGTGAAAATGTAACTTAATACTGGGCGGCGATTTTTTTTGTTACATCCCAAGTGTGCAACTTTAATTTTACTGACACCAGATGTGAAGCTGAGCTGGCCAGGGCTAGGATTTGAACTTATGCTTCTATAATTGGGCACCTGTTGGTCTGCCATCTGAGTAACATCCAAAGCTAAAACATACTAGAGCACTTTTCATTCCAAACTTGCTATATTAATGTCCTTACATTAACATTCGTTACTCATTGCTGAATATGCAATGGTTACCAAAAGTAAGAACTTTTTTTTCCAAAAAACACCTCTCCTTTTTAGCTATATAATGAAAACTCCTATATCATGAACACCCTTTAAAGATGCTCGTGTTTTTTTTACGTAGCATAATTTCCCCAATTACGTGTGGTCTCGTGGCTGTTTAAAATATTAACCTCATTTCACACCACGCAAAAAAAAAATCTGCTTTCATGTCCTATAGTCATGAATTGTACCAGTGGGGAAATAACCAATTTAAAATATCCTTGCCCATCTCTTCATTATACATACTGTACCTATCATTTTAAAGGCCATTACTGTTATTATAAAACCGATATCGACTATACCGTTGTAACAATAAATATAACAATAGCACATAAGCCCTGTTCCGCAGGGTCATATCACCGATACATTAACTATGATTGCTTCAAGGGTTTATGGCGCATTATATTGGCCTCACTGCTGTGATGCTGCATATCATTTGAAAAGCAAAATTCCGGAGGAAAAAAAAACATAATCCTGCAATGACAACACAATTACACGGAAGCTTCACTTTATACCTCTCCTTTTCTCTCTCTGGCTTAAGGTCGCTGTGCTCCAAGAGCTACGTCAACATTCTTATTTCATTTCTAGCTCGTCCCTATTTTAAAGCCCAGGGGGCGAGATCGTTATTTGTTGGAGCAAGAGCTCAACAAAAAATGCACGCGCACGTTTGTGCGGTGCGATGTGTGCGTGTGGATTGTTGACGCTACGTTTTGTCATCGTAATAATTCAACGTAGCGTCATTCACGCGAATTGCATCTCGAAACGTCGACTTATTGAACCACAGACGAATGGTGAGACAACCAGAACCGGTGCCAGATTAACAGGAGGTATTCACGATGGAACCTAATGTCGTCGTATCATTATGGTGCGCTTTAACCCACATTGGAACACATTTATCTTTATCGCAGTCATGTGGACCTGGGTTTATGGTGAGTTTTCAAGCTGTTTAAATTGATGGGTGGTCAGTACAACGATATTTTTAATATGTCCATAAATCAAAAAACGTACCTGTGCCGCTTTTAATATAAGTAGATGAAGCCTAATTTCCATTCATTTTCTGATTTACAATGTCCTTCGATGGGCAAGGTTTTGACATTGATGGCTCGAGAGAAATGGGCTGTTTTTGATTATGCCCGCCCCCCAAAATAAACATTTGATATAAACAAATGACATTACGGCACGTGCTGTTGATGCGGTCATGATCACGTGTAATACACAAATGTGTTACCAGTGTATATATATTATTTAAAAGATAAAGGTACAGCCCTGCAATGTCTTGTTCATCCCACTAATCGTGCATGGCCTTCCACTAGCAGGAGACCTCGAGCACCTCCATAAGAGTGGTCCGCTATCTCATTCTAGCCAGATGTCCCTGAAGACGAGGGAGTACCCACGCTTTACCCCACCACACGACACCTGCTGATCGACGGACTGTGATGCACCGATTTTTTTTTGCTGCTGGGTTGGCAGAGATGGGGGGATTAAGAAACGTGACCCTTTTTTTTGTTCCGACTGCCTCTGGATTCCACGTGCAGTGCGGTAACCATTATCCATAATACGAACCGACTACAGCTATATGTGGGATCTTTGTATATGTGTGCACGTGTCCAAGTATATAAGTGAATATGCACGTGATCATATGTGTGGGTCCATAATACAGATTTGTTGGGTGAGATCGCGTAAATATATGTGTCATTAAACCCACCACCACCTGACAAAGCCAATAAGGCAACAGACAGATTTGTCTGATGAAGCTAGTTGTAATTACTGGCAAAACGTCGTACTCAGATTGTCAATGTTGTGGCTTGGCTCTCCAACACACCGGTGCGCTGTACTAGTGGCGAATTGGCCACGTTCTGTTTACGTGACAACCCTTACTAGTTGGCTGTGTCGGGTGGTGGCGGGTTTAACGACACGTTTATATATTTACGCGATCTAACCCAAAAAATATATATAATGGATGATATTGGTCGCCAAAGCCTATGTGTTAAACTGGTAACCATTACGCACTGAGACATCATCCTCCGTATATATTATCAGTCTTTTTTAATTATTGCCCGTCTCTTTTCCTAATTGCACCCCCGCCGAAGGAAAATTTCACTGAACTACTTCTTGAGATTCCTCCCGGTGACCTCGTGCTCGCTAAGGGGGAAATGCTCATTGCGCAACAGTTACACTGATAACACTGGTCAATACACTTTTTCTGGCATAAGGTATTCCAACGGCTTTAAGGCAATTTTGGGGTGCCGATTACAAATCTGGCATCAGTTTTTGTCTATCACATTAGGTTTTTGAGATATCAAATATTGCATTTTCAATAAAAACTGCAGAAGAAAAATATTAAATAAATGTGGATATCTACATAAAATGATATTATAAACACACTATCCTAAAAATACAGCGCCATATTCTAACACTAAAGCAGTCACTGACTCGCAACAACTTGCAATCATAAGTGACAGAGTTAATTTCGGGTAAAATCAATGAAAATGGGGTATGCCGATAGCATAAAAATGAGATGTGATAGAGCAAATCTGAGATCAGATTTGGAATCAGCACTCTGAAATTAGTCTAGAACAGCTGCAAAAGTCCAGGTCAGAAAAAAATGTTTTTTTTTGTTGACCAGTGTAAGTTTTCACTTAATTTTTTTTTTTTAATTTAGCCATATTTAGCAAGAAAATATCCTTCCTTTGTGCTGTCATTGGCGAGCGAGAAGAGCATGTCAACTCACTGGGCTTGGGAACCTGGTTTAATTTTGGTTGGTGACCTGGATTTAAACCCAGAATCGCGGGGGTCCCAGTTCAATGCTCTAACCTCTGAGCCACGTGACCACTTCAAGTATTCCATCTTTAGCTACCTTCAATTGAGTGCAACGAATATATAACCCAGACAACATTCCCTCCCTAAACTGCATGTTGTCAGATTATAATGTTACAAGCACTTTAAAGGTGCCATTTCAGAAGTATAATTGGAGTTTCAGACGTATAATTCCGTACGCGGTTCATAACGGACCTTCTTTTGCACACAAATTACTCGTGAGCACTGTGAGCAAAGATAATTTTCATATTTGATGCCTAGGTAAGAGTTGAACCTCAGCATTAATATTTATCAGCCTTAAATTACGAATGAAAAACAATAATGGCCAACTTCATAGTATCCCGGTGATACCGGGATAACACGTTTGTTAAACAGTTAATAGGCAGGTAAAATAGTAATTATTCACGTGAACATGTTATGGGTGAGGAATATAGTTGCGATATGGATAATGCCGACAAAATTGCTTCATGTTGTAGATTACATAGCCCGTCTAGTGGTGTTGACCTTAGCCTAGGGACCATGATTTGACAGGTCACTCCCATATGTCAGACCCTTAATAATGCATTGCTTCTCAGGTGCACAATAAATGCACCGTTGTCACAATGGAATTTAACCCCTGCTGCCCATTCCAGAAACACAATGTTTATCTGCGTAAATATGAGTGACACATCCTGGAATAAAAAAAATAATTGTGCTTCTATATTGTTTCCCTCTCTCTCAAAAATGTGGCCATTTACACCCACGCGTCTGTGGGTGTGATTTGCTCACACGATCCGCCAGAGGGTGGATCAGGCATGGCTATTCCATAGCATGCATCTATATTAGCTGAAAGGCGAAGGTGCATTTATCTGCAATTGTATTCCCAAGCCACTTGTAGTGGAAAGACCTAGGGGGTATCTGCCCAGACATCTTGGAAGACGTGGGAGTGCCCACCTTTGACCCCATCGACCGAGACCTGACAATCGACTGCAGTGTTATCCATCTCCGTGGCTGGATGGACCAACGGACTGGAGGAGGAGGAGGCGTGGAACGGAGAGGAATGAGGGTGGAACGTCAGAAACGGGCGATCCGTGAATGTGAAATGTTGGAGGACTCTTGCCATAAGTCCACGGGCCCAGCAAGTTGTTCACCTCCGATCTGCCCCAAACGGCCTCCTTGCGAAGCCGGTCGTCTCCTCGAACCAGACGAACGTCCTTTCTCCGCGGCCGCTCGCGATCGTTCGGAACTCACTCAACTCCTCCACTCGCACCGTACCGTGCCGCACGTCACCGTCGACCTTTCTATCAAGAATCTATTCTCCCACGCCCGTGCGTGTCCGTTTGAAGCCCCACGCGTGGGAATCCGCGCTCCCGCGGTGCTCACAGCCGGGTGGCGCAATCACCACGATTCCCCCCCCCCCCCGCCCCCCTCAATACAGGAACACGAGGCTCTAGGACGTAGTCCATGCAGGAAATACGCCCACCCCTACCTCCCCGCCACCCCCCTTTTTATTTCCCTACGATTTGTGCTCTGTACCGAGCTGGTGTTGAGCTGTACTACAAAAAAGAATAAGTTCAATACGTGGGCGTTACGTGCGTATGTATGTACGCCGAACTTCTTTCGCACCGCACGTAGCCAACCGTGCTAATTGGAGGCGCGGGGGTAAGGACGAGAAATGAAACACGAAAAGCAGTTCTAACGGAAATGAGTTTGAGGAACGACGGCATGCGTCGTTCGGGGGGCACCTTGGTCGCGCACTGGCGAGACGTAGCTGACTCCACGCACGTCCCTCCAGTCCCACGCCGCGGGCAGCGCGGCCGCTCGCCTCCTTGTCTCGTCGCTCGCAGCAGCTGCCCGGGGCCGGCTGGGGATCGGAAAGGGGGGCGGATGGGAGAGGGATGTGGGGATGAGAAGTCACACAATGCGCACGTCATCCCGTACGCATTCGCTTTCACCGCTGCTACCTGTCCATTATCGCCCTCTATGACTCCGTCGTTGATTTGGAAATTACATAAATAAACGTATCGACAAATAAGTAATAAAAAAACTCATTAAAAGTATATCCACGCTTGCACGCGCAATCGGGCAGTGCCAATTTCCGCTGGCAGCTCAAGAAAATTGCGGTGTAAATTCCACATTCCAATGGTGCTGACCAATATCTCCATGTGATGCTCACAGTTGAATTCCCCCGAATGTTACGATGATAATGCAGTGAGCTGATCCCCAAATGGGCATTTGAACTTGAAACCTTCTTGACCGCCAGTTGAATGCGCTGACCATAGTAAGATGGATTTAAAGCCAATCCACATCTGGACGAAGACATCCCAAAGCTGTGTCATGGGCATTGTTTGATCACACTTTACAACGATGGCAAGTACAAGGATAATGAATGTCGGCAGGAATTGAGCCCAGATCACCAGGTTCATTGCACAGTGCACTCACCACGGTGCCAGCATTCCATCTGTATGTGTAACGATGTACACGTATAGATAACTTGCACAACCCTTACTAACCCATGTGGTGAAGTATGGTTAAACAACGACCATGACTGACACAGCAGGGAGATTCCTTCAGGCAGAGGTCGACTGATAAGAGGGCTGTATAATAAATCAATTGTCATATTATGTACAGTTGGAAAAAATATTGACACAATGTATACATGAAGGTGGGATTATTGCTACAAGCTATATATATAACAAAACACACACACATGCCCATTTAACCATGGCATGTTGTGGAACTATTTGGCTCGGCGTAAAAACTCGGAGCTGAAACGCCGGTGTTGCCAACTACGTGAGCATAAACCCCCTCTGTGCCATCCCTTACCTTGCAATCCTCCCTCCCACCGCCACCCATCACAATAACAACCAACAACAACAACATAACCTCGACTTCAATTATAAGGGGACTGCCCCTGCCACGTTCAACTCACACCGTCCACTGGGAGCCTCCCGAGCCGGAGTTAACACCACAGACCTGTCCTGAGCCACAGCACTTAATGCAATACACCCACGCTGTGGTGGGAAGCGGGCTCTGTGTACATTCACTGCGGGGAAATCCGAAGGGAATTAACCCCATGGCTGGCAATTTATGGCAACATCTTAACGATGCCCAAATGGGTGCCAGGCATTGCAGCTTTTAGATTCCCCACACCTTCGGTTATTGTCCATCAACTACACAGCAATGATAAGGCCGAATAAAGCCTTCCCATTATTGCCTGCTTCAGTGGCTTCATTCATATTTAACCGCTTATGTTCTCATAATTGTTGTTGTCAGACTGTAAAATCCCACTGCTAGGCAAAACGCCATTCATTCCTTTCCTTATTTATTCCTGTCCAGTGGTGACCTCTGAACTCTGGCTTTGTCTTGTCATCTCTTCCGCTGTCTTCAGCTTATTTTTCTGTCCTCTGCTTGCTGTCTACTCCATAGTTAATTTATCCCATCTCTCACCAGTTGTTCTCATGACGTGACCTGCCCATTATTTGCATCTCATTCTTAACCATGTCCATTCGTTCTCATTCCTTGCACTTTGGTATATTTCCCCATAATTGCGAGTTAATGGTCTGGACGGCGATACAAAATAAATTACTATAACTTTATTCGTATATGAGTTCACGTTATTTCTATATACGTTTACAAATAGCTACATTTTAATCTGCTATCTATTAAATATATTAATGAAATCAGCTCATTTCCAGATGCTGCATGGATTATTGCATCGCGACATTGTGAGGGATGGTGATGCTTTGTGGAGGTCTTCATCCAGCGGTGCATTAATCATGCCTGATGGTGATGGCTGTATAAGAGTCAGGCCTATTATTTTTTTAAACGTTTCATTTTTTATTTTACTAGATATATCCCACATAGCTATTTTCAGAAGCCACCTGGCCACAAATAATAGCTCAACGAAGTGGCGTATCGAGTGGAAATCTATATCAGCCAACTACTCTAAACGCGTGTTTCTAAACGTGGAGGAAAAAACCGGAGGACGCGAGGAAAAATTCACGCGACCACGGGGAGACAGGACATGCAAACTCTAAATATACAGGCATCACGGTCGGGGATAGAGATCGAACCCACGACCTCCTGTACACCAGGTGAGGCAGTCAACATCTCGCCACCGCGGCGCCCCAAACAAAATACCGCCGCGTGTCAACACGCCACTTGTGAGTTGACCGTGAGTCGATCGTCTGAGGCACGGCACCACAGGGTCGCGCGAGACTGAGGAGAGTGAGAATATCTCCAGGCCATTGTGCGGGCGCTCACTTAGGAATGATCGAGCCAATTCCACCCGAGCGCCGCACGATCTCTTCCATGGGTCGCCTCTCCATGTCCAGGTAGCGACCCGCTCTCCACGAAGACTGCGCCGAGTTGATGGCATGGATGAACGCGGGGTTGTACTCGTACAGCTTCTGTGGCTCGCTGCGGGCAAACAGAAGTGCGAGAGGTGCTGGGTTATGGGGGATCGTAGCCCGCCGGTCCTGCCACTGGGTTCCCATTAAGGAGCAGGGGTAATAGCCCAGCGTTTATTATGGGGCATTGTAGCCCGCCTGTCTGCTGCCGGGTTTCCACAGAGAAGAAGAGTGAACACCCACAGCTTATTCAAATAGTGATGTATTTGTCTACGATGACGGCGTCGTGTGCTGTGATTTATAAGGTGATTTTGCAGAAATGTCCTCATAACCGGGGCTTAGATTCAGCCGGGTTTGTACTGGTCAGTGACGTGGACGATATTGAAGCACCCAGCACGTCTCGCTGTGGCTGTCAGTCACGTGCCACCTACTCCAGGCTACCAGCGACCCGGGAAATATTCAGTGAAAATTTCAGCCCGGATTATCACTGTCTGTCGATTAATTCCATTAAGTGCATTTTACATCAATTGAACGATTTGCTTCATCCTAAACCCACTTACTCCACAACAAATTTGAAGGCCGCTTCACGCGTGGGATACATTATCGGTAGCATTTTCAAAAAAACACAATTCAATTGATTTCCAAACAATGTTTAAGTAAACATATGACACTGATTCTAACCGCAGCAACAACAACAACAACAACAAAAAACCCCTGCAAACCCATGACCTCATCATCACTGCGTTGCCTCTTTGCCTGGCTGACCTCTTCTGAAGTTTCCCACATTATTGCTACCTTCCTCTGCTCTGGCCGTGCTACTCGTCTCTCCTCATCTCGCCCTGCAAATTGTGTTTCCTTTGCCGGCCTCACACACACACAGACACGCGGCGTTGCTTTGACCTCCTTCTTCACAGCCTGCACTGGTAAACTCATTACACACCTCTGCTTCCCCACCTGATTACATGTTTTGCAGTCTTGCAGGTCAATTTCTTACCACTCTCGGATTTGCATTGCTAATAATGATTGGGTTCAAAATGTGTATTTTTTTTTACGTTATTGTTTCCCATGTCAGTGTTAGGGCCCATTGTAGCCTTTCCATATTAACTATAGACGGCAATTTTCTCCGGGCGCACCTTTCCCAGGTGCAGAAAATTGAGAGAAATGCAATCAAAGCCCTCTGATCCATTGTCAGGACGAGCCCCTCTTGGCTGGACTACGGGACCCCATGGCTCAACTGTCGCCCTCTGTCTCTCCGTTGCTGATCTGCAATCATCATTTCTTGTACACGTTTTGTGAGCAACTTCAGACGCGATTAAAAAATATATATATGTATAGAGTTGGGAAAGTTAATCCTGGGCATGCAAACAGGGTTAGCTTGTTTTACGTCATGAAAATGAACTAGATGGACAATGGGAAGCTTAGTGTCCTCATCATTATTATCATCATTGTCATCATTTTAAATGGGAAGCTGATTATCCTCGTGATTATTGTCATCACTATCATCATCATTAAGAAGGGAAAGAGGAAAAATGCAATCCTAAATGTGCATATCTATACACATGCCTGACTTCAATTCCAACCCATGGATAACATCAGTGATGAGTTTCATCTGAAACATTTCTGAAACATCGCCCCTGGCCCCGTGGTGAAGTATAGTCAAAATAACCCCCAGAGTCTCCGGAGAGGCCTTCATCCATCAGAGGACTGACAAAGCGATGCACAGGATTATTTGTGTTTGTAGACAACCCGTGGCAACAGAAAATAAGAGACAGCTCATCAGCTCCTCACACTCTCACTGTACTCGGAGCAATAAAATGTATCTTCCGTTTGCATCATAAAATGCCAACATAATATGCATTGTGGGGGTTTTGTTGCATTCTCTAGCATTTAAATCGCTATTCTGGCGAAATAATTACGTAAATAGGAGCACGAGTGGAAAAGTGAAAGCAATGTTCAATGGACCGTGTCAGGCCCGTCACTTTCATCTCTTCGGCATTTCTGTCTGTTAAGTCTTCCGAACTTTTTCTGCCATTTACTCTCCAAAAGTTTATTTCTCGAGTGGGAAATCCAGGGGCATTCAGTAACCCAGCTCATCTTGGTGGCAGCGGCCATGAACAACAGAGTTACCAGCCAGGAAACCCGAGTGATAGATTGCGTTTAATAGTGGAGTGTTTATTCTATAATTGTGCGCAGCAATAGGATGCTTCGATTACATGCAATTGTATATATATACGTGAAAATACTGCGCGCTTATACAAATACATAGCTACGTATATATCGGTGGTAAAGGACAAAACGTAAAATTACAGAAGTCAGCACAGTTTGTCGTGTAACAATGCATGGGCAATTAAATTTGTGCTGCATTATTGAATTAAATTGAATGAACCATGTGTAATGCACGAATTTGTAACAGCCTTTTATACTTTCAAAGCAAATAAAATCACTCTGGCCAATCAGTGGAAGCAGACGGTACATGAAAAAACATTACCCTATGCGCATTGATATTAATTCCATTAAAGTGGCTCTTTGGAAGTCAATACAAGGTTATGTATTCCACATTTCCCATGGTATCACATATATGGATTCCTCAGCACTATTAGCTTAAAACTACATGTCAGGTGGTGATTTTGATCGAAGTTTGCCCACCAAAAGCCACGGGTAACGCATAAAATCTAACTTTGGCAGCTCATTAACCGCGATAACAAATTGTACTTTGTGGATAACAAAAAAAAACTGCTGTATTCTTTTTACAGCTGTTTTTCCAAGGACATATTTCAAGTGTAAAGTACACTTAAATCCAGCATTGCCCTGTCGCTTATGGCACTTTGCATCAGAGACGTTCGATACGCCAACAGTGGTCTTCGCTCTGTGGCTCCCACTCCCTCTCTCTCTCTCTCTCTTCACGCCTGCCAATTTTAAATGCTTAATGTGTGTGGTGGCGGCTATCTAAACGGTCATCGTAAGTGAAAAGCAATTCAACAAAACAGGGGGTAATACGATTACGTTAAATTGCAAGTGACTCGTGTGGAAGCTATCGATATGCATAAAAGCAAAACAATCAAAACCCATCACAACATTTCTCCGAAGCGACGATGGTCTGCGGCATGGCTTTCTGGGACAAAACAGAGGATGCACATTAAACTACTTGTGCCAAGGCTCGCCTAACCAAGGTGGAAACATAAATGTTTACAGTTAAATGTTCAAGTGGATTCATTTAGGAACACATGCGAGCCATAGAGTGAGCAGGAAGAACTGCGCCCCAAATACTGGGCTCATATCTCGGCAATGAAATCACATGTACGAGTTATATCTCACTTTGACCTTGTGATGAATCACTCAAAATGTGCCCAATGAAGTAACTATTATATTTATTTATTTTTTCATATTTTACAGCTCTTTGTCAATCCACTGCTGGATCAAGGCCTTCCCATGTGGCTGTCGGCCATGCCCATAATTCACTGAACTGGTCAGTGCCCACTGGTGAAATGGGGACCCGAGACCGTTCATATATCACTCGCTACCTATGCTAGCCATAGCCAGAAGTCAAACCCAGGTCGCAGGATTCACAGCACGATGCACCAACAACTGTGGTGGAACCGCTCCCCTCGGTCCCCGTCACACTTTATAACAAAATGCAAAAAAATTTAAACGAAATGCACCTTTCTTACCTTTGCGATGTTCCCGACTCCTCGCTTTGTAATGGGAGCCTACGACCCACAAATCACCCTGAAAGCACCAGATCCCGTCGGATCTCAGAAGCCAAGCAGGTCTTTAGCCTGGTCAGTATGCGGACGGCGGACTGCCCGGGAATACCGGGCGTTCGTGCGGTGCGTGCGGGTACACGCACCTTTTGTAGGTGGCGGCGTCCAGCGGCGTCGACCTGGGGACACTGGGCCCAGAAGAAACGCGCTTGCCCTGGAAGCAAGCCCAGTTGTGGCCCAGGCTGTCGTGCACCCAGCCCGGGAACGTCTGGTCACAGTAACTGATCACCTTACCCCCGGCCTGCTCATACTGCAAATGCACAAAGACACCCCGGTGTAGCATTAACAGACTGTTGGGGCCAGGGCCGTTTGCGAGTAGCACCTGTGAAGGCCCCGCACGGCGCACAAGGGGGTGGGTGGCCAGCAACCACGCCCGACCGCCTTTGTCTCCTCGGTGCTGATATTCACACAACACTTGGTAACTCATTGAAGGCTGAGTCGACCTAGACAAGGGGCTCAGGACCGGTTCAGATATTTGTCACTCATGTTGGCCGTGAGTGGGACTCAAACTTGGGTTGCCGGGTTTGCAGCGCATTTCGCTAACCACTGCGCCACTCGCTGTCACTGCACGCGCGCACGCACGCACGCACGTAGACGTTCGCACATGCCGGGATTCACATACGCGCATGTCAACGAGCGAGCGCGCCAGCACAAACACGAGCAGACGTCGTCGGTTGCGCACGCGGGTTTGTACTCCGTGTTGTTTGGCAGCATGTCCGGTGTTTCGCTCCATGTGCTGGGGAACGGTGACAAGATGTTAACTGCCTCGCTTGGTATACAGGGAAGTCGTGAGTTCGATCCCGATCCTATAGTTGGAGTTTGCATGTTCTCCCCGTGGTCGCGTTAATTTTTCTCCGGGTCCTCAGGTTTTTCCCTCCACATTTAGAATCAACGTGCTTTTAGTGTATTTGGCTGCTATAAATGTTGCACATGATGACGAGCCACTTCGACTGGGCTATCATTTGTGATAGCCAGGTCGCTTGTGAAAAAAGAGCTAATAGCTCATTTGGCCTTTCTTACCTGGTAAAAACTAAAAAATATAGTTTGGTCTTTTTTAAGGACTGTGGGTCCCGTCACAGTTGAGAAGAAACTTATCTCGTCGGGGGTGAACTGTGGAATGATTCGCAGCGTTTAAAGCATCACACTGCCGACTGCTGCCCCACATCACACCAAACTTCCAAGACCGATTTCAGTTTCTCTCATATGCCGTGCGTGTCAGAATTAGTGGATTAAAAAAAATGTTAATACGTAAATAATGAAATTCTCTCGTGATGAGCCATTTCGTTGAGCTATGATTTGTGGCCAGATCACTTCTGAGACAGGGCTGTGTAGCTCAGCTGGCCTTACACATGGTAATATACAATAAAATATAGTTCAGTTTCAAGTTCTTGCTTCTTCAGAGAAGCTCCCAGCACGAGGAGAGGAACGTCGGACATTACGACGAACACCACACGTGGCGTTCTCCATCCTTCCATGTTTGCCATTGCCCTGGATCCATTGAAATTGCGAAAATTATTTAATAATGCAAAGATAGCTTGTGCTAGTTTTTTTTATTGTTCCCAACAAACGCTCCATGTAACCCGCAGCTAAGAATACGAGCTGTAGAGCCTGAATAATGGGGGGCCATATATTAGAGGAAATCTGGCTGTTGACCTGAAATCCCATGCCCTCCAGAATAAGTGCACCCCCGCATGTATTTGTTATTTACGATGTTAGGTGCATGACTTACGTTATTTTCGAGTAATGCATCTTGAATATAGACTGTCTATTCAATCAGCAATGGTCTGCCAGCAAATCCACACTGACAAATGAGATATTGTACCTGGGCCGTACATCACAGTAAAATACTGGAAGTAAATAAGCAAGGGAATAAACGCACGGGCAAACAAATGAATAAATCGCTCATTTCCAGCGGCAGCGTGCCTCTGGACCAAAGATGAGGGCAGTTTGGTTCACAAGTCAAATGTACCAACTCTATCGGGCATCCGACAAACATTCACATTCTAATTTACAGTGCAGTATTGCATCACTTTGTACCAGCCTCGTAAATTTCCACATGAACATGTAAATAACTCGGACGCATTGGCTGTGTAGCACACACAGACTCTGAATATCACAGCTGTCTTACTTGACACTGCCGTATAGCAGATGCATATGTAGTGGCAGATTCATTTTATTTAACAGGCAATGTTCAGTGCGCTGCACTACAAATCCTGCGACCCGGGTTGGATTCTTGGCAGTGGTCAGCGTCAGTGAACCAGTCCCGGGCCCTGTCCCGTCCGCTGACCCCCACTGAGAAGCAAGGTGAAGTATGGCCAAAGGAAACCACGTGACCAACGTTATATTATTGGCAGCCCTTTAATCTATACCAGTGGTTCTTAACCCGGGGTGCACGCACCCCTGGGGGTGAGAGACATGGACAGATTTCTTTAGAAGCTAAATCATCGAAAAACAAAGTAAGCACGGGCACGTAAGTACGACTACTTTGTTTCATCAAACCTATGTATTTGTTAATATAAATAAAATAACGATTGAGAACCAAAAGGGTGCAAGGCTGCGGTCAAGGTTATGAACCACTGATCTATAGCATTGAATTGACAAAGGGCTGCACATTTTTGTTTATTTCTATTCGTATATATTATTCCAGGTTGTGGCGATTCGTTTTTTTATTGCATCAGCTGTCTGTTTACATGAGGCGGCAAGACAACGTCACGCAGTACGCTCTGCAAGGCGATGCGCCGTCTGCGCACAATTCTATCTGTGCCTTGAAAGCCAGTGGGGGGAATGACGCGAGGCAGCTCTCGGCCCTACCAAGTGTCAGAACAATAGCGGCAACATGAGCACAGCGGAATAAAGCTTCCCGAAAAGCCACGGCACGTCCATGCGCCACGCGTAGACCTGCCGAAGGGCCCTTTCGGTGCGGTGAAATGCAGGCAGCAGATGCTCTTTAAAAATCCTCCCTGACAATTCTGGGTTGTAGCACTGTTGGGAATGGTGCAGTGTAAAAAAAAACTGCTGCACAGCTGCAGAATGTATTGAAAAATGACGGATACCAACCCCCTCTGCATGCCCTGGGAATATCGGCTTAGAAAATAACCATTTGATTCATTATTTGCAGAAGGCACGTACGACGCTTAATGCAGCTCAGCCCAGCTTTCGGAGACGTCTTGTTCTGACAGAGAGGGCTCTTCTTTTGATTGCTCAGTCATTGTCATGCAATGTCATTGATGGGTGTGTGCTCCACTAGCACATGCATAGACAAGCCAGCATCAGCCCATACTACAGATCGGGTCATGGTTTTGTTTACCTCGGTCAAAGGTCAAATGTAGTTGGCAGCACATCATCAATACCGCAAGTCCCGGGTTCCCTTGAGTTGAAACAGATTCTCTCTACAAATAAATGTACTCAAGCAAGTGGTCTGCCTGCCAATACTGCCTCACACAAAGACAACAATCAAGTATGTTTGTATAACGTGTATAAACAATGAAATAGTTGCTTGATAATTTCATTCAAAATACATATATTGCAGAAGTTTGGCAATAATTGTTTACAAACCTTCACGAACCCTCTCCCTCTCATAGTTCACGGCTGACCCCAATGTGTGTGACCTCCACACCTTTTTTGAATAAAGCTGCCCATTTCAATGCAGATCCAGCGAGACAGTCAGATTACGTCCGGCAAGGCCCAATGAGCTAAGAAGATGTCTTTAAATGGCCGACCGCTCTTTGTTGGGTCCGGAGGTGGTGCAGGCGTTGGTGAGGCTCCTTCACCACCTCCAGACCCGCAGCCTCCTCCTCCACCAGCCTCCTCCTCCTACACAGCCACCTGCACCTCCTATCAAATCCTGGAGCGTCTCCAAGGCTGACCTCAATATTACAAACAATAGGTTTGAGCTGTCTGACCATCTGTTGCTGGATGAAGGTCGCCAGGTGCCATATCGGTCTTTGGCATTGTTTAATCATTCTTCACCACGCAGGTTGGGTGAAGTGGGGTGCCAGGACCAGTTCAGATATTGCTCATCAATGATGATAGCAATGGCCTGGAATCAAACTGAAGCGACACTGGGTTGACCGCACAACGTTCTCACCACCGTGCCACCGCTCTCCCAGCATTGTAATACGAGCAAATGAATTAACGAATGAGAATACCGCAACAAGGCCAAAAAAAAAAGCTACATCAACGTGCCGCAGAGGTCGCAACCGGGTACCCGATACCCGTACCCTACCCGATACCCGGCTACCCGTACCCGGCCGGGTACGGGTACGGGTAGCCGTTTGCGACCCTGTTCCGGCCGGGTACGGGTAGGCCGTGAGTCACTGGTGAGTAACCGTTTGTCACTTATTTCGGGTCGGGTACGGGTACGGGGGGAACGGGTACCCGTACCCGGCTGGGTACGGGTACCCATTTGCGACCCTGGTGCGGCCGGGTACGGGTACGGGTAAGGAATCAAAACCCGTTTGCGACCTCTGACGTGCCGCTGACAAAGAATAATTTCCATTTTTTTTTTGTATCCGTCAGCACCTTCCTGGTCAACTGAGAGTCTAACGACACTGCGGGCACAACGCTCCTTTCAGCTGACAGCACGAATGAGAGCAGAGCGACAGAGCAGCACTGTGAAGCCTGACTTTGGTTAAGTTGGCACCATAAAAAATCAGGCATATGACACCTCAAGTTACAACAGGGTCTCATGACAACTTGCCAAGCCGCCAGCACGTGCCCAGTCAGCGTCATGTGAACTTGAAGCCCTAATGCTTGCCCTTGTCCCAAGTCATGTGACAGGAATCACGCGCGTGTGTGTGTGTGTATATCAGGATGACAGGTAAATAAATACCTCAAAGTGCCTTGCGGTGTTGTGACTGATTGATTTGCAGTGCAAGCGTGGCTGCCCTAGACCCGCGGCGTCAAAGGCACACACCGTGCAGTGCAGTGTTTCTGTTTTTATTTTATCAATTTGTTAATGATCACATCCAGTACGAAGGTACAATTGAACAGATATCGCCATTTTCTATGAACTGCTTTAATTTTGCCACATTATCAGGCAAGCGGGTATAATCGAAGTACTAAATAGAGCGGAGCACAATTGCCTAGACCTTAATGTGAAAATTTGGCTGCAATTTGATTTAACCCCTTCGTCTGCTAATGAGTGTACTCATGGAAACTTTTGGGACACGGAGGGTTTGTCAACTATAGATCCACTTATGTCAGCAGCATTTGGGGAATGATCGTAGTCTATCCAATGATGGTTGGTGTTGTTTTCATTTACACAGCAAAGGCACTGCTAAAGTAACGTCAAAACTCGAGTCGTCATGAGGACTAAACATCTGCAGATCATCAATGAGGTCATCGTTGACATTGCCAATGCGCCATTTAAGCATTCAACAAATCCAGAGGCACTGACGTTTAATATTCTTTCAACCTGATCAGTGCCACTCCGTGGTGCCAATTTGTGTTTAAATAGTATCTAAACACAACGACATTCCCAACACAGTGTAGAAAAATAAGTCTAGTTTAAATTACGCTGATGGGACAGCTAGGCAGTGCCAAGTACCGGTTTCTTCATCGTCATACATTTACCCTGACACAGAAGGTTGTGGGTTTAATGCCGGACCCTATCGATGCCTGTCGTTGTATATTTGGAGCCTGCGTGTTCTCTCTCTCCCCGTGGTGGATTTTTCTCCGGCTTCCTCCGGTTTAGCCTCCTCCTCCACATCGAGAAACAACACGAGTTTAGATTATTTGGCTGCTGTTATGAATTCCCAAGTGTGATGAAGATATAAACCACTTCGACAAGCTATCGTGCGTAGGCAGGTCACCGCTGGAAGAAGAAAAAAACGAATACCTTAGTAGGCTTAACCTGGTAAAATAAAATAGCTTAGTTTATTTCAGAAATATTAGTTGTTGTTGTTGTTGTATTTGGCTTATTGACAGCAGCAACGGCGTATGGTAGAGATATCTGGGAGAGATGGTTGATGTATTAACATAAATATTTAACGAAAATATGTACATAAGTAAACAATGACCAACTTGGGGAATAGACAAATAGCTGGACACAGGGTGCAGAGGCTTTCATCCAGCAGTAGACTTCCGCAGGGATATAAATTATTTATTATTCATGATTTAATTATAATTAAAATACGGTTATACTCAATTGTTTGAACACATTCTAAACTGCATAACACTCCGAATCTATACAATTTGCATGAATATTAATGTATTCTAAATCGAATAAAGAAGCGTTTTAGTCGATGCATTAAATATATATCTCTGAAATAGGTCCAATAACTTGCAATACAGGTTTACCACTGATATGCAAAAAAAAACAGCTCACCATCAGTAAAACTGAGCCAGAAATATACACACAGCAGGCTAATGTTTTTTTTAAATATACATTTTTTTTTACAGAGCAGACAAAGGGCAGCCAATGCGAATGAATTACGGTTGGAGAGCTCACCTTCTATGCTGGGTAACTTTAAATACTTTCAAGGAATGTTGACACGAGGGCAATTTTGAATGCACAAATGTGCTATTTTTAAACCAGTACATAATGAGCGTTACATTATTCAACAGGAAAATATAGAAGCGTTAATTTATTTAACTTCATAAATAATACAAATTCTTATGATTGTTATTTAAGGCCCTATGTCAATCCACCGCTACGTAATTGCCTCTCCACACCATGTTGGTCAAGACAGTTATTTTAGCATAACTTTACCATGCTGGTTTGGTGCAGCACCGGTTCAGACATCACTGGTGACTAATGTTAGCCATGGCTGGAAATCAAACTTAGGTCTCGTGAACCACTGTCCCCTGCTCCACCACACAATGCATACTATGTTTCTCATTGTAAATATATAGATTCATAAAATAGTTTTTTTTATTACAATCAATTAATAGACAAAGGATCTGCTTAAACTCGCTAAAACTAAATCACGTATAATCCCATCCACCTACGAGACCACTGGGCCAATGCTTTCCAGCAGCACGTGTTTAAACGGGCAGATTCTGTTGAAGGGGCATTTGAACGCCCACTGCTACACCACCGACAAAAGTGCTTCTCAGCCGCTACGAAAAGACAGCCAAGCGGAGATATGGGTACTTTCAGCCTTCATAATTACTCTATTGTTAAACGCCCAGTGTACTCGCTCCACATCTCTCTTTACATCTACCGACAGTTGCATGTGCACGTGAACTGCGTGCGGTTCGTACGGAGCGTAAAATTGCTCACTAACTGGGGCAACAAGCGCGAACCCACGGGGCGACAATAACTGCCGTTCACACAACATTGAGCTTTGCCATTCTGCGAGGGCCCATCGGTATGATCGCGCGTCCGTCCACAATGGTTTTTATCAATTAAGCCCCGATGGTCAATGTGCACCCACGAGACTTCCCCAGCAGCAAGACGTTTTTGCTGGCCGCACGTGACATCACGCAGATGACCACTGTCATAACCAATGCCGTGGGGGGGGTGGGGAAGCAATTTTAGTAAAACAATGAGGACAGGCTCGCGGCAGGATGAATTGCATAAAAAAAATTGCCTTTTAAAAGGAGCGTCGGTGGGAGAGAGCTGGAATAGGCGGTGGGTAGAGGAAGGGGGAGTTTAATTAAATTATTGTGCCCACCTCAGCATGAAATTGAAAACCGTGGGGTAACAAAAAAATATATATCTCACACCTGAACTGGGACGGAACACCGGACTGCAATAGGCCAATAATATGTTGAAAAGTTTTGGGAGGGAAAACCATCGCTGGAGCAATTAAAACCATTTTCTTTTAGTCACTCATATAGTCAGACGTCGCCCTCGCCACCCAGTTAAACTGGATTGCAATTTATAATGTTATTTAACTTTGTACAGATGTTTTTTTTAGCTTTACATACCGAGCACAGATATTTCCTTCCTGTACAAAGCTCGTGCAGAGATGCTGGATGTATTGTTGCATCGTAAGACCATGAGGGTTTGGGGGAGGCTTCGATCCAGCAGTGGATTGAACATGGCTAATTATTAGGATGGTGTTGATGACTATATAGCTGCTTACACACATTTGCGAACAACACTAAATTCAGAGAGAGTATCCGATTGGGCTTATAGCGTCCGTTTGCCCAGGCCGGTATGCTCAGATTTAATCGCAATTATCATCAACTTAGATTTCCTCCAATAACAACGCTTTTTTCACTCATGAACTATACAATAATAATGCATTAGGGATGTTCTTAACCTCTCAGTCAGGACCGCTCGTACAATGAACACATTTCCTAATAAAATACGTAGACTATGTTTTCAAATTCACACGTAATCACATTTCCTTTTTATTTTGTAAAAGTTATTCATGAGCAGGAGACAACAAACGAGATGATTAATCATCATCCTCAACCATTGTCAATCCACTGTTGCATGATGGCTTCCGCAAGCCACCACCACCTCATCCTCTCATGAGCCTGCGATAACATGATCCACCAACCACCTCCAAATCAACCGATTACAAGACTGTTATACCAAAAGCATCACAATACGCTGTACCAGGTGCTCATCGAGCAGACTGGCAGTGATGATGATTATGACAATTGCTAAATTGGGATATGAAAATTATTCTTCAATTCACCTGGTGAGCAGTTACAACAATAACCGGTGGGTTAAAACGCCCGGATGTGTGACCAGTGTTGAACGGTTCACAATGACAACAACAACATTTTTACCAGACCATTTCATGTCCTCACCCAAACATCTAATCTAATCTCAAAAATGTTTAGAGCGCCTTCACTCAAAGTGCTTGATATTAGAATAAATAATAGGTTTCAGCTTTTGTCAATCTTCTGGCTGATGAAGGCCTCCTTAGGCTCTATCCGTCATAGGCGTCGATTGGGTGGTGATGATGACGACGACGACGTCGATTACTTCACTGGGAAATGTATTTTTTTCATTGAACAATTGAATGGAATTTATTAGCGAATCGTTTCTCAGCCCACGTCTCTTAGGGGCTCCCGTTCTGCGGCGCGACTCACCTTGAAGAACGCGAACCACTTGTAGTTGTTGAGCTCGATCTCGAAGCCCTGGTTGTAGACGATGGTGAAGAAGCCAGGGCGTCCCAGCTCGTCCGAGGCGAGGTCGAACTTCTGCAGGTGCACCGTCACAGACTGCACCGGGGGTCCTACAGCGTGGCACAGCGCACGTGGTCAGAGGTGGCACGTGCAAAAGAGAAATCGCCATTGTGGTGTGAGCTCGTTTCAAGAGGAGGGGCGCATTCAAAAGGTCAATGTGGCACGCCAACGTGGCAACGTTAAACAAGCATTATACAAACATTAAACGTGGTATGATCCCCTCTTGTCCATCCTGTGTTCTGCTCGAGCTCTCATTACCCAGTAAACATGCAACGTCGGTCCAACGTTGGAATGTGTTTGAACCGTTTGCCCAACGTTCCATTTATACCGTGTACAGCAAGTATGTTTGCGAGCACATGTGTGTATACATTTGAATGTTATCCACTCCAAATGCCTGGTGGCTCCTTCAGGAACCCTGCATTCCTTCTATGAGCAAAACACTCTTGACAAAATGGAATTGGCCAAAAGTCACAATGTAGGAGGCCCACTTGATAATGTCTTGAGACTCATTGAGACATTGTTTTGTAAAGATGCATTACATTGTGCTTACTGTGGCATTCAGTGATGCTAGACCTCGGGAGACAGCAAGACTCCTTAATATTGCTTCGCATATCCACTTATCCTTTAACAGATTACTTAATCTGGACAGATCTGTGAGCTTTCATACCCTCCACACATATTTGGGGACTTATGCTTCAGATCATGGCACCTTAATCGTCAGGAAGGGCTGCCGGAAAGCGGGAGGGGAGTGGGTGGCTGGGCAAATTGCCATTGGAAGCACACAAGATAGGGCCCCAAAATTGGCTTTTTTTATTATCGTTCATGAATAAAGCGGGCCACAACACGTGGCATGCTGCCTGGGCCTCCAACCTCTGGGTGGCCCTGTCTGCAGTTCGCATGACCCACATTCGGGGGTCCAAGTGTTTGTGCATACCAATAATACATGATTTGCGCAGCGTGTACAACCCAAATTTTTGCGTGTAAATTTAGACGATTGGTGAACGTGGAATGGTGACCTGGAGTGAGATATAAGAATTATATTTGTAAAAAATCCTGCCCAAGACCATATCGGCAGTGTGAATTATTGCCGCAGTTTAATTAGGTTCCTTACACATGCAGATGGAGACGTGAGCACGATTTGTAGAGACACTGCTATCTAGCTTGTCTTTTTAAATTATCCCTTGGGCAAGGTGTAGATGAGTGTGCACATTATGACTTAATGTGAAAGTGATGTTTGGACTCATGGTTCGTTTTAACGTGGACTCACACCTCACTGTAACATCATTCAAAGAGAGATGTAACTTGAAGTCGCTTAATTTCTCCAAGGACTACTCCAAATAATTAATTGAATACGTGATCAATTAGGAAATAAATGCAGCGTGTTAATTAGGCACCGCGGTGGCGAGATGTTAACTACCTCGCCTGGTATACAGAAGGAGGTGGGTTCGATCCCGACCCTGATGCCTGTATATTGGAAGTTAGTATGTTCTCCCCGTGGTCGTGTGTATTATCTCTCCAGGTCCTCCGATTTGTCACTCCACATTTAGAAACATGCATTCAGAGTATGTGGCTGTTTTAAATATCTACACGATAAGCCACTTCGTTGAGCTATAATTTGTGGCCAGGTCACTTTTGAAAAAAAATAACCCGTAAAAACAAAGTTTTTCACTATAAATCCTTTATATGCGTGGCGGCTAGAGTCCTCTCGTCCTCTGGCTTGAGATGGCTGCCACCTATGGGTCAGATGATTGCATGCCAGCATTAAGCAATTGGTAATTAAATATAATATTTTGGAAAAAAAATTCACGAACATTAATTGTCACGCACAACGAGTCTGTGTGGAAAATGTCAGCTCGATTGGATCACGGGAAGTGGGTTAAAAAACGACCGAAAGATTTGCACGGTCGTAAGCAAGCAAGCAAGCGCGCAAGTGAACTTAATATAAAGGATTTAAAAATAGCTTCATAGCTCAGTGGACCTTAGCTGGTAAAAAAAGTTTTAAAAAAAATAACGAAATATCTAAACGTTTATTAAATGCTCCTAGCAACGCTGGTGAAACGACCTTCCACAAGACGGAACTCTGGAGAGCCATGCCTCTAATTGGTTTTTTTGGCCTACTCCTCCACACTGGCCAGCCGTTTTGAGACAAGTGGATGGACCGATGCTGCCGTGACCTGTAGTGATCCCATTTATACCCCTGGGTGGATCGAACGGGAGGAGGAAGGGGGGGGATTGTGAAACTTGCTCCATTGTTTCAACTGCCGTGCCAGGAAATTGGGAACGCTGACCCCTTGCAATGTAAATGTCAGTGTGCTCACCATCACACCCCGACCAACGTCCCTCTTAATTTAATACGAAGCAGAAGGGAAAAAAGATAACTCGTGAGTCCGAAATCAAAACTGCTTCCGCAATTCAGGATTAGTTTTCAATAATAGCGATGCATTTTCTTTAAAAGTGTGTGCACTCAATGGACTAATGCTTGTATCAGAGTGGCTATCTAGCACTGCTGAAATAGTGGAGTGCATTGTTTACAATCTGCACTTTCATATATCTCTTGCAAGAAAGAAATAATTGATATATTTCAGTCTCTCACCCAGCCCCAGAAAAAAAAAATATATTGCTTGATGAATAGCAGCGACAGCTTACACGGATCTGATAACGAATATTGTCTTGATTATATCCTTAACATGGCAAATTGATCCCTTGTGTGATATCTCTCTATAACACACCTGTTATATTCGTTACAACCCTAGTATTATAATTTATTTGGCATAGGATGGAAATTTAAATAGAACGAACCATTGTTTTTGTCATTGTGAAACGTTTGCTAAAATCAATCAAACCTCGTCCACTCGCACATATCAACTAATAAGCAAATGTTTTTTTCAAATAAAAAATGATGTGATTCATTCCTAGCTAAATTATTTCTGAAAATATTAAACTAATTGTATCTTAATTGCATAAGCAATATGCCACTATCGCATTAAATTTTTAAAAAGGATAGCTCCTAGATTTAAACACGTAATTTGAATATTTACAAAGAGTGAATGATTACGTTCGCTTCTTAAATTTCTCGGCGCGTGATCTTTCCATTCAAAGTTGCGTATTTCTGCAGATGTGAGGCCTGCATGGGCGATGTCAGAATTGTCTTCGGAGCAGCACAAAAGGGAGGATTTGTTTTCAAGCATGATTCACCACCTGTGACAACGGAGCGTAGCTTAGTTTAATAGGCTCATTAGACAAGAGAACCCGTGGCTAGTTGGTCACTGTTGGATAGTTTACAAGATTTTCCTGCAGACACATTAGCATATATAGCCTCGTGCTGCACCGCAGTACGTGTTTGATGTTTGCATGAAAAAGCCTCACTATGACTTTCCATATTGTTGTATAAATGATATACGGTGTTCATTATTCTCATTTAACGTTGTACATTCTGTTTAAAGGGTTTGCTATGACAGTGCATGCAGTTTCCGTATTTTCAAACATGTTCGAATAAATGTATGCAAGTGTGTTGAACTTCTTTCGTACGAAGCCGACCGCGCTCATCAGAGGTGCTGGAGGGTGAAGGACAAGAAACCGAACACATAAAGCAAAAACTAATTGGGCTAAATAATATCACAATTGTCAAATATATCACCAGGAAACGAAGTGTACATTGGTATGATTGAAAATAACAATGCTCAACTTTCTGGATATGCTTAAATAGGCATTTGGTTAATACGCTTTGTATAATTGTGAACGCACATAAGGCACACAGCATAAATATCCTCCTGCTTGGCCTTATAAGCTACGAATGCAAGTTATGTTCGTGAGCGCATATTAAGGTCACCATAAGCACACGGGAAGGTAATGCAGCCAGAATTATGACCGACCACCTTTGCTTCCCAAGTGCTGATGTTCCAATTGCTCATGGAATGCTGAGCATCCCGCGAGGCCAATTTCCAGCGACCACGTGCCATTGTTGCTGTACATCATAACTAGGATTAAATCTGGGTCAGTGGGCGCTTGTTACACAGTGGATAAGCCACGAAATTACTGCACCCCGCACTAAACACGTGTAACGCGAGCACGCATCCGCACCGAACAATAATAACGCGCCGCACTTAAGGATGCAAAACATACGATGTATCCAACTAGCAATGCCCTCCTTCTGCTGTCAGGAAGCACTTGTGGTCGCATTAATTGTAGCGTGAGGTCACCGAGGTCACCCGAGTCGCACGCATCAAGGTGCATAAGCACTCGTGGCTAATGAAAATCGTGCGTTAGTTCTGCGGGCGAAACGTCACGCGCGTTGCCTGCTCTCACCGTGTTAATTTCACTGGGCGTTTGTAATCAACGTCTGCGGCATCTTTCTTTTCCATTCTTCTTTTTTTGTGAACTATATCCCAGAAGGGACATTACGCAGGGACATGTGTACATATATACACCGATGTATGCACACATATAAAACAAAATCAAGGTGACACGTTGATAAGTGCGACGACAAAAACAACCACGACAGAAACACACTCTGTAGCTGACAACATTTTGGGCAATTGTAGACACGTCAGAGTACATGTCAATTCCTCTATTTCTGCTCCCTGCAACAACAACAACAACAACAAACTGGAGCAAGCCATTTGATGGGTTCTGGATAAGCCACCGCGGCGTGTGCTTTGTGAGCCAATAAGCGCCTTCTGTCAATGATGTCTCACCCATGCTGGAGCAGTCGATGCTGCTGTTTTGTCCTCCCTTCCCCACCTGGAGAACCCAGGTTCCCAGGAGGTCTCCGTACGAACAATTGGCCGGGGTGTCAGCCCAGCTCCCTCCTGGTGCACCGAAAAGCACCAGCACCACCACCACCACTGCCGAGGCCAGAGGCATGCCCTTGCGGTGACCCATCGCGAGAATACGTATCGCTTGGCAACCCACGATCAGTGAGACTTGGGGCGACTGAGCGGAGAACGCAGAGTTTAAATAGCCCCCCCACCACTCCCCCGCCCCTCCGCCGCCGATCTCCGTTGTCCTTAGCCGGCACTTTTCGTGAGGTTCCGGCCGCTGCTCGGGGTGACGGGGACCGCAAATCGCTCCGCTTTAATTGACTGCGTGCGCGAGATGCCCTCGGTTTAGTGCCGGTTCAAAGGCCCTTTGGCACGGTGGATTGCAGGCACATGTTGAATGCGTCATCGTTTTTTTTTTCCCCTTTTTCTTTTACGAGTAAAGCATTAACTACGAGAGGCTCACGAGTTTCGGTCGTAAATTGCACACGGAGACAACGCTTGCCATTAACGGCACGCGTGAAATCCATAGATGCCGCATTCGTGTCGATCCACTGCTGGATGGGGGCCTCCCCACGCTGCACAGGTCGTGGGGGAGGGGGGTGTTATTTGATCATACTTCACCACGCTAGTTCGTGTGTGTTGGTGAAGGTGAGAAACGGACATAGTGAAGCGTAGCTTGGCACGACAATGGATGTTGCTCCACTGTCCCCGGCCACACGGTATCCCACAACGCCCGTGTTTATGTTACCAGGCTCAACGAGCTGCTTAGCTTCTACAGCTTTGTAATGACACCCGCGCATATTCCAGGCGATGTGGTTTTGCGTGGGATCCTGCTCATCCAAAAAGAATCTCCACCAGCAGGAGTGATGTCACGTTACCCAGCAAACAAGGAACGCTGTGTCAACGTTCGCCCAACGTTGCTCCCACGTTGCATGTTTACTGGTTACTTCAAGTTCATTTATTAGGTATAGCCCTGTGAGCCATTCGGCTCTTGAATCGGATGCAACCGCAACAAACAAAAAACAAAAAGATGAACAAAAAAAACATCTTAAATTGAATATGCGACTGAGTGCAAAGAGAAAATCCAAGAAAAGACAGCAAAATATTGCAGAAAAAATACCGTACACCAACGCTGTGTGCAAAAATCCCAGTGGGATGCAAGTCAAACAATCAACAACAACCACAAGACAACTTAGATTAAGGCCATCAGTCTAACTCTGTTCTACAACAAACAAACATGGCTACTTAGCACACTTTGCTCTGAATTGTGTGATCTGGGCTTCATTCCAGGCCATGGCTGATGTTGTAACAGCGGCGAGTGCTATCTGAACGGATTCGAGATGGCCATTCACCACCTCGTACTGAAAGCGTGGAATGAAAGTGTGGTCAAGCATGTTGCATGATTGACAGCATGGGGAAGCCTTCATCCAGCAGTGGATTGACACCAGGCTCTAGGTTATAATTATTATGAATATCAAACTCTAGACTTATAGACATAATTTTTCGCAGTAGGCGTAAGTCATACATTTTAACTTTGCTTTTATGAAAGCCAAATTACAACAACGATCTGTGTAGCTTTTCATTGTCAATGTTACATTTTGCTTTTTATTCAATAAATATAAAAGATCCGTTATGATTTATTTAATAACATCCGTTATAATGATTACTTCTACAATGAGAATATGTTTTCCCCTTTTTTCTGGCAACAAAACAGGTGTTAAGATGTTAAAACACCAAACTGAAACCTTTTACAAGGAATCGTGTCTGCATTAACCACAATGCCTGTGGTCAGAATGCAAACAAAAACATACTCTGATAATATATGCATTGTCCTTGAAACGGATTGGTCCACACCAGAGACAGCTTTCTTTTGAGCCAAGTCTCAAAACGTTGTTAGACCAGAGGACACCAAAAGGCTTCTACCATATTAAGTATTATGACTGCTACTCCTTATATACTGCCGGTGTACTCATACAATATTAGGCATTTATATGCATATGCCAAATCAGAATCATAGAATAATGTCCAAGTTTAATATGAGAATAATATACCAGTGTAAAATATTACAAAATAAATTTTCCTTCTCATGATTTTCATAGCACTCCAACCAGAACCCTTTTCAGTTTTTGAACCAATGAAGTAAAACTCTACTCACGCAATCTCTCACCACCGATCGTGTCACACTGTCAACGTCTTTATCATGTTCTCAGTTCTAAACAAATACACGGCAGTGTGTGCTGTCGGCAACGATAACGAGAATTCAGAAAAGCAAGTCAGAAGTCTGCATGGCATGCAGTGCAGACTGCACTCACTGAACCCTACTGCATGTCCACCCTCGCTTTAGTAAACACACGGGACCTGTGCCTGTGTGTGCGCGGAACCTTTTTTCACACCGCACGTAGCCGCCCGTGCTCATCGGAGGTGCGGGGGACGGACAGCGAGGCAAAGTGCGTGCCACCAACGTCCGCGCTTCCATTATGAAGTTACAATCTGTCACTTCCTCTGACCTCCTGCTACAATCAGGAGCATTCACGGTCTCGTGCCTTCCATCCCCAAACTCAATTACCCCGCATGTCCCCACAATGCAGCACGATACGTCTTGCAGGTACGCACGCGTGCTCACGCTCGGTTGATGATGTTGGTGGCTTAACCCTCTCTCTGCCTCCTGGCCACGCGGTGACTTTGCCTCGAGCCGCCCGGGGTAGTGCCAAGAGGAGTGTCTCATTGATTTGCTTGCTGTGCTATTAGGAGAGAGATGTCGATGATGGGAAACAATCAAACGTTTCTGTTGTTGTACTTTATACAATTACATGGATGCTGCTGCAGTTGTAATGGTTAACACACTTATCTTGCAATCCAGAGGTCTCCGGTTCAATTCAATCTCCCTATGCACGAGAGTTGAAACTATTAAATTCCCCCCCTTAGCTTCTGTCCACCCAGCAGCATAATTGGGAGCACCGCAAGTTGCCGTCGAGCGGCAGGTCGAGTGCGCGCGGCAGGGTAAAGTGTGGGCACTCCCACGCTCGCTGCTCCACGTGGGAGCGTCGACCAGACGCCCGTGATGGGAGAGCCCTCCAGAGCTACCTCGGTATCGCTTTAGGTGCCGGAGTGGCGAATCGTTACACAAGCATTAAGCCAATGAGTTGTTGGCGACGCTGCATCGGCAGCGGTGGCACGGGCACAAAAAGAAAAACGTTAAACTCAAAAGCTTGGCCAGTAACGCTGTCCTAGAGGGAAAGGAGAGATAATGGTTGGCATTTGAGAAAACGACCCTTCTTCAACGCAGATAATAGTCAGGCCTACACTATGGGGCCTGGTGAGAATTAAAAATATGTTTCCCCATGAACAAATTAACCTTATGGCGGGACCCCGGGGTCCCCTAAGCCCCCGGCTCTCGCATTAACGGCGTTGCGACGTAATTTTAGTGTCTGTTGAAGGTGAACGATACGACGATCTATACCAATCGACGAGCTCTACACGATGCGCTAATGAAAGTTTAAAAGTTTTGTTTAGGACTACGGCAATTTTGGCAACGACGGGTGCTGGGTGAAGAACGAGAGGATTGATTTCTGGTGGGTCGCGGTGTTTATGTGCGCGGTGGGATGGAGTCGCCAAAATAAATTAACTAATTACGATTTTGACTTCCGTTTATTCGGGACCTCGGGGTCTCGCCACAAGGTTCAATTTCTAAATTGGCACGAGAACAGCTACCTATTGCACGTGTGCGTGTATGCATTCCACCACGCGCATATGCAGAGGGTAACATTCACAAACCCCAAGTACGTTTGTGAGCTATTAAGAAATTGGGCCCATTATGTGTGTGATTGGGTCACAGGTGATTTGCGTGCCCTGGATATGACACCAAAGCAACGCAAGTGCGCGCATTGGAGAAGCCACTCCGTCGGCTTCTCCAATGCACGAAAACATCCCTCGACTCCGTTGTGTTGGCTTCAGGATACAGATTAGATCTGAAGGGAATACAAGAGCCACACTGCCGTGTCGTAATTAAATTCTGCCCAACCATTCTGGCGAAGTGCGGGGCGAGGAAGCCGAGCATGAGGCACGGGTGGGGGGATTGCCGAGATACCTGACGCTGTATTTACATTAACATTTTAATCCCAGGGCAACTCCGGCACCCGAAGCGATACCGCAAGCATTGCAGACGATGCTTTACCGGTTGCCCGTTCAGCTGAACGCCCGCGCATGATTTATTACGGCTCTTTTAGGATGTCTCAAAATAAGGAGTGGGGGGGGGTGCAAGAGCCAGCCAAGGAGGGACGACTGATTTATTATGAAGTCACGATCCGTTTCGTCTTCGTTTGTTTGGAGTTTGAGAAAAACCGCCCAATCCATCGCCCTCTTTGTCTTCCATGCAGGCCAAACAAGAGCACAGATACATTGCAGTGCAAGGCTCTCTTTTTTATGCAAGCAGAGAAACGCAGACTTTAACAACTCTGGCACCCCCCCTCCTCTCAGCCAGTCTACATAACAAAGGCTCAGTCCTTTGTTATGTAGACTAGCCGTAGCTTCATCCGCACCAACCTTACCATAATGATAAAAAAAAACTCCTATCCAGGGGCCTGCCCTGGCTCCTCCCCCCTCAACCAGTATATACACGGGGTCGGATTTCTTGGAATTTCTCATTTACTTGATACAGCAAGCGTGCTGTGATGGTTCTACCTGAAGATGGAAGCTTGTGTTGCCTCCGAAACGTCGTGATTTTTATTTTATTTTTTATTTTACTTTTATTAATTTTAATTTTAATTTTTTACCTCCGTGACTTTACCGTAAAAACCCAAGAATACATTTGATGATTATGGTGCTACATGCATGCTTACAGGTGCAACAGCCCCTTTGTCAGCTGACTATTGGATGAAGCCCTCCCTTGCGCATTTCCTCGTTTTTGGGATTGTTCAACCACACTCCACCACGCTTGTCAACGCAGGTTGGTGAACGGAGTGCCCAGGACTCTGACAAATAGCTCGCCCGTGGTGTTAGTTATAGCTGGCAATCAAACTCACGTTTCAGAGTTCACAGCGTACTGCGTCAACCACCGCGCCAAGACTGCTCCGTCCCTCTTGCAATACGCATGCTCTTTATTTATCACCAGCTTAGAGCCCATTGCAACGGGACACCTGGGATTAAACAAGTAGAATGCACGAAGCGTTAAATTGCATAGGTTAAAATCACCCCCTCCCATATCGATGATTTCATCCGCTCAGCTCAACTCGTGGCCATTTAGCACGTAAGCTCTTTGGTTTAGTGACATAATACGAACAATAATAATACTAACAATATTTATTTAACCCGGATAACCCCTTCAGATTCAACTCTCCTTCCCAAGAAAGTTGTGGCATGGTCGTAGCAATACACTTTACAAAATCATCAAATATGACAAATTAATATGAAACACCACAATGATATATGCCATTTTTAAAGTTAACGGTGCAGTCCTGCAATTGCTAACTCACGTGCCGGTGGAGCTTAAGACAACCTTCTAAATGCAATCCAGAAAGATTTTCATACACACTGCAATGATGTTCTCTAAACGAACAATGACATGTTAACACGGTTCACTATGATAGGTTGTATCTGGCAGGTAAGTACATTGGAAGAGATGTTATATGCAGCAATAACTGCAGATAACAGTTAAACTGCGTAAGTTTGGCAAATCAATTTGGATTTCTCTTACACCCTCTGTTCACTTGTTTGTGTTTGTTTTTAGAATTTTAGATTAGGTTGAAATTGATTGCAATGTAAACAACTTTGCAAAGTAATTATCTCCATGAATAATAAACGATGGCGATAATGACAAAACAAATGATGAGAAATACGCTGCAGAGGGAAATACCCTTTACAAAGTAATCGACGCATGTTCAGAACCGTGAAATAAATAAACAGAAACTCAACATTTGTGCATTGAAAATACAATAGTCTTAGAAAACAGTTGCAGTCAAATTGTCCGATTGACGGATACAAAAGCTGACCACCGTGTCTGTATTTATATAATAACTACAAAATCGCTCAAATTGAAAAGTGACACGTGTAGTGAGCAGTATCCATTCACCCATGAAAGCTTGGCTACCTTGTGGACTAATTCCGACCGGTGCAATTATCCTTCACATCACACCAGGAGGAATCTAGTTATAACTATGTATATTATTTAAACTGTATTTTTGTATATAGTTTAAAATCAGCCTCAGCAGTTCTCCTGCTGTATTTGTCTCACCTGATTACGGTTGCTTGTGTGGCAATCGAAACGTCGATTTCTATTATTTCTTTTCTTTTCTTTCTACGTGACTTTACCGAAAGAACCAAAGAGTGTTGCACAGTAAGTGCAGCACTAGCATCGTGAACGTGCGTTATTACCTCTGACTAGATCTGCATTTTAATGGATTTTCATTTCACCTGTTCGGATGCAAATTCTGCTTGAAGGTGTGAGGCTGATGAATGAACATGGGTAAATACACGGTTATTTAACTCGCCGAGCTCAATATTGTCCAAATTTCATACCTCGGTATGCCACAACAATTCATATCTTCTGATCAACAAATACACTGGACGATCCATGTGTATACCCCAGTAATCAAAGGCCGTGTGTACGTGACAAAAACCGTGACATACCGGTGGCCTCGGTTTACCCGTCATTGAATGTTGCAAGCAAATCAGACAGGCCATGTTGGGCGAAGTGTAGTAGGAGAGTGTTACGGGATTTAATAAGCATAATGAGATTGGTGGGAGATATGCAAAGGCTTTGAATTAATGTCTTGTTTTCTTTATAATGTTACCATTATGTCTGTACCTATTAATGGATTGACATGTAGAAACAATGTGTAATGTTAACACGCCGGCATATTTCATATTTTAAATGACAATTGTTTCCCCAAGAAATCCACATTGAGTCTGAATAACAAGGCCCCACATTGCAATGTTTGGCAAATTCTTCAATGAGGGTTAGGCATATGGGAAAATAAACGAAAATAAAATGTGTTTATTTTACCAGGTAAGCCTTACTGAGCTATATAGCTCTGTTTCAGCAGGGACTTGGTCGCAAATTATAGCTCAACGAAGTAGCTTATCACGTGGACAGTTGTAGCAGCTAAATTCTCTCAGCGCACGTTGATTCTAAATGTGGAGGGGGGAAACCGGAAGACCCGGAGAAAAATCTACACGACCATGGCGAGAACATGCAAACTCCAAATATACAACAGGCATCATGGTCGGGATCGAACCCACGGCGACCTCCTGCATACCTGGCGAGGTAGTTAACATCTCCCCACCGTGGTGAGAACCTAGATAAAACGCACGCACACAATGGGGTGACACTCGGCACTGCCATCTCCAGGTCACTTTGCAGTTACACACCGACAACACGTGACAAGACACGGCAGTCGCCCCTTTAAGTACTAACCAGGCTCAAACCTGCTTAGCTTCCAATATCTGATGATATTGAGGAACTTTAAAGCGAGTTGGTTGTAGAAAAGTGAAAAGTAATAGGGTGTGCGAAAAGTCTTGTAACTATATTAAGCGTCGAAGCTTCATCTCTGAAACGTATGAATTGAAAAACGTATAATTACTGTTACAATACTGTATATTGTAACAGTAACAATATCATTGCAAAAATAGTAGAATTAGCTGCTGGTGGAGTGGGGCAGCGATTACGAACCTGGCGGTATCAATTTGATTCCCGACCAGGGCAAACATCAATGGCACCCCTCCCCCCTTCACCAACCTGAAATGATCAACTTGGTAAAGTGAGAGTAAAACAACCTCCATAACTCACACAGCATGGCTAGGCCTTTATCCAGCAATGCATGTACAAGGTTCTGTAAATATGTATTATTCCTAACTACTGTATTGACATTTTATATATAAAAATGTTTTTATCAAGAAAAGCTATGAAGGATTTCCATAAAAATAATAAATTTTGAGACGCCACATGGCTTCATTGGGATTACCCCAAATACTATAATTGCGCTATATTCCGTGTGAGATGCATTAATTGTGTTTTTGTAACTAGAATGCCATCAGGGACTGCTACATTCCCCGGAATAACGCAAAGGCAGGTCCCAGTGTTCAACTGGGACCAGTATCAGCATGACAACTTTTGAACAGGGAGAGAAAGAGACAGAGAGATAGATACAAACTGAATTCAAGGTTAAAACAGGTTTCTGCACAATGACAGGACATGGGTAAGGAATGGAGTTAGAATTAAACTAAAATTACTTGGCTGAAGTGTTAATTGACCGTATAGAGGCACGGTCCTTTTGGCAGACAGAGAGAGAAAAATATATCGCTTTCACGTAAGTATTCTGTAAATGGTGAACACAAGAGCAGCTTTGTGTCAATTGCCGTTGAGAGACGCGAGTGAATTCGTCGTGGCGAGAGTTCGCAGCGCCTCACATTGCCTGTTGGGGGCGCACGCCGTTCTGCGTGTGTCGCGGACTCTGTTCGTATTCCCAGCGCAGCGCCCGTGTGGCGGAACCTCACGAGACATGACGCAAACGATGATTTATGGCCCTCTCCTCGCTCAAATTAAAGCTCCCAGATTTCCAGCGATGGTATAAATCGGTGCTCGTTATTTGTGACCGCAGACAGAACTCGGCGCGGGGCGCAACCGACAGATTTCGGTACCGCTGGGGGTGGCAAATATTTAGCGATACCAGATTCTGAATGCAGATGATAAAATTGGCTTACGCGATAGATATAACTAAAACTAATTAATTATTTGGTGAAGCTGCGTTGGTCGCGGTGCACTAGCACTATTAACATATGTTTGTTTCATAGAGACGTGAAACACATTCCTGCGGAGGGAGCTGGTAGGAACGTTGGGTTGCTCGGTCAATGGCCAGGGTCAACGGCGGCGTGGTATATTCCGCAAATATGCCCGACTGTGAGGGCGGGCACAAGCCGGCCTGAGCAGGTTAAACGTTGAGTTTTATAAGGGCACCACGTGGTGACCAGCCCCTCCCCACCCAGCCCCACCCCTCCCAACCCCCACGCAGCCCCTCCCCACCCTCTCGACCCAGCCCCTCCCTCCCCACCCAGCCCCTCCCTGCACGACGGACACATTAATCCCCTGTTACCTGGTGTAACCAGGAGGTTCCTACCAGTAAAACATCTCCTCAGGCCCCATCCTTGAAAGTGCAATCTCCAAATATTATTGTCCACTCTCTCTGGCCTCTCTATTTATTTGCAATGAAGAAAGGCCATTACCAAATACGCCACCTATTAAAAAAATCCTTTGAAGGCAGTGTTATTGTCGTATGTGTTTATTGTTGTAAATACTTCATCAATTAGAATTAACTTAATTAGCGATTTAAATATGCTGTTACAACTCCAGTTTGCCATCTCGGGTGGCACCAATGAGTTAAATATTTAGTCTGGGCCCATGGACTAATGCCTGAGTCTGTGGCAACGCATTTGTGTCTTAAGATGCACAGACAAAACAAATGCAAGGTAATACGTTTACTTGAGCATTGGTTTTCCTGGTCGTTCTGCATTATTCTGCCATATACTGTGGGGTTGCAACCACAATTTTTGTTCGGCGTGATGTCTGACTTATTGCTCTGTATGCTTGGAGCTTCTTCCACATCAGCTGGTGTACATCGTTCGCCATATATAATCAACGGTGACATTTGTAGCCTCTCAATTCTGTTGCTGAAGAAGTTCCCAGTAAACCCGCAAACGTCAGGCCATCATTTTGCATGTTTCCTGGTCTCCCGTCACGTGAGATAAAATGTTGAGCATTTTACTCAACGTGGGAACCAATGGGCAAAAAAGTTTGCACGGTCGATATACCTTGTGTAGGTTTCAGGTCGAAGGTTGCACAAACGATCGTGTTTCAGTGGCACAGACGATCTATCCACAAGTTATCTCCACAGAAGCTCAGAATAGCCAGCAGGCTGCTCCAGGCATAACACATCTGCATTTTTGTTTTACTCTGTATACATTAAAATTAGCATGCATGCTATTTTACAGATATTGCTACAAGCATCCAGTCCATGGGATACTTTATTTTTGCCAAGCAGCATAACTTTAGGTAATTCTTCACTCCGCTTTCTGCGTTCACAATGTCTAAATGTACGCGACTTTTTCGGTTTTTAATATTACTTGTCAGTTAAGGAATGTTTTCTCTCCAGGAGTTCATCCCATGTCAATTGTTTTAAATTGCTTCTGAAAGAAATGCGACAGATGGCAAAACAGGAATTAAATCTAATTGAGTGATTGGCAGTCATTTCTGCCTCTGTCCATCAGTTTTGAATGTGCCGTACAATGGATCCTCACTTTTAATCAAGCGAAAGGAAAAGGAGGCCAGGCACCCGGATTGCACTTCATTACCATGAACTTATGAAGCCATAGTCGCTAAGAACAATGCCAACTATATCTTTCATTTGTAATTCGGGTCTAACAACTGCCGCAAAGAAGGCATTGGCAAAGCTATTCTTTCATCAGGGGAAGCCTTATTGAAATGAACAAAACAAGAGTATTCTTATTAGTTTATTTAAAATCATTATTTACATCTCGTTCGTAGGAAATAAAACGCCAGGAAAGTTGACTTGCATGTTCAGCCCATGCAGGTTTGAGTGGTCTAAACTTTGCGGCAAGCAGTGGGATGATCGAGTCTCATATCCACGTGGACAGGATGACAGTGATTATGAAGATGAAGGAGATGAAGACAAGAATGATGTTGATGATGTTTATGTTCATGATGCTAATAATGTTGTTGCTGCTGCTGTTGTTCATTGATATTGCTTCTGCCACTGATGACAATGGCAACGAAGACGATTCTGATGCAGGAGAGGTTTTTTTTCTGGGAAAGTCTCACTTCAACGATAGTGTTTTGGCGTGTGGGAGAAACTAACCATGCCCAGGGGAAACACATCCTTGAAAGGCTCCAAAGTACGCACGCATTCAAGCTCTGCAACTACAATTTGGCTGCACGTAAGAATGCAATGACACTCTGCGGAACATTGTCGTTTAAACTTCAAGTCTTGAAGTAAAATGTATATCCAAATGCATGTATGCTGCACTTCTTTCGCACCGTACGTAGCCAACCGTACTAATCGGAGGTACGGAGGAAGGAGAACAAACTAAAACGCAAATGAATGGTTCCAAATAAAAAAACGACCACGTGTCTAAGCGTACATAGAGATCTTACAAGTAGACGTACTCGAGGTATCTCGTGCATGACAAAAATAAACAGATGTGTTTTATTTTCGCATGCATCACCCACACGCCAGTAACCGTTCCCTGGCAGATTTCCTAAAAAGTAACGTTTCTATCATGGTATGAAGCCGACCTTACTATGGCAAGCATCCAGGTGAAGATTACTTTGAAATTACGTTTTTGTTTTCAGCAGTTAAAATTGTATGTATTTGAGTTGCACAACGCTAGTAGGATGTTCTATCTCCATCCGTGTGGAGTTTCAATTGTTCTCTCACATACGGGGATTCGCTTTAAGGTATGCTGTTATTCCTGTGCACACAGAATACAATCCTACTTTTTTGAAAACAGTCTTGTAGCAACACTCCCTGTTGTCTGCCCATATGTACGAAACTGTGTCGATTGAAACAATGTGGCATACTTCATAGTGAGAGAATTAAAGGTAATAGTGTAGCCCTGGCACTTACTGACTCACTACTGCTGGTGAAAGGAATTACACTGGTGGACGGACTTCCACTGGTAGAAGAACTTCCACCCCTGGAAGCTCTAGAGCAGTGGTTCTTCACCTGGGGTGCACGCTTCACCGCCTGGGGGTACGAGAATGCCCCCTTCTGCGAGTGCGAGACATGGCCAGATTTTTTTTGAAGGTAAATCATCGAAACACAAATTTAGCATGGGCACGTAAGTAACAGTTTACTGTGTTTCATTAAACCCTCTGTCTGTATTTACATTATACATTTGTTTAACGATTGAGAAGGCTGCAGTAAAGGTATAGAACCACTGCTCTAAAGAGCTTCACTAGAAGGTGTTTGGCCTACACTTTAACTCTGGCCAGATGCCAACTATTTATGTAATAATAAAATATATAGCAACATCCTAATATTTCTAATGTGGATGTGTTTTCTTCCATCTTGGCCTATGTTAGAAGTGAAAGTATGCACATTTAAACTAGTATAGACATCTCACCGTCTATGATATGGCTATACTTTCAGCGGCTCTTGACATTAAACCAAATTCAAACACATGCAGAAGTATTTTTAATCACAGCAACATTGTCTGCAGCTGTCTAAAGGCATAAATTTGCATGAACTTATTAACATTGGCCTGCATATCGTGCCACACGGCATGGAATTAAAACATTCTAATCTGGAATTACAATGAACGGAGACATTTGTGTGCCAGACTATAATAATTGCAGATGCAATACCAGAACAATCGTGAAATTGAATTTTAATGTGAGCCATCTGCAAACGTTCCAAAGCACATGTCTGTCAGTTCATTGGCACATTTCCAGAAAACAAGCAGTTTTATAGCAGATGTATGAAAACAATCGAAAACTTAATCATCTATTTCATCGTCCTTCAGTCACGTATCCCATTTACATTTTTTTTGTAAAAAAAATTGAAAATAAATTCTTACAAACAAAAAATAGCATAGCACTGACTGCGTGCATCATGGAGTTGTTCCCTAAGGTGTAGTTTATTTTAACTGCGCGTTTTTAATGTGGCCGTCACATTGGCTCACGTTGTTCTCCTCTATCAGAGAGGGCCTTGCAAATTGTTAATAGTTGCGAGTCAGCGGAGGGGTGCTCGTCTAATTTGGAAGGCATTAAGCCTCCAACAATTTATCACAGGCGCCGAGAGTCATTAGTTCCGTGTAAAAAAAGAGAAATGACATTCTACCACGAGTCTTGTAAATTAGCCACGATGGACGTGGATAATAAACCGTCGTATGGACAGCGAACAAACTGGACTGACGCCCTAATACCTAATAATAGTTACTTGCTAACAGCACTTGACCCAACAGTCTCTGTGGTGATGAGGAGTGTCATTATTGTTTCCCGAGTATGGACATTCATATGAATATTACACTCCAATGTTGCTGCTTCGGATTTTACATCTGGCTGCATATCACTCGCAATAGTATACGACCTCAGCCCGGGCCTCCCCGAAGTTGACTCAGCATAAAATAGTCATTGTGTGCATTATAGTTGTCAACCTGGGGAGACGAAGGTTGCACCTGCTAAAACACCCCTTCTTCATGTGCCATGCCCACTTTGCTTTGCACCCTCGCCCAGACATCGGGCGCAATCCAAATAGGAAACCACTGCCATTGCCTGTGAACATGTGCAAATGCCGTTACGCAAAGCTGTGTAAAGTCACCTACGTGACTTTACCGAAAGAACCACAGAGTATGGATCCCTGCAGTCACGAAAACTTCAAATCTAGATTGTGCCACGCGCTTTGAGGATCCAAGTTTGAATCCCAGCCAGGGGTGATATCAGTGGCGTACACCTCCCCAAGGTCAAATCAACCTTACATGAGACTCTTTGCAGGCTACGCGGGGGACCTTGGTTCTTTGTACGTGCGAGTGTGCGGCATCTGAAGCAAACCCCGTGTGACTGGTGGCACACTCCGACTGTCGGGTTTGTGAAATCGGCCCACCACACAACACCCGCCCGGGACTCCTCTGCCCAGAGGTGCCATCGTACCCGCGGTCTCTCTCCTCCACAGCGACCAGACCGACACTTGCCGCGGCCCCAGGGTAAAAACAAAAATAAGCCACGCTCCTTGAATTGCACCGCTGTGCACTGAGCTGCAAGTAAAATTCCCATGCTCACAGACCCTGCACAAGTGGCTCGTGCAGTAACGCTATGCGTGGCACAAGCTCGCAGGCATGCGGGAGGATCTGCGATGTGAGTATGAGCACAATGCTGGTCTAGGAACAAACTATACGTTTGATATGGTATCTCGTTATTTGTTGTTTTCACCTCTTTCCCCATTATAAAACAAATGTGCCATCGATGCCACCACCAGCACAATCATCATCATCATCCAAACAATGTGACGAAGACGAGAAAATGTGGACCTCTTGAAAATGAACTGCGAGTACCTCGAGTTAAAGTTACACTTTTGCAAAGATCGCTGCTCGTTCGCTAGAAGTCAATAAGCCGGTGTTACGACCTTCTGGTAAACATCATTATGTGACCAGCCCATGCCACCTGCTGCGACACAGACAGGATCGCTCACGCCTTCGCTCTACGCGTTTCTGTGTCGGGGCAATGAAGGGCAACAAGAACTTCATCCCCTTTGCCTGCTGTGCCATGCTCTGCTGGATACGTGTGCTAGTCAGCTACTCTACTTATATATTTTAGATTCTGATTCCCGCATTAATATATACACACACACATACATTTGCGAGTGAGCGAGCATCCAATCATTTGGTAGTCCCGTTCATCTGAGTTGATAGCCTTTGTTGTCCCAAGGATAAACCCTGGTGGCTCCAGTGGTTCGAGTTTCCCAAACTCGTTGTCATAAGGGGCTACTGCTGTTCGTGGGAGCCCCTGCTGGGGCTAAGTAAGAGGTCGAATGTCATGGAGCTGGCCCATTTATATGCTCGGCTTGTACACATAATGGATAACCTGGGTATACACATAGTGGATAACCTGGGTATCCACGAGGCCATCCAAGCCAAACGAGAAATCCCATCTTGCCTGAAATCCACCCTAGAATCGGGTTGGATATCGGGCCAGTCCCACTCACTAAGAAATCAGCCATACGTTCCAATGGCTATCATGGTGATTTCTGTCAGCTTACATTGGGGATCGATTCCAATTGGCCAGGATGTACCAGGACCATAAACAACAAGAACTAGATAAGCATCGGCCACACATTTCAGTGGCAATTCCACGAGGGTTGACTTGGCCCCACAGCCCCTGAGCTTCTGCTGTACCCACGCCCATGGTGATCTGCCCTAGCCACGCACAATGAACGATAGGGCCAGCACTGTTGTGGGGCTTCCTGCCAAACAGACCTGGAAACAGTTACCGGCAGATGTTCGAGATCTACCCTTAAGCTACAGACTTAAAACGGTGTTTTTTTTATTCCGAACAGCTTGCTATGTGTGTATGTTGAACTTCTTTCGCACCGTACGTAGCCAACCTTGCTCATCGGAGGTGCTACTATGTGTGATCCGTGCACATTCATGATCGACTGGACTCATAAGATTGCGCGATAACAAGTGGCGTTCAGACTTATGTACTTGCCTGAACGTCACTCAGTCACCCCCCCCCCCGTCCCCCCCCCCCCCCTTGTCCTCCCCCCGTCCCCCCCTCCCACCCCCTCTTCGTCCCCCCCTCGTCCCCTCTCCCCCCGTGCCCCCCTCACCCCCGTCCTCCCCTCCCACCGTTCCCACTCCCCCCCTCCGCCCCTCCCTCACCCCTAACTTCCCTCCGTGCCCCCCCCCCCAT
>CM025632.2:8304192-8329531 GCA_014621495.2 Entosphenus tridentatus
GTGTTGAGTCTATGGGCAGTGTTGAGTCTATGGGCAGTGTTGAGTCTGTGGGCAGTGCTACTTCGTGTACAGGGGAAGTTGATTCCAGTGGTAGGGTGCAAGGAGGCTGAAATACTGAAGATGGCATTGGGCACAGGGAGGAGGAGAGACAGAAAGAGAGACGGGAGATTGAGAATGAAGGACACGAGGGGGCGGGGGTACTGTTATTATACGCGCGTATCTTTGTTTTATTGCTACTTACACCTTTTTGTGATACTGCATTGGAATTAGTTCGCAAGCACAAACTCACGACATTCATCATTAACACTCCGATTTGCATGGTTGGCTAGGTACGGTGCGAAAGAAGGTCAACATACAACACAGCCTGGAAATGTTTTCATATCAATAATTGGAAATGCTTCTGGAAATGCCCCTTGTTCATTTCATCTCTGTTATTAATAAAGGCCATTATCAAAAACGTCGTGAATTATATATTCATTTGTTTATGTAATTTATTGTTGTGCTGAAATATTTGGTATTGGAAATAGTTAAGTAACTTATGTTGTATCAGTCTGTGTTGCAGTCGAAACGTCGTGAGAATTGCATTGTTTAATATTTTTATTATTTTATTATTTCCAATCTACGTGACTTTACCGAAAGAACCAAGAATATGAATCCCTACAGTCGCAAAAGCTTTAAATCGAAATTTGTTTCAGTCTGTTTCATATACAGCACATGCACGACACGCTTTTGCCGCATTGGATTGCGTGCGAAAATGTAAAAGAATAGGGCACAAATTAACGTAACTAACATCGTTTAAGCCAGGTAATTTATTCAGATATATCTCATTTGTAACGTGGTCTGGGTAAAATAGCAGCAGTAAATCAATTCCGAACAAAATTAACATAAAACGTTGGCAAGCTACTATGTTTGAAACGGTATTACTCCAACCTCTGTTTCACAGGCTTATGTAAACACGGCAGTCGGGTTCCATCAAGGTCAAACAAGGACACTAATGAGTACAATTTTACTCTTTATAAAATCCATTTTAACCCATCCTTTCAAACATTACCGGGATCAATGAGTCTGCAGCGTGGACTATCCATCTGGTCCCATGACTAAGGTCATTGGCAGCCAAAAACAGACTTAAAGAGAAGAGTATAAATCATAAGAGATGTTTCTTCACGAAGAACATGGACATGAATAAAGGTGAGCCAGGAAATAGCAAAATTGCCGAGGAAAATGACTGCCCTTACAGTTCAAACACCAGTACAATTTCACGTAAGATGTCCTCATTCATCTTTGAAATCAGCTTCCGTGCCGGTACTCGGAACATTGTTGCAAAAACTAACCATGATATTTTCTTTTCATTTTACTAATATTTTACCAGGTAAGGCCCACTGAGCAGCGACCTGGCCACAAATGGTAGCTCAAAGAAGTGGCTCATCATCGTGCGGAAATGTAACCGCAGACAAATACTCTCGAACGCGTGTTGATTCTAAATGTGGAGGGGAAAAAACGGAGGACCCGGAGAAACTCAAAGCATACAGCAGCAGGCGTCAGGGTTGGGATCAAACCCACGACAATCTGCATACCAGGCGAGGAATATCACATCTCGCACACCGATGGCGAGGACATGGGTAACCCCTTTATCCAGCAGTGGATTTATCAAGGCTTAGAACGAGCATGAATGAAAAAAACACCGCTATAAAAAATGTATTAGATGTCACGAACAATTTCAAATATTTGAAGGTAATAATTGTACTTTTACTGCAATTTATTTTCTGGCATTGAGTGGTGAATGTAAGAATGCATGTTGTCCATGCTAGCTCACCGTTAATGCGATATTACACACAGTTTAGTGTTATACCGCACTCTGAATGCATATCTCTGTAATGGGGGCTGTATAAATGAATAATGTTGTTATGCCATCTGTAAAATGCACTCAGACACCTCACTGGTAAAGAGCACTGTATACATCCATATAAATCCAATGAAATATTATTTCCAAAGATTATAATGGTTAACTAAACGACCGTTATATGAACGTCCATAATAAAAAATAAGCATATACAAGCCACACTCATAAACACATTACCTATGCCATAAAACTTACTTCACAAAGATTGTTTGCATTCTGTTGAGAACTCTGACTCAAGGGAAACAAATAATGTAAATAACTATAGTAAAGATTCACACAAGCTTCGAATCTAGTTTTATACTAAAGATAATAAAAATGTGCAGCCCTTTGCCAATACACTTGCTGGATAAATGCCTTCCCAAGCTGCATCGGTCATAGGGGTTGTTTGACTATACTTCACCACACTGGTCAATGCAGGTTGGCGAAGGGGAGGGGATAATGTTGGCAGGACCAGGTTGAATTTCACGCCACTGATGTTAGCTGTGGCTGGGAATCGAACCGGGCGTGGCTGATTTAAAGCACTTTGCAAAGGCCCTCCGATCACGATGATAGTCATTCAGTCCTTCATTTATGCAGAAAGCTTCAGTGAGTCTTTGGACGCAAGATAATGTATTTCACTTCGCTTGAGCAGTGCCTTGCAACAACGTCTCACTAACGCAGCTCTGTGCCTGCAGATTTTTCTCCCTTCACTGCAAGGGGGTGGATGATGGGCTGCAATGATGACAACTCTCTTTCCGCTTTGGCCAAACACGCCACGTTGTGCCCTCCTCGGTGTGTGTTCGACAGCTGTTGCTTGGTGGCTCGCACACGGCAGTGAGGCAGTTGTCGCCCGGGCTGTTAAGTTGTCTCCCTTAGAGAGATGCTTTGCCCCGTCTCCAAGTTCAGGTCACAACCCTCTAAAGAAAAAGAGTCAAGTATTTTCTAAAAAGGGACTATTCAGACGGTGTTGGTGGTATTGATTCTAGATTTGAAGCTTTCGTGACTGCAAGGATTCATATTCTTAGTTCTTTCGGTAAAGTCACGTAGGTAAAAAATGAAATTAATATTATTGTTTTATTTTTTATTAATTTCATTTTTTACCTACGTGACTTTACCGAAAGAACTAAGAATATTGGTGGTATTGCTCGTGATTCTACTATTCTGTTTAGTCGGGCGGTGGCGCACGATTATAATCCAGCACTGCGAAGGCGAAGGTCGGCGGATCGCACAGACGCTGCGAAACTCCTTTCTCGTGTGCGTGGAGGTGTCATAACCCTGGCCTGGAAGGCGTAAACGTGGATGCTTCCTGTTCCGTTCATATGGTATAGAGCGTTTCCCCGCTCGCGTACAAGGGTTTTAATACAGGAGCTCTGGTTTCCTCCCACAACAATAATTAATCGGTCGATAACGGGTTGATATATAGAGGTCCACAGAGCTTTGGCAATTGTTGGTGCCGGCTCATTGCGTGGTTCCTCGCGCCTCTTTGAGTCATTCATCCTGGACGATGGTGAGCGAATAGTGCACACGCTACAAGTTGACATTGATTGTTTTAAAAAAAAATTTACACTTTAACCTTACTCTTCTATTGGTGTCACGCCATGAGATGAAGTATCCATTCAGATCGCTTGCACGGCAGTGCAACTCTTCACATTCCAGAACGGAGCACGTACAGCAGAGACAAGACAGATTAACGCGATCTTGGGCACAGTAAGTGTAGAAATGAATCCCGCTAGCTTACGCTGTATACTCTTTGGTTTTGTCGGTAAAGTCACGTAGGTAAAACAATCAATAAAATAAATGAAAACAACTAAATTACATCACGACGTTTCGAAGGCAACACAAGCTTCCTTGATCAGGTGTAAAAAAGGCACAGCAAAATAACTGTAGCCTTTTTTACACCTGATGAAGGAAGCTTGTGTTGCCTCCGAAACGTCGTCATTTAATTTAGTTGTTTTCATTTATGTTATTTTATTGATTGTTTTACCTAAGTGACTTTACCGAAAAAACCAAAGAGTATGAATCGTTGCAGTCACGAAAGCTTCAAATCTAGAAGCATACGCTGTGTTCCATGAGAGGCGATCGAGAGGCAGAGATTTAGTTTCATACTGCGCTTTATGGAGTAAACATGATCAAGTAAAAGATGAATGTTCCCCAAAGGTCAGCTACTACATTTTGACAATACATATGGTGGATTAAAAAGACAATAAATGCATTCTAACGCGCTTAACTATACGGATGACTTTTTTTTTTATGAAACCAGAGAACAAATATTGAGCCTCATCACAAGTGACTGCATTCCTAGCATTTAAAACTGAAATGAAACACATTTATGCCAAAAAATGCATTTATTTTTTCAGGCTCAGGCAGAAACCATTCGCAACAACCACTTTGGAATGTATTGAGAATTAGAGAGAGAGAAAATCACACGAGAAAAATGCAATCAGGGATTATTCACGTTCAATTCCATTTCAATTGCGGAAAAGCAATTGCTAGTGATTCTCCTTTGCACTTAAATGTTATTATGGGCACATGACTAAGTGATCATTTGGCAGAATTCAGCATTGAAAACTGCAACTCCCAAAAAATACGTACTATTTCTAAAATTTTACGTAAATTTTTTTACGATAATTTAACGATACCTCCATCAATAAGAAATTAGATATTTAGTCCAAAGGGCATTTTAATTTTCATTTACTTAGCAAAAAACACTCCTACTGACGTGGTGTATGAGCCCATTAATTTATTGAATACACAAAAAACTCCGCACAATGGTAAATTATGAAATATTTATTTCATAAAACACAGCAATGCATTAACACCCATGAACATTTGGCAATGGAGAATTTAAAACCGTTAAGTCTACAACACAACAATGCTAGTTAAGAAACAGTTTTAGACTCAGGTTCTATTTGAATTTGTTTATATATACTAAATATTTAAAACATAAACTATATGGACCCGTGGTTTGCAAATGCTGCTGGCACTCATTGGAATGCCTTGACTAGTTTCTTCAGTCAACACCATGCATTTACTCCCATTGTCCTATAAAACATGAATGGATCCTTTTTTGTGCAATTTCAAAAAAAAATATTACAATAATCATTGCTATTATATTGGCTTGGCTCACAATCAAATTCTACCTGGAGAAGCAAATTTCACTTGTGAAAATGGTAGCAATTTTAGAATATGGAAGAAAAACATAAAACGAACTATGGCTTACAGTCACATAAGGAAAAAACAATGTTCAACACAATTACCATTTAGCATAAAAAAACAGCCGCTGTGGAATATATACCAGGGTTTATGGGTGGGTAGATGGCTATTAACCAGAAGTTAATAATCACATGGGCAAGCCACGTTATGAGAACAACTGACGAGAGATAGACAACAACAATAATGGAATGGACACTGAGAGAAGGCAAAATAATCACAGGCGAAGACAGCGGTAGAGATGGCAGAGAGACGCAATAAAATAATTCGCAGGCCACCACTCTAACGGAGGGAGTGGAAGAAAATGTGGGAGGCTTTTGCCGGGCAGTGGTGTGTTACAAAAACAACAGCAAACACAAGCACACCATAGCCATGGCTCCAATTTTTTTTTTTTATAAAAGTTGGTTATAAAATAAATAACCAACGGAGCGAGTAAATAAATAAGTGCCATACAATGCGATTATATTTTCGAGAAGCCATTCTGCCTGCAGCGTTCACAAATGCATGGCCTCAGTCTGAAATGGCAGCGGGACGTTAAGTCAGGGTACGGCGATGTTTTATTTACTCAGTGGGACACGGATCACAAAGACCGAAGCCAACAGCATGTTTCTGTGCATGCTAGGTTACAAACAAAAGTTTTCGTTTCTTATTTTGTTAAAAGTTTGTGTTTTTATGGACCTGGCAAAAACATTCAATGTTACATGTTCTCTGCACACATGTAAAAGTTCTCGATGAGGAATACCGTAAAAAAAACTAAACTTGGCAGGAACCTCTTGCAAAGGTGTCTTGAGGGTCAGCGAGTCTTTTCTGTGTGAAGGAGCGTAATAGCGTGATTTATTTATAGATACCCCATAGATGTATAGTCAATATTTATTTTCAATAGCGCCTTTCGCAATGAAAATAAAATCGCCTCAAGAGCTGCTGAACAAGAAAAAAGAAACCCAATAACAGTTCACAAAATAACTTTAAAAGGAAGTGAACGTAAGCTCATTACTTGTCGTAAACATTAAAATAGTTTTTTATTTGTTTCATGCAATGACCCTCTTACTCTCACCCTTCTCAACAGGTGATCGAATACCGTGGAGGCGATGGCTCCACATCCTACAGAGGAGAGCGTTTAAACATTTAATAAGGGCGTGTTGCCATGGTGGAAGACACTGCCACGTGGGGGCTTTGAAATAAAATGCCGTTTACCGATACATTTTCCCTTCTCATTTTAGCGAGTATCTATAAATGGATATTCCCATATAATGTTAACACTTATATGGGACAATCGTTTTTAATGTCGAAAGAACGGATAATACAGTACTTTGTAACACAACAAATGTATGTTTATAGCTTCAAAAAGTCAGAGTCTTCACTTGTTCGCCATCATTGTCAACACGTTGCCTTGAATCTTCTCCAGGTGGTCTCCAGAGCCCGGAGGCACATTTCTTCGTGGCGTTGTTGCAAATTCTCCGAAGTGTTCACATTTTTTTTGAAGCACCCTGTATTGTGGCCATTGTGGGGTTTTTCCTCTTCCCCTACTTGTTTTCTCACTTTTAATTCCGGTTGCGGGATCGGCGTCATTTGATGTCGCCATTGTCACCCGGGCCTCTCCAGCTCGCGGCGCATCAGCCGGCGTTTAGAATTCACCGCTCCGTGTTCACACCCTGACGAGTTCCCCGAGATCTTATGATCGCCTTCTTCGTGGTGTTCCGAGACCACGGCCCATTTTCAGGCGACGGAACGCTTCGAGCCTTTTTGGTTTTACAAGATAGCAGGGTCCGGTGGTAGCACGTTTGCCGCTCGTTGCAGAAGTTCACGGTTCAAAAAGCCAAGCGTCCGCCCCCGGTTATTACTTCGGCGCGCACACAACGCGACGCGCCGTCTGCTCCACCGTGCACGGCGAAAAGGGAACCTCTGGCGTCCTTCGCGAGAGTTGTGTGGCGGCGTAAGGGTCCGCATTTGCCCAAAAAAAAAATCTGCACTTTACTCAATTTGGATCAGACGTAGGAATAACTTGCTCGAGCCAAGCTAGAAGTGCTCTGATACGTGCATTGTCTTTGTGCTGTTCGCCTTTTGGCGTTCCATTGTCGAACACTGGTGGTGAGATTCAGCCATAAAGAAGGCTGTCTCTGGTGTAGGCCAATCAGTTTCAAAGACAATGCAGATATGTACGTATGTTGAACTTCTATTGCACCGTACGTAGCCAACCGTGCTAATCGGAGGTGCATGTTTTGCCACAAGTATGAGTGGTTAATGCAGTCTGGGTGCCTTGTTTTTGGTATCTATTTGGCGTTTGCACATCTTAACACCTCCTGTTTTATTACCAGAAAGGGTAAAACCTTGTTTTTATCAATGGCTCCTCTAACTGGCAGACTAATGCCAGCTTGCAGGCCACGTGACCACAGAGACACCTGCCACTGGGGCTGCCCCCCCCTTTCAAATGCGTTGACACGAAATGCGATGTAAAGCACTCTGAGCCACTCTGGCACAGAGTGAACAGTGGTTGTATTATGGATAAACTCACCCCGGCCATAGGAATGGATAATTTCCAAAACTAGTTCAGGGCATGTAACCAGGGGATAAGCACCGCAGCGTTGCTCATGTGGGCAGTAAACAACAAGAACACAATTTGAGTGGCCGAAATCCAATTCGTGTTTCCAACTGGTATTTATTTAAATGCGGTACATTAATCTCAACTCGTTTATCATTTTGTTTCATTACAGTCAAGGCAGCATTAACAAAAAAAAATGACCCTTTAAATACATCAGATGATCATGGCTTACGAGGGAAAAATAACAAAGTATTAAAACAATTCTGGAAGTCGAAATATGATTTCATGTGCGAGCTGATCGAGCAAGCCCATTGTCAAGGGTGATTCGGTCCTGTAAATAGAACCCTGTGATAGTTTGGTACACAGGAGGTCTTAGGCAGTTCGATCCAAACCCTGACGCCGATATATTTGGAGTTTGTATTTTCTCCCCGTGGTCGCGTGGATTTTTTTCCGGGTCGTCCGGTGTTTTTACTCCACATTTATATACATTTCCACGTGCTAAGCCACTTTGTTGAGCGTTCATTTGTGGCCAGGTCGCTTCTGAAAAACAGCTATCGGGCTCAGTGGACCTTACCTGCTAAAATAAAAATACAGTACAATAGTTTTCTTACGCCACTGCTCGAGGGAGTGCCTCTCGACTCTAGAGAGTATATATACATGTTATTTTGTCTATATTTGAATGCTAGCCATTTATCTTTTAAAAGGTGGAAGTACCAACACTTTACTCCACCACCTGCAGCCTGCTGATCGACTGAACGTGGGTTACACGTTTGTGGGTATGCATTGACACTTCTGGGTGGACATATTGGAGAATATAAATACAATAGATAACAGCCATTGTCTCCTTGAAATACGACTCTGCACACAAAAAAAGCAATTGTTTACACAACCCATCAGCAGCACAGCCTTCTGGGAGAAAATGTTTGCAGCATTGATTCAGTAGAAGCAAACTCTGGACTGGTTTCAACATATGATGTCTCGTCAGTAGAGCCAGGCTTGTTTGAATCAATGATGGTGAACTGCCATATGTTGAAGGCACTATTTATATTGCTATCATTTTATTAGACAAAGCACTTTTTAGCACTTGGGATGTTTTTTGTATATATATATTGGCCAAGAAATAAAATGTTGATTACATGACCACATGAACAATGAGTCTAATTAAACGGCATGTACACTTGTTTACGCACTGTTAAAATGTATCAGCATTGCTTATTGTCCTAATCAAGTGTGAAAATTATTGAGGCACTTTAATTTTGCAGGCAATGCCTACCACTATATCATGGGACCTTTTCTGGCAGTATCGAAGTTTCGAATAGGTTCTACCCTTTCTGTAAATAAAACAGATACAAATATGTCCAAACACCAAATAGAAACCTTTAGCAAGGAATCAAGTCCTGCATTAACCACACATACTTGCGCTGAACATGCAAGACATGCTCTGACAATATATGCATTGTCTTTGAAACTGGTTGGCCAACACCAGAGACAGCCACTGTGCATTGTCATTGTACTGCCCGCCCTTTGGCGTTCTCTGGTCTGACACTGGTGAGACTAGGTCATAAAGAAGGATGTCTCTGGTGTAGGCCAATCAGTTTCAAAGACAATGCATATATTGTCAGAGCATGTGTGTTTGCATGTTCACCACAAGTACTGTGTGGTGGTTAATGCAGACTTGATTCATTGCAAAAGGTTTATATTTGGTGTTTGAACATCTTAACACCAGTTTAATGAAAGAGTAAAACCTATTGTTAATGTCTACCAGTGTTGAACGCAGAGCCTGCTTCTGGTACAAAGAGACAACACAAATATAGATATTACAGGGGAAAGGTATCCATTACACGTTTGCTGAGTACACAGGCAAAAGCCAGCACGTGGTAGCAGGTGTCTTTAACAATGGCGCTGACTCACCACTCTTTTCACCGCTGACTCACCACTCTTTTCCCAAGCAGAACTCTTGCGCCAGTGAAGGCTCGGTTAAGCTCACTGCCTATACTCATGCCGGGGAGTTCTGGGTTTCTATCGTGGAAAAAAGCAAAGCAGTTGGTTGCCAATAATGTTTTTTAACTTACATAAGCCGTTTCATAAAACATGTCTGTCGAAAAAACTAGGGTTCTGTGTTCATATAAAATGCATAAAGCCTTCAAGATGTGGTAACAGCTAGATTCCTGAAATATACAACATAAGAGCCGATTAAAATCAATATAATCGAATAAAAAAAGCCAAAACCTATAGTGTTGTTTTGAGAACAAAAACATGAGTGCTCTCTATTTTCAAGTATGATTCCATACCATAATCAGGACCTACAAAAATAATAATTATGATCTTCAACTCCCTAACATTGACAACACTGCTTGATTATAATTATAATTCAATGAGACTCAATGCCTTACTCAAGCAATGCGATCGTGGCATAGGCAGACGTAAAAAAATTAAATGCATAATACAATATCCAGTTTATGTACGTAAATTAACGAGGTGAATTTCCTACATAAAAAATAAACATCACGAAAGGGCTAAAACCGGGAGTCTGATATCTCTGTTGATGTCACTGCCTGACCATCTGCTCAGCCAGTTTAAAGCCACATTGGCCCTCGCCTTGGCCAGCTCCTGTTACATCCTTGGACAGCTCCCGTTACATCCTTGGACATGCTACAATGCACTTGCACGAGCCCACAGCAGCTTTGGATCACTACCCTAACGAAAGGGCCTGGGAGCACACTGGAGGTCACTTATCCTGAGGCCAGATTCACGCGAGACATGGCCAACCTTTGCGAGTCCAATACAATAGCAGGACATCCAACTCAAGCCACCAGAGGCTTGTCACACTTTAGAAATGCCACAACCAGGAGACAATCCCAGTGAATTCCAAACACCCAGCCCTGTGTCTCCAGCTAAAGTTTTACTTCTGCTGACATACATGATCCTTGGAGAACACACAAACAAATCTCCTATGTCCCAAGGAGTATTTGCCGACTGGCAAATAACGTCTTGTAGACTTCGGGTGATAGAGTGAATGGCAGACTCTAAAATCCTGAACATTATTGTTTTTGTTTTGCTGTTGTTGCGCGAGTGACTGCACGCACTGCTAGTTGGTAGACAAGACAGATCAATAGCCAGACTCACCGAGCACCAGCTGACTGAACAGAGAAGTAATTCAATTTCCAGACGCGCGTGTATCACTCCAACACGATGTAAGTGGATCAAAGTAAAGTACCCATGAGGATGTCATCCACACGGTGTGTGGAGAAAGGGCACAGAGCCAGAGCGATGAAAGCCTGCACAAGACACGAACTATTTCTGATACTGATATTGTGTTGTTGTGGTGGCTGTGTGAATGGTCAGGCATTACGCAACTCTGTTCTTACACTTCCATGCACATGTTTAGCAATGATGGAAAAAGCAATGGAGGAGGTGCCGTTTCCTTTTGCGATGGTCGTGCATTCATTGATTTTTTTTTTAAATGAGGGCTTAACACTTTCTGACACAAACGCAAGAAGTGTTAAGATATTCAAGCACCAAAGAGACACTAATTACGAGGCATCAAGTCCGCATTAACCACACATAATTTTGGTGAAAAAATGCTAACAATGCTTTCATATAGTATACGCACTGTCCTCGAAACTGATTGGCCTATACCAGGCTTTGTCTCACCAGTGCCAGACCAAAGGCCGCCAAAAGGCAAACAGTCCAAGGACAATGAAAACACCAAGGCATTACTAGCTCTGGGTTAAGCATTAACAAACATCTTAATGCCTGCATGTATTCCAGAAAGGGGCAAAGGCACTTTTTATCATTTATATCCTGATACTGCCAAAAAGGGTCCCATAGAGATAGCCCTGCATCAGATTTGTCTTTCAAGCAAGCCCACTTCTTTGCTCATGAAACAGACTGAACAAAATCCATACCTCAGCATTATCGATGTATCGAGATCCATAGCACAATTGGACAGGCGTCAGTGCCAAATGTTGAATTCTGCTTTGATGCTTTGATGTCACCCGGCAGTCACTTGCCCATCGGCATTCAGCACCTCGGCACCACTCTCCTAACGCTACCACCGTGAACGTCACTCGTTTAATTCCTCTTCCTCCTGCGAGTCTGCCAGACTGCCCGTCTCACCTCATCCGCACTGTCGTCAACCTCCCCCACACCGCAGGTCGCAGCGCTTCTCTTTCTGCATCTTCCCTCGCAGCTGCTCGACATGAAAATTCCCTCCCATCCCCTTCTTTCTTCCTGAGCTCCCGTAACCTTTCCCAATTCGAGGGCCGTGATGGCCGTTCATCCGATGCATCTTTGCTGGTGCTGTTGGTTGCTGGCCACTTGACGTTTTGGGACTGTGTTAAAGACAAAAGGGGGTCTCAGTGCCTCTCCTATTTCTTGAGTGAAATAAAAAAGCGCAGGGAGCTTTCTCATCTCAACCAGTCCCAATGCTCGTCTCGTGTTGTTTGAGAAATCCATCACTTCTTGTAGGCAAGATCTTCATGATGCATGTTTGATTGATACTTGAATGAATATACACATATAAACAAACACCTTATCTTGCTGCTTCATGTTAAAATATTCGGAACATAAGTGACGCACAGATTGAGAGCTCAAGCTCTATATAGAGGTTGGGCCTGATTGTCAGATTGACCGATGCCAACCAATGCATCAGTATGGTGAATCAAGCAGTTATCCTCATAGTCTCACCAGCGATAAAATGACTATCTCCCGACCCTATGCTGTTTTCTCTATTCTGCGTGAACACGGTGTATACACATGGGTCTTTCAGAATGAAATAAGTGATAACTCAGCAATACGATATTTCGAAAGATAAATTGCCACATCTGGTAAACAGTCTCCTGTGCTAATATGCGTATCACCAAAGCAAAGTGCGATAATAAACGGATAATGCTGCCATTGCGATTAAATAACCTTGCATGGATGTGTGGGTGTGTTGGATTGCGTGCATGTGTGTCTGTGTTTATGTCTGCATATGCACGCGGGTCTGAAAGTTCGACCTGCTCGTTGCCAATTCATGGTATTCATACGCGGCCTTGGCATTTTCTCTTCAACTCTTACTTGGCTGGCTATGCCAGCCAGACCCGTGCAGCTTGGGCGCCTGCCTAATGATCTGATCAACATATTTAAGTAAATAAACGGTTACTAAATGTCTACAAACCTGGATTAAGAAACATACATTTGGCACAAGAACGCACTCGTGTAAAGCATAGTGGGCCTTGATACAACAAAATAATTCTCCTAAACTTTTACGGCCTTGAATTTAGCGGCTCGATTCGGCTCCTGTGATGAAAAATTATTCAATACAAAGTAAGGCATATAGATACAGAATTGTGCAGAGTGCAGAAATGAGCTGCCTTATGCAGATTGAAGCTGGAATAAAAGAATATGCTAGACGTCTCTAAGAAGGATGTGTGTGGAACTACACGAGGAAGGATGTTTAATTCATCACGGCAAACTGCTGGCTGATCTTTGCAAACCTCCGAAAAGCCCCTTCACGGTTTTGAAACCAAACGCCGGGGGGGGGGGGCAACACATATTACGTATGTCATCATATTGGATGTAAATAATTCAAATACATTTTATATATGGTTATAGGAGTGGATCGAAAGTGAAAAAAAGGATAGCTGGGAGATATTGATCTGTGTGTGTGTGGCCATGTGTCACCAGAGCATGTGACAAAGCAGACTTAAAACAACAACAAAATGACGAAGCTTATTTCGAATGCATGAGATGCATAAAAAAACTAATTGAGCCCAGCAGGGAACACAGTTTTTAAAGAATACGTTCGCAATTAATTTCTGCACAGAAAGTGACAACGTTGACGACATAGTTTGCAAAAATTGGTTATCAAGTGCCATTGTCATATTTTTAAATTTTGTAGAAATGTCTCCAATTTAACTTAAATTGTGCTTTCGGCAGTTGCATACGCGTTAGAGAATTGCTCGTAAGAAAAGACACCACAGAACTGCTTCTGAGACCTCTTTAGGCGATCTATTTTATCCGCCCACTACAGAAACACTGCCCCACATATTCTGTCACGTACATACATTATTTGTGTGGCAGTTCCACCGATAATTGTTAATTGTCTGAGTTAGCATTTTGCCAATGAAGTACAAAACTTATACAACAAAAATGCTACCTGCAGCGATTGGTGGAGCAGGCTTAACCAATCAACTCACTCGACTCGAGAACCTGGTTTGTCGGTGGCTACTCTGATTGCACCCCAGCATGTCAGTTTGTGGACGCCTGAGCTACCCAGCCACCCCTACCTGGGTCAAAGTCTACATGGCCGTTCCTTCAAAACATTAAGCTACTAGTGCAAGCAATGTGGGAAGAAAAACTGCCAATCGCACATCTGTTTACACGGCCACAGCCGTGCACGCAGGACATGTGACCGTCAGCAGCGTCACCATGGATCGATTTACGACGGAGAAACTGGATTTACGACGGAGAAACTGGATTTACGACGCAGGAACTGGATTTACGGCGCATCTTCCGACACGACTCCGAACGCATTTGAACAGAGTGGGTCTGCTTTCCGACGTGACTCGGCTTGGACCATTTGTTATTCTCAGTTGTTGTTTTTTTGCAGATTCTTACCGATTGAACCCTGTTAAATATGGCTTACAAAATAAAAAAAACACATCGGCAAGTGATGTTTCTACTGTTTTTTACTATGGGAAAATAGGGGTCTGTTTTATGACGATGCGATTTACGACGGGGTTTCATACCCATCAACCCATACGGTTTACCCGTATTCTTGTACGGGGAAATTGCGTTTTCAGATCCATACGGCGTACAGCCGTTTCAATACGGGCGACATTTTTTGGTTTGTTTGTGTTTCTCCCTTGTGATGGGACTTTGTAGGATGAACGTTGAGATTTATAAGGGCACTGGGTAACCAATACAGTCTGAATTGGTCTGTAATACGGTAGGGGCACCGATAAGGGGTTAACAGATATGGGGTTTCCACAAAATAATTGTGTTATAAAAGCAGGGACCGCTTGTATTTGGATCTGAACCGACTGCGAGACAGCGGACATCCACTGATTCATCAGTGGAATTGAAACCATTATTTTCACCCTTACTACATCATTATAGTTTTCGTCATTACACTGAATATTGGGGCAATGTACCAACCAACTTTGTGGACACGTATTTCTTGTATTTGTTTATTCTAACTTTTTAAGACCTAAAGGCTTCGGAGATAAACAATGAAAAGGAAACGAAAACAAAACGTATGCACTCATCGCACACATTTTAAATGCCTGAGAACTGCATTTCTACCATCACTATTGCCATTTGCCGTTGAGGCAGTCTTTGCTTTATGGGCTTGCCACATGCTGGGACGTACAGTCTCATCCAGCTTGCTCCATACTCAGGCAATGCATCTCTGCAATAAAATGTCAACCTGCTCCTTGTTCTTGAGCACCCTGGGAGTCTTGTACTGGTTAGGACTGGCTCCAGATTTCTCCAGGGCATATTTCTTGAGATCCTGGAATGCCCCTTGGTGGATCAGGTTTACCCGGGCTGGCCCGATGCTGCCTTTGTTGCGGAATGACTTGTACACCGCCGACTCTTCCTGCAGAAACTGATCGAGCTGGGGACACATGCACAAACAATAGTTAATTCGTATCGTTGGTTGAGAAGCAGTCGTATAGTTTTCTGTATGTTACAGGAAAAGGTAAAGGCTCAGCCATGCAATTCCTTGCTCATGCCACGGCTGGCGAAAGGTCCTCTATCAGACGACGCTCTAGAAAGCCCCTTCTCGTGGACATGTTTGGCCCACTCTCTCACGCTGGCCAGACATCTAGGAAGAAGTGACAGTGCCCACACTGTACTCCACCACGCTGCTGCTGATTCACTGACTGTGGTGTACCCATTTTTACTGCTGGGTGCAGAGAGGCAGGGAGATTTAAGAATTTTTTTTTATTGTTTCAACTGCCACGCCAGGAGATCGAACCGGCGACCCCTGGATTACAAGTCCAGTACGTGTGTTAACCATTACACCACAACAGTGTCTCATTACGTTATGGTACTAGTTCTGGCCATATTATCGTGGCCGACGTAATCATACACTCGCAATTCACATCCCATCCACAGTTGACCAAGATAAAGATAAAAAAAAACATATTTACAATCTTACATAACTTGGTGCTGTTTTGTATGCAATACTTTGTGTATGTGATGTGTTCTACCAGCCTCGTTGTATTATTTGTGCTGGTTTGTTTCATGTTGACGCACGACCTTGTCATTCAGACCCTGACCACGTACAGTTGTTTTTGGATTATTTTGTTTGTGTGTTTTTATTTTTCTGTAACCAAGTTTCTATTCTGTTACCAGGTCCCCATCTAAAATGAGCAGTTCATTCCCAATGGGTTTTACCTTTGGCAAAATAAACCAAACCAAAGATCCCTCCAGGGTTGGTAAAATTAATACTACCCAGTGAGGCCGCATAATTTGGTCAAATGTTAACAGTAGTTTTCCTTCGCTGAGGATAGACTGGTCCCTGCCACAGTAACACGGAATCATCACCACCCCCTTAGAACTTTCAAGATATATTAAAAATCAAGATCAAGACAGCATCATGGCCAAAGCCGTTGATATCACCATCCCTTGTTAACGTTAAACACAGCTAAATGCACATTTCAAAGTGGGGACAGCACTTTGATTTTAATCACTGGGCTCCTATACCAGTGCACTCTGTTCAATTCCTGAATAAAGCAGTTAATACTTAAGCAAGTTCTGTATCCCCTCAGCAATATATAACATTAAAATACATTTCTTCAGGTAGCAAAAAATTACAGGTACCCATACGTGACACGTTCATCAAGTTTCCGTTGATGGGAGGGGGCTGTATGAGCAATGTCTGAAGCGGTTGTACCGTAACCATTAAATCAAGTCAAATCAGCATTTGTAATGTATACATAAATCTCACCTTGATGGTGTAAAAGGTTACAACTGAAACAAATCACAGTGTTTTAAACATACACCAAGCTCTCGTAAGTGCACATCTTAAAAACAAATAAACAGGAAAACCTTGTTTCTCTTTTCATCAGATAAATATTGAGTTCCTTTGACTTCCACGAACACCTCATAGTGTGGGTCAGAAGTTCCTGCTGAGTTTCCTAAATAAGAAAACAAACATTGAATACAAATGCTTTTAGGCTCAGGACTACACATCATCGTCATCATCAGCAGCAGCAACAATTGCAAATGTATAATCATCATCATCATCATCATATCAATGCACACATATATTTTTAGCAGTGCAAGAAACAATTACACAAATAACCACTGAGCAATGTTGTACTGTACAAAATAATCACTCTTCAATACATGTCTATTAAGGGAATGTGAAAGCTCAAAAGTGCTGTTATGCTTGCCAGCATAGTACAAGTACAGAATGCATGACATTAATTTCCTTAAAATTATGTGTACTTTCTTTTTTTTTCCAATTGCATCCCAATTGTGCTATCGACATTATGTCTTGAGACGCAACATTAATTTGCATCTCTTTCACCACAGTGCAACCCTTGTTTCTTAGCGAATGACCCGCCAAAGCTGATATCACATGACACTTCTAAGACTCCTTCAAGTGACGTCTGTTCAACCCAATAGGGGCAAGACTTCCTCACCCGCTCTACATCAGCGTGGTGTTTGTCGAGTGGCATTATAATTTAGCCAAACCAAGCTGTGAGCAGCGGCTCTCAATGCAGGATAACTCAGTTTAATCACTGCATGGAATCGCAGCCAGGATTTCTGCAGTTCTAAATCACTACTTGGAACTCTGTACCACATACCTCAAGGGTCGCTTAAATAATTCTTGCTGGTGAGATACAAGTCTGGAAGGCTGATAGCTTAAAATATGCTGTCTATTATGCTTACATTGTGGTCTAGAATAGGTGACTTATTTAAATGAATACAGAGTTAAGGTTGCGTACTGTGATTGTCCATCTCAGTTACGATGTAAATTTTGAAATTGCTAATACTGAAAAGTGGCAAAATTCCCGAAAACATATTTATTTAATTGTCGAATGATAACATGGCCTTATTTCCATCGAGGTTCCTACTAGGTTTCTGGCCAATTCCTGTTTCAGAATAATTATTATTTTGGAGAAAACCAGAGCATTGAAAAGAAAAAAAGAAACAAGACCTACAGGAAAACAAGTCAAAAGCAATTGAGGCTGCCTTGTAAAAGACACGATAATGATGGACATCATCCATACGTACAGTCAATTATTGCCTTGCGGTGACATGGCTAATGGTGGATCCGGGAGAGCTCGAGGCTCCTTGTGGCGGCAAGCGTCCGAGGCAGGCGCCGCTAATGCGAGGTGGGCAGGTTGCTCAGCGGTGAGAGCGTGGAATCGGCACTGCTGAGATCTTGGCTCGAGTTTGAGCAGCCACCCGAAATTACAACCGGGTTTTCACAATAAGTTGACTGCACAAACAACCAATCGCATTAAATTATATTTTCAATAAATTTGGCTAAGCTGCAGTTCTGCATATATAGGTATGAAAAAAAACACTCTATGGCTGCTATGTGACAAACATTTCATCCTCCAGCAGGGTACGTGAAAGAGTAGGCCTCCTTGTCAAAAGTAGTTCCTTGATATCACCTTCCACAGGCCATTCTCGAACACGGTTGATGCACTGCCCCATAGAGTTATGAATGAACGATCAGTCTCAGAATGTGGAAGCGAAAGCACAGCTTGGAGGACAAGTTGAAAAGGTTGAAAAGACAAAAGGAGATGGCAAAGAAAGATAACAAAACTAACAAGTAGTAAGGAGACTGGGTATGTATTTCCTCCACGTACCAAGAAGGACACTCTCCGCACAGCAGTAGTCGAGCAGCTCGGAGCCACCCCAGAAGCGAGCGGTGCGCTTCATGACCCTGTCGAACAAACCCTCGGACATCTTCTCTCCTCGCACGTTCAGCATCATGCCCTGCCTGTCAAGCGACATGGCGGGGGGCTGCTCATGAACTATGTAATCCGGCAACGGAACAACGTGGAAATGTGAATGGATTATTTTGGGCGCCCGAAAAAAAATTACAGCCCGGAGGTTGATTGGTTTCACTCATAGTGCAGGGTGAACTTTCAAGTTCTAAATTGCTTTAACATCTCTTGCTGACAAATATAAACCCGCACGGCCCCCATCATTAATGAACCAAGTAATTGCCCTTCCATGGAGTTTGATGCTCAAGCAGGTAGAATAAATCTGGCAAAGCTCACGACCATGTTCTCATACTTTTTATACACAAAAGGCTCACTAAATTTCAATAGAGCTTTATTGATTTTAATGCTAAATCATACAGGCTTCATTGCTGGAGAAAATGTTTTCGTGTCCAATGACGCTGCAATAAAGCATACCAATACATGCAATCAATATCCATACCAAAAAGTGAGTTAAAAACTTGACATCCCTGGCAATAACTTGATATTTACCTTTACTGTATTGTTTTGCACTCGATTGAGTCTCATGGTCTATTGGGTTTTCGAAATACGTACAGAAAATTGGATGAGTTTGCCCAATAACTTCCAATGTGCCTTGGTAACGTAGCATATGCGCATTACATATATGGACTTAGGAACTGCAATAGCTTCAACAAGGTGCATTATGTCTCGGGCCGTCTAAACAACTTACCGCACACACAAAACTCTCAGTCATCCACACTTTAATTAAATAGCAGACTGTGCAACTGTGCGTGCAACGGTTAACGTGATAAGAGCACACACAGGCAACTCACGATGGCAATTACAGCATCACTTCCTGCACAAGTAGAATTTTGTGGTCAGGAGCACAAAGCAAACACGCCAGTTAATAGGACAAGAGCAAACAAATTAAATATTTACGCCGTCCGTGTCAGCTGCAAGCTATTTTAAACCCCGGGAGTTTCATATAATAGAACGATTGCTTTCAGAAAAAAAGGGCGGCATTTGACCCAGATTCTGCACTGCACAGAATGTTTTCCCCATTTTTCACGCGCGTCTCCAACTTAACGCACGGACGCGTGACGCGTTTTGACACAACGCCACGCCGCTATTTGTTGTTCGAGGATTTTCGCGTGAAAATTATGACGCCCACCTGTACATAAATTCCACGATGGGACACCGGTTGTGGAATCCAACCACTTGAATAACGTCACCAAAGCGATATCTGGGAAAGTAGAAAAGAGAAAATCGGTTTCAGGCATCCGCTGGGAGAGACAAACGACACGGATGAGTATTGCTTACTTTCCCTGAGGATAACAAATTATTATGATTGCCTGACAGACATGGACGGAGGAAGAGCAGCAGAGACTTCATATGTGCCTTCGTGCGTGCGTTTGGTGCAGTGGTTAACGTTAGCTGTGCTACGAACCCGGTGACCCGAGTTCGATTCCCACTCGCAACTGATGACAGTCGTGAATAGTTTAAGCAGATCAGGGCTTCCCCTAGATCGATTCAGCCTTAAATGAGTACCTGGTGTGTTGAGACAAAAGGGGCCATGCAAGTGCCGGCAAAATGGTCCAATTTTGAAAATTTACCAACAAATTACTCAGTTGGGATTACACGCAGCAGCAACCATCGAACCTGACTCGGAGACTAACGCCGACTTCCAATTCACCTTGTGCCGCACTGGGACAGCTGCCATCTGGGGGCCAGTCCCCCTAGGCTACAAACAAGAAATTGCGCTAAAAAGACATTTAGCTACGTTATGGACGCAATATAAAAGCGAGTGTTATTGTGATTTTATTCATCATTAACATGTAACCGGAATGAAATGGTAGTGGCTTTATTTGTTTGTTTATTAACATTTTTCCACCAGATGGGCACGTGTCATAGGCTCATTCAGTGTCCCAGAAGGCTTGGTCTGCTGGTGGACCATTACGTGTTGCCATGTCGTGTCAGTTACCAATAAATGCACGTGCATTCATCACCTGAGACTGCAACAACAGAGGCACCAGGGTTTGTAACACCTCAAGACTGGAACTACAAGCCACTACTATTATCGCAATGTATCTTTACAATGGGCTAATTTTTTACACACACAACAGAGATAACACGTGCCACAGAAAATGTGATACACCTTAGGAGACCTCCATTCTGTATCCCCCCAATGCAAAAACGTTATTGGCTTTCCAGGCCAATTTTTACCGGCAGCCTTTGTGTTAGAAAAGCAAACTGCGGACCGGTTTTGATATTCTGGGTCTCGTCAGCAGCCAGGCCGGTTAAACAAATGCTGCCGGGTAGCCACATGTTACTGGCAAGGGCGCTCCATATATACGATGGGGCTTTGTTGAAATTAAAAAAGCAACATTGTACACACACTCATTATGCATTGTTGTGGAGCATTGCAGGAAAGAGCATTTTCAGACATGCCTCTACGTATAAATAATTGCCATTGATTATAACAAATGCTGCTGGGTGATATTGGTTTGGAAAGCCAATAGGCTGATGACTAAAACATATTTTACACACATGTGTAGATGCTTATATATGTTATTACCCAGGAATCTTCTAGAACGATCCATAATGAGCTTATACAGAAAGAGGCATTATATGACTGTCCTTTGTCATCAGGGCCAGACGATGCCTGATTTTATATTTTCCACGAAGTTCATGGTCCACCCTAAACCGCATTCGCACAAACCCTGGCAGATGCAGATACCTGATGCACAAATAGGAAATTAAAAGCTCTGCAGTAGCGAACGACTGTGGTCATCCAGAACAGACCGTACAACGTATAACGACGCAATGCCCCGATCCCCAAATATACGAAGGAGACATCACAGCGGCACAACGCCGCTGCTCCCGACGTGGTTATCTGGGCTTGACCACCTGACTGTGAAATTGTAGTCGTTGCTCTGCATCTACATCAGAGCCGTACGAAAGAATAAGAAGAAGAAGGGCCAACACTGACCGGTAGAGCCCTGAGCCATTCGTGAGCACCAGCTCGTAGACCTGCCCCTCCTGCACCTCCTCCATGAGCAGAGTGCCTGGCTGCTCCTGCTCGGAGTGCTGCACGGGGATGAACTCGCACACCATGGAGCGGGGACACAGCAGGTAGCGCCTTTCCCGACGCTCCGGCCACAGGTTCACCCCGATCAGACCTGCGGTGCGAGGTCGCACGACAACAAAAACAAAGGGAAAAAAAAAAGCATTGAGGTGGAGCTCATCCACTACTGTTTAAAACCTTGAGCCGGTGATGGAAGTTCTCCATTTCTATCGCAGGGGCAAGTCTCTCCATAGGACAACCAGTGTTGACTTACGCGCAAAGTGGGATGAGTTTTTATCGAGCCCGGAGAGATGATGGGGTGGGCCGACCCCACCCCCCTCTAGCCAGGATTCAAACTCGCGCTGTCCCGATTGCGAGCCGCCCGCTCTTCCGCTTAGCCACCTGGCCCGGTTTGTGTAATCTCAATTCGATGAATATAATCGCATCGGCTTCTCGTGAGCCTCCGTTCATCTCTCTCATGCCTGAATCAGTTAAGGGCACGCCCAAAAATACGTTGCACACTTCTCGCATGATGCGGCGAACGCTCAAATTCCACCGTTCGCCACCACCACGGCGAAGCCCTGCTGTGCCCAGTGTCTCTGGTCACAATGTCCTCCACTGGGTTGCAACACTGAATATACGGTGACCGGCACAGAGGACTGCACGTGCCGAAGGTTTTGAGTCGTGCTGTGCACTGTGGCTGTAATGTCAATAAACAGGAGCGGTCCGCCAGAGTGGACACGGTGCACGAGCACGTCAAGAGCGAAACATTTGCATTATTGAAGAATACATAATTTTTAGTGCGTAAAAAAAAAACGAGTGAAATTTAAAACAGTGGCACTGTAGCCAATGAGGTGGGTCATATAAAATGTTGCGTCATCTGAGGCATGGAATTGAACCCACCTCCTGTGCTGCATGAAATTCGGCCTCTATTCCCTCGGCTACAATGCCTCCACACGGTGCGATGTTTGCTATTCGACTGAGACGCATGTGTTGCCTCTGCCTAAGTCTTATGCAAGTTGAACTTTTATCCTCGATCTATTTTACATATTTATTTTGAGTGATTTGCTTACCTTTTCTGTGCATTGCACTCCTACTGCGTTTTTGTATTGTATTTTGTAACTTTCTGATCCGACCTTAATGGACACCTGTTAAAAAAAGGGCTTCATAGCTCATCGGATTTTTCCAAGAAAAATGACAAATTCTGATTCTAAAGGCTTGCCCAGTGGGCCTTGAACCCCCATCGCCCTTCACGCCCACTCCATCCCTGCTAAGAGGTTAAGTTCATCTCCTCCCCCCCCCTCCCACTGCCAAAGGTCCATGCTTACTTTGGAACGGACCTCCAATAGTCTCACTAGCTGCCACCCCTCCCGCACGAACAACACGAAGTTGCTGTGACGCTCACCCTCCGTGGCTCCGTACAGAGGTGAGTAGAGGGGCACTCCCCGGCAGTAGTGGTTCTCCAGGGCCCGGCCGTATGGCTCGTTGGAGCCGGAGTCTACGGCCAGCACCAGGTTGAGGTGGGGCCAGATCTTGCGGGCGATGCCGTCGAATCCGCTGGCAAACGCCCGACGCAGCTCCTCGGCACGCGCCGGATCCGGCCTGAGTAGGGCGTTCAGCGAGGAGCGTACGTCGTCCGGAAGGTCGATGTTGGGGCTCACCTGTTGGAAAAGTGCGGCGGAGTGGTGTGGTGGTGCGGTGTTGCGGGGTCGAGGGTCAGAGGTGGGTGATGCTCACAGGTCACACCGAGGGTCGGTGTCTGCGGCGTGGTGCCCGACGTGGCAGCTTCGAGGAGAAGCTCCCGGCGTGCGCTCGGCCAAACGTCACGCCTCATGGCACGAACCGGGAACGCATCAGAGCTCCAGAACGCAACCGCGCAAAACCAACGGTAACGGGCGCCCCGTTGGCGAGATGTTATCCACCTCACCTGGTATACAGGAGGTCGCCGGTTCGTCCCAACCCTGACGCCTGTATATGTGGAGTTTGTGTGTCTCTCTCTCCCTGTGGTCGCGTGGATTTTTATCCGGGTCCTCCGGCTTTTCCCACCACATCTAGAATCAACGTGCGCTTAGAGTATTTGGCTGTTGATGATACGCCACTTCTCATTTGGGGCCATCATTTGTGACAGCGAGGTCGCTTCTGCAAAAGAGCTATATAACTCAGTGGGGCCTTTCCTGATAAAAAAAAAAATACATATATATAAAATAAAATAAAACCTTACCCGGCCCAGCTCGATGTCTTCAGCCAACGAGCGCTGCCACCGCATCTCCAGCGTGGAGAAGGCATGGTACACGAGCGATGCGAAGTTCGCCTCCAACGAGCCCAGGTGGCGGTCGCGCAGCGCGAACAGCAGGTGCACGTAGAGGGCCTCCCGCTCGCTCGCGATGGCGAAGGCGCACCCCGGGGTGGAGTAGATGCCCAGGAGTCCCTTGCTGCTGTCCGGTGACGAGGAGTTGGGTCCCACGGGGATGCCGGCCTCCGACGAACGCCAGCGCGGCTTGTAAAAGAACTTCGCCACCTTCTGGAGGTTCCTGGCTTCGGGGTACGTGTCGAACATGACGCACAGGATGACGGCCACTCCCTGCGATGATACAAACAACAAACAACAACAGCGACGACGATGGTGACAACAATGTAGTCATATGACAGAAGCCTCAAACGTAATGCGTATTTATTTTCTCAAGAAAAGTTTCACTGAACGAATGATATGCATATATTCATCATAAAGGTTTCTGGGTTAGATCGCGTTATTTATAAATGTGTCGCAACCCTCCACCACCCGACACGCCCAATCAGTAAAAAATGTGTCACGTTGTCAAAAGACAAATAGTTCACTACTTTAGCCCACCGGTGTGTTGAAGAGTGAATCCACAACATTTACAATTTTTGAGTACGAAGTTTCGCTGGTAATTACATCCAGCATCATCGGGCAATTTGCCAGAATAGTGAAGCCCTTCACCTGCTCCCGGTCATAGAGCAGCAGGGTGACGTCATCATTTAACCCAATCTGATGCCTCTGATCTCTGCATCTGATTGTATGGGCTAAAGTAGTGAACACTTTGTCTTTTGTCAACATGACACATTTTTTACTGATTGGCCGTGTCGGGTGGTGGAGGGTTGCGACACATTTATAAATAACGAGATCTAACCCAAAAACCCTCATTATGAATAATATTGGTCGCGAAAGCCTACGTGTTAAGCTGATATGCATATATATGGCTACTTCTCAACATTGTCTTCCCCTAAATAAATGAACAAACACATTTCTGTGTTGATAGAAGTGTCTGTCTATTTGGCATTGAACGATAACAAAATTAATCAAATTTGAGCCCATGTCAAAATCTTGCAAATGTATAACCTGTATAGCTGTACAATGTGGTGCCTAAAATAAATAATTTTGATTTGTAAAAATAAACACATTCACTCGAATTATTCATCATATCAAGGTAGGCCTCTGCCAACGCAGGCTGGTGTGTCACAGACACACACGTTAACTCCATCTGTGCACGATCCACCGATCCCACACTAAGGGGCCGTCCATAAATGACGTCACACACCTGGGGGGGGGAGTCAGACATTTGTGACGTCACATCAAAATACTTAATTAAACAGACTTTTAATAAATGTTTTCTCCTACAACATCAGAGTGCAGCGGCACATTACATACTCACGACAATGACAATAGTATAAAGCGATATGAAGCATGTTTTTTTTTTTTTTTGGGGGGG
>CM025632.2:8329631-8344767 GCA_014621495.2 Entosphenus tridentatus
GACCTGGAGGAAGAACTCCCGCAGGGTGGAGGGCAGGCTGAGTAGCATGCTGCAGTGGCCCGATGTGCCGGACGTGAGCGCCAGGATCGACGGCTGCTGAGATGTGAGGACTCCCAGCTCCCCACACGCCACCCGCTCCACGTACGCCCGGTAGTGATTATACCTGCGGCAGCAGCAGCAGCAGCAGGTGGCCGCAGAAAGTAGCCACAGCAAGCAGCAGGCAGCAGCATGCAGCAGCAAGCCAGCAGCAGCAAGCAGGTAGCAGCAAGCAGCAGTGGTGGGTAGCAAGCAGCAGCAACAGACAGCAGCATTAGACAGCAGAAGGCAGCAGCAGGCAGCAGCAATCAGCAGGCAGCAGCAGGTAGCAGCAGGTAACAGCAGACAGCATCAGCCAGCGCCAGCCAGCAGCAGCAGCAGTCAGCAGCAAGCAGCAATGGTGGGCAGCAGGCAGCAATAGCAGCAGGCAGCAGTAGCAGCAGGCAGCAGTAGCAGCAGGCAGCAGTAGCAGCAGGCAGCAGTAGCAGTAGCAAGGTGATTGCCCAGAATGTAATTATTCATAGACTCATCATCGTGAAGACGATGCACAACAATCCATTAGCAATGTACTTTGTTAGGCGTGTAACGATGCATCGATGCATTGATTGAAATTGATCATTGTGGTTGTGATACACAGACTGGAACGTTTGTGTGGGAATCAATTACAGTATGCAAATTACTGGATATTATAAAATGATTATGTTGCATTCAGGATAAAATGTAGCTCATATCACAAAAAAGTTCAGAAAGTGCAATGTTGAATGTGCTTACTAAGTAGCTACTATTAACTGTTATATATAAGAACATTCAAAAGTATGAAAATGTAATAATCTAGGTACGCTTCGCAGACTCGCAGATTTCAGGGGGGGGTCCTGGTTTTAGGATGTTAGCCAATTCCGATTTGAGCCTTTCTGCAAGTGGTTTGACAACTGGAATACGTGAAGAAAATCCACACTATGAGAGAATAATCCACACTAACTAAAGAGATAGGTTAGCAACCAACTTGCCTGTCCTGTTCTGTGAGAGGGACGAGTCAAAATAGAGGTGGACCAGATTCATAAAACAAATGCTGAAAACAAACGTGGCCAGGAATGGAATACGGTTCACAAAGTCGTGACATAGTGGTGATCAGGCTGCGCTATGAAACACGTCACCCAAGTTCGATTCCTAGCCACAGCTAACATCAGTGGCGAGTGATACGCAAACCGGTTTAACCCTCCCCCCGTTCTTCGCCAACCTGACCTGACTAGCATGGTGAAGTATGGTAAAAATAATAACCCAACAGCGACATGGTATGGGAGGCCTTCATCCACTGGTGGTTGGAGAATAACTGTAATTAATTACGTCCATAACTAAGATACTGCCACGGAGTGGTTACCAATGAGTTTAGAATACCAAAAAAGCCAGAGATCTCCTCCATAGAGATTTAACTTGTTGAGGCGAAGTGTTGTTAGCAAGCACCTATGAAGACCAGCACCTATGAAGAAACTGTGAACAAGGGGATGGTGCGGCCAGAAGTACGCAAGGCCCCCTTTGTCTCCCCAGTGGTGAGTCGACCTAGAGGGTGTCCAGAAGTAATTCTCTTACCACAAGCCATTGACTTTAGCAGTGGTCAGTGATTGAACTCGAGCCGCCGGGTTCGCAGCATAGTGAGTTAGCCATTGCGCCACCCGTGTTCATCAGCTGAAGACCACATGACTCACTGTCCATAATAAGTTGCGTTAGTCATGCTCATTACACAGGTAACACATTAATGGAAATAACAATCTGCAGTCCACCCGAATCATGAGGTGTTTCGTTAACAGGGGGTGACTGTGAAACGCCTTGAGATAAATACTTGAACAGCATTTTACTTTCTGTGCCCCAACCTTGGCCAATGTTTTAAGGAAAGTTTTTTTTTTATACTTGACAGATGAACTGGCTCTCTCGTCGTGGAATAACACACTTGATGGAGCATGTGACATTCTGTGCCCAAGGGGACAATTTTCAATTGGATTCTTTGCATGCGCCGTGCACGTCGGGGCCATGCCCGCTAGCATCGGGGAGGCTGAATTAATGTGCACCTGCAAAGAGACACCGCTAACGAGCGCAAATTACTTGGGCGAAACGCTCACACGCTGCTCAAAAGTAGTTTCGCAAGATGGGCGCAAAAAGGCGGGCGAGAAAAATGTGCATTTGAGTCATTTACTCAGCTGTCAATCAAGCAGAGGAGCAAGGCGGTGTAATTTCTACTGCGCCACATGCGCATTTGGATGCTAGATTACAGCACATTGCCCCATCGCTTACACCGCAGTCGGCCGGATGCCCATTGTGGGCCATTCAATGGGTGAGTTATATTACTGAGAGCAAAGACGAGAGTGGTTTGGAGGATAACAAGAGTCGAGGAAAAGTGTCAGGTTTGGGATCCGGGATGAGGCATTGTGCCAGGGGCTCTCTTCTCTGCATGCGGGAACTTTCAAATGTGAAAGCTGCGACACAGTATCGAGTGGAGCATGCCCGACAAGTTATAAGGATCTGTTGCAGATGCTTTGGTTGTTGAGTGAAAATGATAAGGCTCATTCCCCTCTACCTCTGTGGCCTCTCTATGTTGCTGTGAAGAAGGGTCATTGTCTGAAATGTCACCTATTAAATATATTTTTTCTTTTTAAGGCCACAGCGTTATTATACTTTTTTTTGCGTGACTCATGAAGAACATGCTCTGGGATGATAAGCATCTCCAAATATACCGAGCAATTTCTTCGGTTGCTAGAATTCAGCCTGTATTTTTAAATCACATGAATGTCCGTTAACACGCGCCGATTTGTTTTTTGCAGTGTCCGCTGTATAATATGTAACTTAGCTGAGTGTACACGTGCGGTTCAACTCGCGCAGCATGGACAAAGACGAGCGAGGAGGCAAAATCAAATGCCCTTGATCGTTAGCTGCTCGAGAAAACAGCTGTGTTACTGAGGGTCAACAGCTGGAGTGACAGAGGCTATCTGTTGTCTCCGTCACATGCCGTTCAGTGGTCAGAGCAGAGCAACCCCATTAAACCATCACGTGATATACACAGCCATGTAAAAACTGTGGGCACAAGGGAATAAACTAAATTAAAGGTGATGCAACATTGGTTCCATAATTGCCACACAATTTAGATGATTGACCAAGTCAATGTCAGACACTGAACATTGACCAGGGTCCTATAACGCAATTTATGGGCAGTGGCCCCTTTTATGAGTGCAAAAATATTGTCAGCGTTCAGAGCTGACCTTGAATGTCAGCAAGATATATACTTAGTCCTATAATACACAATGAAGACATCAGCATTGTGTGTTGATGGAGATTCATCTATGGTGGTGGGATCAGGTTTGAGACTGCTGTTAAATGACACCTGGTTGGGGAATGTCCACTCAGAGCCATAAACCAGCACAACTGCCCAGGAAGTTAAAGGACATTTTAAATCAAATAGAATTATTAATTCATTTGACATTTTCACCATTATTATCGTACAAGGCTATCACGAAGGGGCTATGTTTCACATACACTGTCTGGCATAGTGTTCAGGTCAGAGGCGATGTTGCCATGTGTACTCCCAATTGAATAATCTGCAGAAAATGTTTGAACTTAGCAAATGTGGACAACGACGCCAGCGCAAACGTCTTACTCTCTCACGTCACAGGAGCTTTCACGTCCACTGCAAAGCCACGCGGGGCGTATTTATGGTTAACGCACTCGCGACGTTAACCCGGTCGACTGTGAGACTCGAACTCTGATCGTCTGGAACAAGCAGAACACATCCTTGCGCTGGATGTCCTTAGATTCAGAGTCATGGGAATAAACGCATGAGTGGCAAAGGAGCCAGAACCGCCATCAAGAATTGCCCAGGCTGTGTGGGCCTACATTGAGATGTCTGGCCACATTCGCGACTGAGCGATTATCAAAATCAGAATCTGTATTTGTACTGGAGGAATTCGATGAGCTATGAAGCTCTTTTTCACAGATGTCCAGTAGGCAGCGGGTAAGAATGTTACAACAACAAAAAATACAAACAAATACCAAGTATAGGAAAGGTAAATAAATCACTTAAAATATATCTTACCAGGTAAAGCCCACTGAAGTATTAACTTATTTTTCAAAAGCGACCTGGCCACAAATGATAGCTCAAAAAGTGGCTTATCGTGTGGATATTTATAACAGCAAAATAATCTCACTGCACGTTTCTAAATGGGGAAAAAAGTGAAGTCCCCATAGAAGTCCCCGTACAGGTGACAACCGATGGAGATTAACCCACTTGCTGTACTATCATCTCTTGGAGATCCAGGGTAAGGCGACCTTGACGGCCATACCCTGTGATCCACTAACTCTTGGCTCCACAATACTGGGTTACAGGTGTGCGCCACTACTGCCTACGATGAGTTATTCCCCTGGCAGCACAAATAATAGTAATTCCATTTATATGGCGCTTTTCATCCAGAATCTCAAAGCGCTGTACAGGAAACAGCAGCAGACACGCATAAAAATACTAATACAGTATTATTAATACATTTTAAGAATCCATTTACTAAATGAACTCAAAACCTAATATGTGGAAGCGTATAAATAGGTTTTAAGACGAAAATAAAAAAAAATGTCCACAGACTCTGAGATCTCTGATATCTCGTAGAAGAGCATTCCACAGCCTGGGGGCTACACGGGGAAACATCTCGGTCACCCATAGAACGAAGCCTCGGCCTGGCAATGCAGAGAAGATCTGCATCCCCAGATCTTAGGGACCATGAGGGGACGTGTGAGTGCGGCATAGCAATACAGTTTAGCGGCGCAACAGAACTAGGTATAAAAACAGGAGAAATTAAACCCTTCAGGTCTGTTAAATATATTTGAGTCTACTGGCCAAAAAATATCACTTTTACTGAATATAAGACGACCATTTTCAAATTGAGTTCAGTTATTTGTTAGTTGAACTGAGGTAGTGTCAACCATTTTTTTGCTACAAATGTAACAAAGTCAATCAATTCAATGCATACACATTGAGGGACATGCCATCACATATCTAAAAAAATAATACGTTTGCAGGGTTAGGATGCAAGCTTTAATGAACAGATTACCCATGGAGCAAGGAATTGCAAAGTCACCACCAGTGAAAGGAATATTGACAGGTCTGCATGGAGTATTCAAAATTTAATATGAGGTGTTTGCCTGTTAAGAGCTGATAAATGTCATTGACAGACAGTTGGCTCCAATCCTGTTTGTTTAGCTCTGCCAGATTCTCAATTATTAGCACTTGAAATGTCACATGCCCAGCATTTATTGACGGCTAAAAACACACGCACGCGCGTGCACGCATGAACACACACACAAAAACCCTCAGAGATTACCGATTTCCCTGCTAATTTGAGAAATGTGAGGTTTGCTGACCAAACTCTGTTGTTTTAACTCAGCTATTTTCATTTACAAGGCTGTTGTCCACAGATATGTCTCACCTGTTATTACCATTAGACAATCCAAAAAAATGCAATGCGCATCTGATTGTCTGGTAATAGTTATCAGATTTTGCACACAATTTGGATAAAAAGCATTTAATAGAGTTGCACCAAAGTCTTGGAACAACCTCGTGTTATCTATTAGCATCTCCATTTTGCCACCTCTGTCCTCATTTCAATGGACTCGATTTACTAGATTGAAAACGAATTTCTTCAGAACTGCTTTTTGTGTTCAGTTTGTTGTCCTTCCCCCGCACCTCCGATGAGCATGGCTGGTCTACGTACGGTGTGAAAGAAGTTAAACATTTCTAGATTTAATAACCAAGAGGGGACTACATTTTTTATCACTTTAATAGCTTCGACAAGGAGTGTGGCCAAGTGAAACCCACGGACTAAGACTCGAATTAAAATGCAATTCTACAGGTTGTTGACGAAGGCCACGCACAAAATAAACGTGCACATGTATATATATATTACTAAATGCCAACAAAGAGCGGCGCGCGCACCTGGTGAGCGGGTGCCTCTCCCTCAGCTCCCGACGGCTGCGTACGGAGTCAAGGCCGTGCTGACGCCCGTACGCCGTGCCGCCGTTCCGCTGCAGCCGAGCGAGCAGCGTCTCCTCCTGCGCCGTGGCCACGTCCATGGTGTCCGCCTCCAGCCTCTTGCGCTGCCACCTCCCCAGCCTGTGGGTGCACGCGCGCCGTGGCACGGGCAATTGTCCGTCCGCGTGTTCGTCCGCTCAGTCACTCCTGCGGCAGCGTGCCGACAATCCGGCAACTTTGGAAGCGAGGGTTGGTGGATCGTATGATCTTTCGAAACTCCCTCGAGGTCGTCATCTCCCGGCTCGCCAGGGTGTGGCAGTACCACCACAAGCGGATTCACTTCCATCTGTACTCCACAAGTACGGAGATTGAGCCGTTAGTGTGGGCCACCATAACTGGGATACGCCGCTAATCCGACTGAACTTGGGCGCGACAAATGGGAGATTTGGCGGTGTGGAGCCACCTGGCACTGGCCCTCTTGAAATACCATTCACAAACAAGTCGTGACTTGTACGTATATACATATGCAGCCCGTTTGTCTAGCCGCTGCTGGATGAGGGCCTCCCCATGCTGTGCAGGGAGTGACGGTGATGTCATCATACTTCACCGATGAAGGTGGGGCGCATACAGAACTACAGATTTTGCTCCGCTGCCCAACACTGCCCCACAACACCTGTTACTCCACGGAGTTCACCCATCCACGCACTATCTAGGTTCAAACCTACTTAGCTTCTCAAGATTGGTGAGATCAAGCACATTCTGGGTGATTTAGTCATAGCTATACCTCACATACCCATTAATCTGTGTATCTGTGCAGTCTAAATAAGAAACCACATTTCATGAAAGAAAATATATGAACTGCGTGATTAACCAAATCGAAGCAGAGTTTACTAGCGCTTGCTTAAAATCCTATAATCCTTGAGTTTAACCTTTGAGGTGGAATTTACCCACATTACCACTAAACCACCCACACCCTCACAGATAAATCTTCATAAGCACTGTTTGGGATTCATTATCATATACAAGCAGAATAAATAACACACAATACACTTCCTTCGAATATATATCCTTCCACATAAAACGTTAAATCATTCTCTAAACATACCATCGGTCGCATGGCCTTCTGAGAGTGATGTTTTTTGTTCTTCTCCCCAACAGCATTGGTTTAAGAAAAGCAAACTCTGAACCAGTTTCATCAGCAAAGTGAGGCTTGCTGACAACAATGCTATTGCACTGCCAGATATGTATCAGCAAGGACCCTCTCTCTTTAAGATATGGGTCATCGTTTGACGCAAATGTATAACAATATGTAACACAAATAAAACATTAGCGTTGTTGGGTGGACGATATATACCAGCAGGAAATGCATACAATCAGGATCATCAAACAAGACTTGGCAACTTTAAGTCAATAACTTCAAAGGGAGAGGGAGTGAATAGCTGGCGATATCTCTGAGGGAAATACACAAAACATATTACACATATACGATAGGCAAGTCGAATTATCACCCTTCATTTGACTTTGTACACAACGTGCTTGCAAACCATAACTCGGTAAAGAATTTTCAAGAATTCACACCACAGCTGCAAATAAAGTCAATCGGATTATGGATAGTCTTGAATTTAAAGCCACACAAAAGCGGGCGAGGGGGGGGGCAGATAAATGCTTCGGCTCGTTTGTGACCCGTGCATGGGCCGCAAAATTCGATGTTTGCATAACGACCAAATAAACAAATAAATAGATGAATCCACACAGCTTCAACTCTTCTCTCTCTCAGCGACAGCGAACACACTTCAATGGCGTTAGAAAAAAAACACCACGCTCCATAAATACATAGAACCCATTGGAGTGAATGTACATTTCATTTTCCAAAATAATTTCTATGCAAGTGCTTTCACAGTTTCTATTACCCACTTAGAATGTAATTTGGTTATGTTTATTTTATTTTATGCTGTTTACGTCTGCTCCAGTTGGTTGCAACCTTACAGTACGGCATGTTCTATGTGTAGGTAAAGGCGCAGCCTTGCAAGTGCCTTGTTGCTCATGCCACTGCTGGCAGAAGGGCCACAACTATAGGGAGCTCTAGAAAGTCCTTCTCGAGCAGTGGTCCTTAACCTGGGGTGCGAGATGCCCTTTCTGGGGGTGCGAGACATGGCCACGTTTTTTTCGAAGGTAAATCATCGAAAACACTCATTACGGTCACGTAAGTACAACTACTTTGATTCATCAAACCTATGTATTTATTAACGTCATACTTTTTTAAACGATTGATAACCAAAGGGCTTTGAGGCTACAGTGAAAGGTTTAGAACCAGACTGCTCTAGAGGATATTTTTTCGCCTACAATTCCAAGCAGGCCACACGTCTTTGAAAGGGGTCAGAGTACCCACACTTTACCTCGTCACACCTGGTGACCCGCCAACTGACTGTGGTGCAACCCATTTATACTGCTTTGTGGACATGGGATTTAATACTGGTAGGAACCCACTGGTTCCACCAGCCCACAGGGGATTATTGTGTCCGTCCGTCCTGCAGGGAGGGACTGGGTGGGGAGGGAGGAGCTGGGTGGGGAGGGGAGGGGGGGAAGGGGGGGGCTGGGTGGGCAGGGTAGGGTGGGGAGGGGTTGGGTGGGGAGGGTGGGGAGGGGCTGGGTAGAGAGGGTGGGGAGAGGCTGGGTGGGGAGGGTGGGGCTGGGTGGGGGGTGGGAGGGGTGGGGCTGGTCACCCCGTGGTGCCCTTATAAAACTCAACGTTTAACCTACTCACGCCGGCTTGTGCCCGCCCTCACAGTCGGCCATATTTGCGGAATACACCACGCCGCCGTTGACCCTGGCCATTGACCGAGCAACCCAACGTTCCTCCGCAGGAATGTGCTAAACTTGCCCTATTGTTGAAACTGCCACATCAGCAGCAGAACGATCTGGCCACTGCTGTAGTCTAAGTCCAGTGTACTAACCAATACGCCACAGAAGCATCCCCGTAGTACATATATACGATCTTAATCGTGTCTGTGTTTATATATATTAAGGGAGCTGTGCCACAATTTGGTAGGTGACAGACTGCATGACCAATCCATCGTACCTATAGTTAAATTCCCAGCGAAAGCTAACATCAATATCGAGATGTAACAGTACTTCTCATGGGCACTCCCCTAGGTCCACTCAGCCTTAACTTACGACCTGCTCAGGTGTGTAAAGATTAACACTCGGGTTGGACAAATATGGCCATGGTATTGACCACACAATGCCCTTGCCAGCCTTATTGTGTACATGCTAGCAGCACTTGCCTCAATATTCTATATATCTATGTGGGTAATCTGTTTGTTCATGCAAATGTGATCATTTTAGTTAAACGTTTTAGCTGATAATCACTTTTTCAAGAATTACGATCTACTCTGTGTTTAGCAGATTCATGTAATTTTGTTTTACATATTGTAAAATAATTGCAACACCATGTAGACAAGCACATACATTTTTTGTACAAAATTGAAAATAAATTATAGTTAAACGTTTCGTGGTCACCGATTTTATATTGTTAAAAACGAAGTATTTTCTTCTGTAAAACATATCACTAAATATCTTCCCGACTGCATGATGCACGTCACACTGTCTGTGTGCGGCGTTTTGAGGTGCAGTTGTATTTATATTTAGACTCTTTGTACAATGATGTTCAGGACAGCATGCTGGCAGGCACGTACTCTGCCGAATGGGATTGCGGTATCTCAAATGCAAGGGTGATTATGGTGACATTTTACATTTCCCATGTAATCATCCCCCTGTGATGTAGGCTGAATGCCAAGGACTAGAAAAGAGGACGGGATCTTGCTTGAACCAACGTTCTACGATGAAGAAGGGTCATCTTTTGAAAGAGAAAAAAACACACAATCATGGCATCTGTATAGTGTACGTGCGATCCAGTGTCTAGGCCCACAGTTTGTTACCGCAAAGGCGTTCACTTGCCAAGGGCCTCTCCCATATTAAAGTTGCACGAACATTAAGAGTTATTTGCATCTGTTATTGCCTTTAAGCGTGAGTGTTGCTCGCCGTGTAGGATGTGTTTACTTAGAGGACACGGGACCGGTGTGTTCTGTGGGTACCAAGAAATTAGAGGTTACTTTCCACGCGAGAGCATTGTGCCAGCACCACTAAGAGCTGGGTTCGAATCCAGGATTTAGCCACCAGTAGTTAAACATCATTCTCAACTGCGGCGAGTTAAAGGTCTCAGGCCAGTTAGCAATTATGGTGCAAACCAAAAAAACATGACATTAAATGTGGTGAATCGCTTCATTTAGATTATTCGAGCTCTGAGAATAAAACAGTTTGTGTAATGCGTGAGAACCACTTTGCAGGGCATGTGAAGTGTCCTTATTGGCCTACAAAAGTGGCTTCAGAAGAGGTTGTTTTGACATCTTCCAGGTCACAATACCAGCTGCGAGGGTTCCAAATGGAAATGTCTCCATCGCACGTGAAGGTGATAACAGCACCACTACTTGTGAATATTCTGCATGACTAATAAGAGCTGTAGGTGATTCTGCTGAGGCTAAAAAGAGGTGTTTTACTCGATGATCATGTTGTTTGCATCCTGGACACACTTTTATTTCCCTCATCAGTCACAGATGTTGCTTGAATTTGTTTGCCTTGAGCTTCTGCAACATTTTCCATACCATATAGAGAGCTATAGCTGCTCAGAAAAAAAAACATGAGGCACAAATGTCATTGGAATATAAGGATGGCTAACATTGTACCGATAAGTCCTAATAGGATTTTATTATTTGGTGGTGCCGCATTGGCCCTGGTGTGCAAGCACACTTAACACATTCATCAATAACAGTGGCTTTTAACAAAAAATGTATATATATAGGTACGTATAATCGGCTCATATTTGTGTTGAGCAATGGCCCTTCTTCACAGCACATGAACAGAGGGGCCATGGAGATAGCGTCAACGAGGGTTGGAGACTCTGCCTAATGCCACGGGGCCTGGTGAGAATTTAATTTCAAAAATGTTTTCTGATGACCAAGTTTTTGCTTTAATAGGCATATTAATAGTTACCTGATAGTAGCGGTGGTGTGCAGTGCAGTCTCCAATCCTTGTTAACTCCATGCCTCTGGCCTCTCTATTTATGTGCTATGAAGAAGGAACCATTGTCCAAGACATTGAACATTTTATATAACAACAAATATTTATCTTAAGGCAGTGTGATTGATGTATGAGTCGATTAAAAAAAACTCATTCAATGCGGTCATTGCAGAATTCACTTCATTACATACCTGTCAACTCGTACGGTTTACCCGTATTTTTTTACGGGGAAATTGAGTTCAGGTCCATACGGCGTACAGCCGTTTCAATACAGGCAAAACATGTCTTTGTCTGTTTGTGTTTCTCCCTCGCGATGGGACTTTGTAAGATGAACGTTGAAATGTATAAGGGCACGGGCTGACCAATAAAGTCTGAATTGGTATGTAACAAGGTAGGAACTGATAAGGGGTTGACAGGTATGTGATTAGCGATTTAAATATGCTGTCTTATTAATGAATGTGTTGCTCAGAAGAAAAAAACCCTCAATGAGCAAGAGGCCATGATTTGGGTTGTGTAGTTGACCTATCACTGCCTTAGAATAAAACATAATCTTTTGAGCCTGGTGGTCAGCATGGGTTACGTGTGCAAGAAACACGTCCACAGGTCGTGTGGGGACACGGCCAAGATTGAATGCAGGGGTCACGCAATGGACAAGAGACTACGCCCAGAGGAAATGAATTCAAGAAAGGTGCGAAAAAGGTGGTAGGGGATTGGAGGGAAAAACTCAAAAAGATAAAGATTGGTGGGAAAGAGCAGGAGAGTAAGACAGGGGAAATACTGTGTGTATGTTGCACTTCTTCCACAATGTACGTAGCCAACCGTGCTCATCGGAGGTGTGGAGGAATCCGATACGAGGAGGTGTGAGACAAAGGCTCGGGGTCCTGGGGAAGAAATGGCTGCAACTGTTCGTCTTGGTGCTGAGCGGAACAATAAACCGTTCCGTTACCGGGACGACCCACGTGGACTCCCTTTCACAATGCACGAATTAAGCTGTCATCTAGATACAAATGGAATGCTGGGATTTCCTCATTTCCTGGTTTGTATTGTGGTCTAAACACTTTCTATGCGTGTATTAGGTTGCGCACCTCCGATGAACGAGATTGTCTACATACGGTGCAAATTAAGTTCAAAGTCCTTATGTAAATTTTCACTGAATTTAGCCTGACAGTGGGAAACACTGCTGTCTCTTCCGCACCAAGTGTCATTCAGTACAGCTGGAAAATTTTAAACAAGGGACTTATTCAGCCTCAGGTCAGGACATTTTTAAAACACGTAGCTCGTCAACAACTCCCTGAAAAGGTGGAATTCTACAAGAGGCACTGATGATTAAATGTCAGAGGTTTTTTGTGCTAACTCAGTTCTTAAGGCTGCAGCCCAACACATTACTTATTTACATGGTGTACATACCGGCCCATCTATCTATTCATAAGTTGTACTTTCTACACGAGATATGAGAATTAACAAAACATGAGGCTACAAAGGCTCAAAATGTAGCACCCATTAAAATGATTTTTTTTTGTTTTTCCAGCACCAATCAATGAAATCAATGTGTTCTACTATTCAGTTGCTCTGCAGGAGAAGAAAAGATGAGAACACATAATTAGTTACAGCAAAATAATGCAATCGTGCTTTAGATCAATATAAAACATGAGACAACATTCACCCAGGGATAAAAATAACTCCGTAATTCAGGGTGTGTCATTAAGACTGCAAAACCTCTGGACCCCTTGGCGTGTGAAGGCCACGTGCTAATTTGTAGTCTCGGCACAGCACAGGCAAACGCGTCACCACCTCAAGGTGCACAAGAGCAGGGATTCAATGAGTTTGTGAATATTCACAGGTTCGGAACATTCCAGCACTTTGCACGTTTACCAGTGAAATGCAAAACAACTCTGCAATATGTTTTTCATAGAGGTTGGTTGACCATACTTCTCCATACTGCTCACTGCATGCTGGTAAAATTTGGGAGGGGTGGAGGGTAGTGCCCAGGACTGATTTGGATAATACTTTCTGCTGATGATCACAATGGCCAGGAATTAAACATTGTGCGAACCCCTCTGCCACCATTACTACTTTCCAGTCCCCTGCCTAGCATAAAAGGCTTGAGCCCCCCCCCCCCCACCCGGTTTAGAATCCCCCCCCCCCCCCCCCCTGTAAATTCTCAAGTAAAAAAAACAAGTAGCGTTAAGCAATGAGTATCGCAGCCTCTTCTAATACACACAGGAAAAGCTAGAGCATGGGGGGGCATGATAGACAAAAGCAGATAATATAATTATTAATTCGATTTATCAATTACATGCGTTCTAAGTTTTTTTTTTGCGTGACCCAAACGCCCCATCCCAGCTGATGTGGAGGATGGGTCCCAACTGCACCATCCTCCGCCCCCATCCCGGTTAAGCCAGGTTGACGCGACCATGCGGCTGCTCTGGCCGAACGACGGCCGCACGCCGCGCTAACGGAGGCGCGGAGCGGGCCACGCCGCACTGACCTGTGCAAGACGGCGTAGCAGAAGTACTGTCCCAGGAGACTGCCCAGCGTGTGGCTCTCGGACACCGTGCGCTGCCTGATGTCCCACGCCAAGGCGAAGGCGCACACCAGGCCGGCGCCGCCGATCGTGGCGACGCCGATGCCGAGGAAGGAACCCATCGCTGCTCCTGCTGCTTCCGCTGCCCTCCGGGGCTCGCGTGACTACGGGCGGACACCGCCTGGCTGCAAGGGGACAAGCTGGACACGGCAGCCACAGAACGCAGACGCTGCTGAAGACTCGCATGGAGGATCTCGTTGAAGAATAGTATTTACGAGGGAGCCTGCCGTGGTGTAATGGTTGGCGCACTCGAATTGCAAGCCAGAGGTCTTAAATAACCCTGCCTCTTTCCACCAGGCAGTATGAATGTGCACATCACAGTGCATTGATAGGCAGTCTTGTGTTTAGTGGGGTAAAGAGTGGGTAGTCCCATCTCTTCCGAGGCATCTGACCAACCAACGTGGAAGAGTAGCCCAACATACACTCTAGAGATTGCTCTACTGGAGAAGCTTCCGCAAGCAGTGCAAACAAACATCTATCTCATGGTGTTCCCCATGCTAAGCTTGGTCTACGCCTGCCAAGCGAAGAGCTGTCAAGTGCCGATTGCTGGTTAGACAAAGGGAAAAGGATGCATGCAACATGGACATTTTGTAAACCGAACGAACCGGTCACCTTTAGATTGCAAGTCCAGTCTGGTAACAATTACACCACAGCAGCATCCCACCCTTTTCCATAATGTCGAGTCTAATTTGATACAAGCTCCGTTATCAGTGCAAGCAAGAGCGGTTGATGGAGCTCCCAGCAGTTGGCGGGTTCACTAATCATAGCGCCAGACATGGGTTGTACAAGATAATGAGTTCGATGACACAAGCAGGGAGCAAGGAGCTTAAACAAACGCTGCAATTAAATGGAAATTAATTTAAACAAATGAGACGAGCTTTTAAATTTGAATACGTATCATGTCCATCCACTAATCGGCATCAGCTCCCAGTTCGGACGTCTATGATGAAGGTATGCCGACACATCCTCTCGGCACAAACTACGGTGACGATGTTATCCCACCACACGTCCCATCACCTTCGTCTCCCTCCTGGTCCTACCGTCTTTGATTTTTGTTGTTGTTTTTGTTTAAGCGGTGAAATAAATTCTACAGCGACTTGCTGGAAAGCGTTTCGATTGGTGGGCCTGAGTTAGTGGTACGCATTCCACATTCCTATGGAAGGGATAGACACTTCACTTGACAAAAAGGTGCGCACAGTACCTATATTATCAACCCCCTAGATAGGCTGCAAGAAACCCTGACTGAGATTTAAACTTGCAATCCAGAATCCAACTTCAATCAGTCGTAGCTGGGCAAGATAATCCCTCTTATCAACTATCATTAGGGGCCGTCCATAAATGACGTCACGCGATTTTGGCCGATTTTTGACCCCCCCCTCCCCCCCTCGTCACACGGCGTCACAAAAAGTCAGACCCCCCTGAAATATGACGTCACAAAG
>CM025632.2:8345167-8384755 GCA_014621495.2 Entosphenus tridentatus
GGGGGGGGGGGTTCAGCTGGTGGTGTTGGTGGTGGTGTAGTGGCTAGGGGGGGGGCGGTTTAGCTGGTGTTGGTGGTGGTGTAGTGGTTGGGGGGGGGGGGTTCAGCTTGTGCTGGTGGTGGTGTAGTGGCTAGGTGGCGGGGGGGGTTCAGCTGGTGGTGCATCTACCAGTGGTCATCGACGGCACCTGCTGGGTCTGTCCCGAGACCTCCTGTCAGCGAGCTTTTCGACACTTCACGTGATAGCCTCAAAGTGCACCTAGCCTGGCACAGGCACCGTGGTGGAGAATAGCGGGTATTGATATTGGTGTGTCTCTGTGTATGTGTGTGGGGGGGGGAGCGGTAGTGTAGCGGTTAGCGCGCCGCGCTACCAACCCGGCAACCCGGGTTCGTATTCCCGCTCCCAGCAACCAACACCAATGACGATTATCTGAACCGGTTCTGAACCTCCCCCTAGGTCGACTTAGCCTCAAACGAGTACTTGGTGCGGTGTGTAAAAATCGCCACTAGGGAGACAAAGGCTGCGTGGTGCGAGATGTTTACTGTGGTGCTGGCCACTCACCCCCTCGTGTGCCGTGCCGGCCTTCATAGGTGCTACTCGCTAACAACACTTGCCCCTATAGTCTGTTTAGGCTATACGGGGAATATTTGTCTTTGTTTCCTCCCTCTGTGTGCACAGCACTGTACCACAGCTTGCTACATCCTGAAACACAAAGGACTTCCCCGAGTTTAACGTGGAACTTTTAAGTGAACGTTGGTTCAACGTTGAGTGAATGTTTGATCAACGTTGGGGGAACATTGGGGGAACATTGGGGGAACATTGGGGGAACATTGGGGGAAGGTTTGTTCAGCTTTGTGTGAACGTTGGTTCAACGTTCGCTGAACATTGGGGGAAGGTTTGTTCAACTTTGTGCGAATATTGGTTCAACGTTAAGTGAACGTTGGGTGAAGGTTGGTTCAACGTTGAGTCAATGTTCTGCCCCACGGCAGATATGGCGGTGTGTTTACACAGGAACTTTCTGATAATATGATGGTCACGTGACCATGAAGTTACGAGTTAAGGGTCTCTAAGCCACGAGGCCAAGCAGGTGTGTCAGCCATTACACAGGGTACAAAATGGAGACAATTAGCATATCGGCGAAGACGGGTGCATCTGTTCATTGCGGGAGTTTAAGAAGCATTGTCTGTAAGTTCGTTTATGTTCTTATAATACTGGGAATGGTGTTATAATGTTAGGATTGCCGTTACAATGATGTAAATGCCTTTATACTGCTAAATTGTTATGAACATTAGGCCTAGTTAACAACGAAGCCTGCCACTCGCATTATTGTGAATGTTATTTGTAGTTGGATAATGCTATGCCGTTAATCTTAAGAAGCTAAGCAGGTTTGAGCCTGGATATGGCTTTGTGGTGAAGTATGGTCAAATTACCTTTACTGTCTGCACAGCATGGGGAGACATTCATCCAGCAGTCGATTGACACATGTGTAGTGTAGAACAACCACGCGGAGATGAATACTATTAGGGCCGGTTGCCGTTTATTTTCACACACGCGGCATCCTACACTCACACCAGTGTGGGTGCACTCTCTTCTCTGTCCTTCACACGGACACCCCGTAACTATTTAAGGTCCTACTCCGGCTCCCCCTTGTCTCTGCTCACTCGTCTGCCTGGAGCGGGGGATCAACCAACACCGCCCCACGACGAGGAGAGAGACCTCTTCTCCAGCCGGTCCGTACCCTGGCCCTCAATGACGACCCCGCCCTCGTCACGGGGTCCCCCTTAAGAACTCTTTGGGTGCCCCCCCCCCACCAGGTCGGCCCCACCCACTTTCCTGAAAGTGCTTTCCAACGCCTCACGTTACGTCATCCTTGGCCTCACGTAACTCGACCAACTCGCACTTTCTTACGCTCGCCCCTCATTGGCTACTCACAATACTCCTCTACACATGTGCTGCACACGTACACAGTATGTGCACATCGATACGTTTGAAGTCGAAATAAACTACACGTGACATATTCCATCCAACTAACGGACAGTTATAATTGGGACGCTACTTCAAAGTGAATGCATTAAACATAGCGCACGTGCCAAAGATGCAATTAAATCTTGACTTAAAGCAATTAAGGTGGGGAAATTGTATTTGAATATGCTGTGTTTTATATTACACTTTCGAATGGAAATCAATAAAAATGCTACTGACCTTAGCCACCTCACACCACGGTAGTCATGGAGGTTGTTTGACCATAATGCCTCACCACCCTGGTCAATGTGGCTTGGTGTAAGGGTGCCAAGACCAGTTCAGATATCACTTGCCACTTGTGTTAGCAATGACCGAGAATCCAACTCAGGAAGCCAGCGCACTAACCGCAAACATCACAACACCTCCATTAAATTCGGCCATTGTGATAAAAAATATAGTACACTATATAAAATATATTTGGGACATAATTTGACAGTAAATACAATTTACTTGACCAATAATTATTGACAGACATATATCTCTCTAGGCGGGTGTAGAAATGTCCATTTATGTTAGTCACATGCAGTATATATATTTTTATACAATACTCATGCTACAAACTATATGGAAGCTATAACTTTGTATTATGATGCTGTGTAAACCCTATATATGCAATCAATGTCAATTATTGATGAGGACCAATATGTGTATGTGTGATGTCTTATTGCCACTTCCCTCTGATATAGTACTGTTATTTTCAACATTGATTCACCAATATATTGTTCCTACACTTAAGATGTTAGCCAGAAAAGAAATCCACTTTAAACCATTAATTATGTATCATATTTAGTGAATGTCATGTGAACATTAAAGTTAATGAAGAACTTTCCATTGGAACACCTTGGGTTTAAATTCCCACCAGATATATCATGTTGACGAGTGGTGATATAACATCCCAGAAATGTATCATTAATTATGATAAATGGTGCATTTGAATACGTTTGGTATTTGTAATACTGATTAAAACAAGCGGGTGTAATTAACCATACAAATACATTCCATCTGCTTTCCGCAGTGGACGTTAAAGATATTGTGACGTCCTTGGCAAGAGTAGGCCATTGGGGGCCAGCATCATGGTCAATAGGAAAACTCTATATATAGGTAGCAATCGTTGCCGCCTCATGCAAAAACTTGGCAGGACTCTCTTGAAAAGGATGCGTGCGACTCAAAGTTGCTTCTCTGGGTAAACAAGCACAATGATTTTTCGATTTAAAGCTTTCGTGACTGCAGGGATTCATCTTCTTGGTTCTTTCGGTAAAGTCACGTAGAAGGGAAATAATACAATTATAAAAAAATATCAATAATAAAAAACGTATTTTTTATTTCCCTTCTACGTGACTTTACCGAAAGAACCAAGAAGAAGCACAATGATGATAATATTCCAGATAAAAAACCCCTTCTCATTCTGTTTGTTCCATTGTACTACTCGATTTTGGAATTCTCTTCAATCGTCTCTGTTTTCAATCTAGTATAACCTTGCTTAAGACGTGTATTAAATTGTATTTATTACAACTCTGATACCACTGTTTGCTGTTTGGGCACTTGATGTGTTGGGTCTTTGGCCCTGTGATGAGCAACTGTGTAAAACGTACATTCATCATAATGTAATTGTCTAAAAAAAATACAAAATATTATTTTGTAATTTGTATTGAAAATGAATATCAACAACGGTTGCTACGTACAATTATACAATATCTCACGTGGAAGAAAATACATCTCAGCGGGCTCTTATCTGTCTAAATAAAAGGACCTCAGCCTACTGCAGCATATGCGTTTATCCCTGATGCTGCATTATTTTCACATGACCTTGCAGGTCAACTGACTGGAGGGTTGGAAAGTTTGGAATGAGGTTTGTGCCAAGCCATGTCGTTTTGTGGTAAATGAAGGTCATCAAGAACCCATTGCGTCATCCTTTTCAGATACTCTGGCTGACAATGAAAAGGAAAATGTGATTGTATCTGCTTTTTCACATCTTCTCTGCCCATACATGGTGTGGATTTTATTTGAACGTAAGAATCCACCAAAACAGAACTCAACAAATAATTCATTGTTCAGCATTATAACACAACACATGAATACAATTTTAAAAAAATGAAAATATATTAAAGTGATGTAAAAAAAATGGGGGAAGGACTTTATAGTGAAGATATGCTATTGCCTTATCTTCACCAACACATATAACATGCATACATGCTCAAATAGCATATTATATTCGTAATGTATTCTTTGAAAAGTTACTTAAAAATATAGCTGGTACCATTCGTCGAGAAAGTCGATTGCTAGATTAAAGTCTTTATTCGACTACTTTTCTGTGGTTCAATGTTGGAGCCCCATTAAAAATGACTGCGGCTGCACATTCTTGAAGGCAGGAAACCCCCTGCAAGCCACACCCAGCGTGACTTCACCAAGCCCAGCCCATTACCTCCCATCCAGCAGCACATGTGAGAATAGAGGTGAAACTTTTCTCCCCAGCTATGTACACATTCCTGCGGAGGGAGCTGGTAAGTACGTTGAGTTGTTCGGTCAATGGCCCGGGTCAACGGCGGCGTGGTGTATTCCGCAAATATGCCCGACTGTGAGGGCGGGCACAAGGCAGCGTGAGTAGGTTAAACGTTGAGTTTTATAAGGGCACCACGGGGTGACCAGCCCCTCCTTACCCAGCCCCACCCCTCCCACCCCCCACCCAGCCCCACCCTCCCAACCCAGCCCCACCCCACCCAGCCCCTCCCCAACCTCCCCATCTTGGAGTTATTTAGATGTTACTAATTTTAGTCAACGTTGTTTGGCCTCGATCTCTCAGCAGCCTTCAACACCATCGACCATGAGATACTCATCAGGCGGCTAAGGTCCAGATTCGGTGTATCTGGTACGGGACTGGGGTGGATTGAGTTATACCTACATGGTCGATCACAGTTCGTCAAGCTGGGTGACGAACAGTCATCGTCTGTGCCGTGCCGAGTTGAGGTACTGCAGGGGTCTGTTCTTGGGCCCTTCCTAGCGTCAACAAAAGTCTCTCCGATCGCTGATGTCATCTCTTCGCGTGACATCAAGTCCCATCGATATGGTGGTGGTGATGATGATACACGATTGTACACCGCAGTGAAGTCAAAGCTAGATTTTGAGAGCCTCGGTAACCTCGAAGATTGCACGTGAACGGTGCCCGCGTAGTTTTCACAAAACGGAATGCTGCTTAATACAGGAAACTCTGAGGTTCTGCTGATTAGCACTCGGGCTCGGTGAAAACATTATTGGGAGAATCCGGTGTGGCAGTTTCAGACTCCAGGATTCCGTTTTTAAAGAGCCTCGGCACCATACTCGACCAGAATAAAATGTTTGCTCACCACGTGTAAAATATAGTCAGGTTCTGCAATTTTCATATCAGGGCTCTACAACACGTTCTGTCACGATCGAGTCATGGCATAGTCAACACGCAGGCGTGTGGCATAGCATCGACAAGGCTTCATTATTGCAACTCACTATTCTACGGACGTCCGGCAAAACGATTATCAAGCTGCAGCGTGTACAAAATGATTTGGCACCCGTCGTGATGGGTACTGAAAGATCCGACCTTGTCTGTCCGGTACTCGCCAAGTTGCATTGCCTTCTGGTTGCTAAACGAATACATTCTAAGGTCGCGCTCATTACACTCAAAGTGCTTGCCACAAACGAACGACAGTGCCCTGCTGATCTCGTCAAGGAGCACAAACCATCATGCAAACTCAGGTCATCCTCGCAACGGCTTTTGGCTTATCATCAAACAAAGCCGGTCACTGCATCGGCCACTTTCAGATGCCCTTCTGTGGCCATCTGGAGCGATCTTCCAATATTGGGAAGCCACTGGAGCGATGCACTTTTACATCTAAATTGAAAACGTATTTATTTAGAACAGTTTTTGTGTTCAACATACGTACTTCACCACACTGGTCAGGGTTAGTGAAGTAGAGAACCAGGGACCAGTTCCGATATCACTCACAACGGCTGGGAAATCAACTGCGGTCTGCGAGAACATAAGGCAGTGTGCTAACTACCGTGCCACTGCTCCCCCACTGTAATGGTACCATACTAGTTATACGATCACGTGAAGTGATGTGGGGGTGGATACATTCTAGAAGGGCACGTTTAAGGGCTACTCAGGCACTTAAGTAGGACTGTCATCGCAGGTGAAAGTGCTTAATGTTTTCCACGTGGATGAAATAAATAAAATGAAACAAACCAGACCACCTTTTGGTGAACCCAGGCCAATTGCAGTTTGAATTTCTTGCTCTAAACTTTTTCACGCTCGCCTGCACGGTGCAACTTTGTCTTTCTTATTTACTGGGCAGGATTGGGCTGGTGACGAGCTTCAGAGGAGGGGGGCTGTGGGGGCGTGGGCGAGGCACATGACGAATGGCTGTGATTTCCACGGTGAAGGTGTGCTGATTGAAAATCTGCACCCGCAGAGAGGTGGAAGGGGTATGACATAAAAATGGAACAGGACTCGCATCAGAAAACGAGTGCTGTTCTATCGTTGGTATCCACCCCACATCCCATTGCTTTTTGTATACAAACGCCCCATTGTCTCCGCACGAGTCTTGCCCCAGTAACACGTGACAATTAACAGAAGGGAAAAACAAACACGATGCAATAGACTTTCTACATCTGGTAAATTAAACAACGGGCATCAATAGAACGTCACAGTTTCACCCTTCCCGCAATATCTTCACCCTTCGGATGTTGTCTTGTGACGAGAGATGCAAAACTTTGGAAATGCGACAAAATCTTAGTGTGACGCTCTTTGCAATTAATTTCCTTTATTTATTTCTAAAGTCATCTTCCTGCAGAACCATAACATTCTCCGACTGTGTGTTTTGTAGATATTAACTTTTAATTTGTGTGAAATGTAACAGAAAGAAACAATTCCATTGCTTATTTGCAAAAGAGATATTAAAACTCTTCCACGTGCTCGTATCATATTAATAAAGCAACGGTGTAATCATAAATTTGATACAATTAAAATAAAGTACAATATTGTAGAGTATGCATAATAATGACCTTCGCAATGGTTGTTTATTGCAAAATATTATTGCAAAATAAACAACCATTGGGTTTGTGCAGATAATCCGACATCGTTTGTGTGAATATTCACAGTAGATCAAGATCTTTCGTTTTGGCTCTGGCAGAGTGTCTGGCAGTGAACGTTGAAGATAACTGTCACTCGGAGCACGGCTTCAGACAGCTCTGATGAATGTTCGACTCTGCACCCGAAGGGAAGGAGGCACGGCAGCCCTGTCGTGTCTTACACGCCCACGCCTGCCAGACGTGGTGGACGAGGTGAGAGTTACCCACACTCTACCCCACCACGTGTGACCTCCTGATCAACTAGCTGTGGTTTCCATGCTGTTAGGTGGGCAGAGGTGGGGTGATTTAATTGCCTTGCCCTTAGTTTCAACTGCAGCATCGGCGGAAGATCAAACCTGCGACCTCTGGATAGCAATTCCAGCGTGCTACCCATTACCCCAAGACAGTGTCCATTTGTATAGAAAACACAGATAAATTATAACATAGGGCAATTACAATGCAACACTGTCCCCACCTAAACTTTTGTCTTGATGACCTAACGAAGCAAATCGGCACACCAGTGAACGTGCCGTTTCATGTGTGGAGATGTTTTTTGTTATCCCCAATGCCTCTGGATGAAGAACATTGCATCCGTGACTCGACTTTATGGGCTGCCCGTGGGCAACAGATCCACCTGCAGGTTACTTCCTCACTAAAGGCCTCGATGGCTGTAACAGCTTCACATTATGCATCGTCATGACTCCTTGCGGCTTGCCAGTTCCATCGTAAAACACACAACGGTCTCTGGCAGCATTGACAACAGTCCGTCAAGGGGCGTGCCATTTGGGTCTTCAGTGTCGTTCATCTGCCCTGCGTGTTATTTGGGACTTCAATATTGTTCATCTACTTCGAGGTTTCTCAATCAGTGCTTATGGGTTTCTGTGGACACATTTTCTCAAGCCTGAGATCTGTTTATTTGCCAGGTATTGGCTGGGTCTAAGGTTTGAGGCTATTTTTTAATTCTGAATATTTACAAATTGATAGTTGACTTATCAGGCAAACAATCCCTGTGTCAACATACCAAATCAGCCCTCAGTGTGCAAGTTTCTCCAAAATGGGTCAATTGCAGCCACATCAGTTACAATTCTCCCTGTGGGTGTTTCCCGGTTGGTCCGCGTGTGGTTCTGCGCGAGAGCCCAACGTCCGACTCCAACGCGCTGTGGGAACGTCTTCATGTTCTGAAGGAGGAACTTCCAGAAAAAATATCTCGGCAACGTGGGAGCGTGATGGCACAACCGGAGAACCACATCGGAGAGCAAATGCAGCACGACCGTGAAATCCCATGCATGTTAGAAATAGGGTAGAGACAGTAGGATTAACAAAAGTCCAGATGAAAAATGTGCTTTCACAGCTGAAGAGCAGTCTACTGTGGAGCCAAGTACAGGACACCCATGAGTCAGATACTGGGATATATGATCGAGTATATCGATGCTTGGTGCTCTCTGCCCGGACGTGTCACGTTCTGTGATTGAATGTTCTGATAACAGATCGGAGCTCTCCCCGGTAACTGCTCCTGGTATCGTATACTGTAAGTACATTATATTAAAAAAAGAATACGAAGAAAACATGTCCAAAGATTTCGAAACATCAGCCAGAGAGATTTATAATGCTTACAAGTGGACATTGTGAATCAATCAAGATATGATCTTTGACCTCTCTAAGAATACATTTTAGAAGGTAGCCTAAGCCACAATGGCTATTTGCCGTGATTATTCAATGAAACCTTCTGGCGTGTGCACGTTATTTAGGGGTCTAGGCGATCAATCCACATCGACTCGAAACATAAGTCTAGGACAGCAGGTGCTGTGGCTTCGTCACACCTTATATTTCTCATACACACCGTCCTTCCAATGGTCCACAATCCTACGAGGTAGGGAGAGCGAGAGAGGTGGAGGGGAAAGGAGATGGAGGTAGCTCACAGCATTGATTTTGGCAGAAGGGTCACACCAGAAGGTGTGCACTTGTTTATCCGGGTGGCTTTTGTGACAAAACAGTGAGCTTCTTGCACAGAACCTCCTGATTCACGGCAAAATGTTTGAACTGCCAATGCTCCTGCCCAGGGCAGAACTCATTACGCATTTAGGTCGTGGCTACCATTAAAGATGTTAAACTCATTTCCCAGTGGGCCTGTTTGTATATTCTATATTTGTTTATTTATTTGTGTGTGTGTTTTATATTTCCTCCATTTCATTTTGTATTTAATACAATATATTCTATGTTCATAATCATTCAATGATAATGTACAGCCCTTGAACTATCCACTGCTGGATGATGTCCTCCCGATATGTTGGTAATGGTACATCACACCACGCTATTTATCCTGTGAGATCGCAACAGGATATATGTACTGCGACATCACAGCATGGTCTGTGTACTGCAATGTCACAGCATACTTCACATTCGGTATATAGAATATACATATAGATAGCGTATATCACTTGGTACTCACGTTACCAATGATCAGGAATCAAACTTAGAACATCTGGTTCCTAATGTAGTGCACTAAAAACTGCAAGACTCCTCCCCCCTGTATTTATTATGCATTTGCATTCATTTAATACACCTATTTCACAATTTTTAACCCAGATTGTCGAATGCACCAAGACAAAAAAATGCTATATTAGTTCTGCATATCAAATCCAGGATGCAAAAAAAATATTCGCTAAATAGTTATAATTTTTGTACACAGTCTATTCATTCTGTCCGGCTGATTAAAATAGCGCAGTTACCTGTGACATCTACAAATGTATCTCTGTATGCCTCAAATCATCTCACCCCCCCTCGACCCCACTCTAAAATAATAATGAAAATATCTCCAAATATATTTTTGAAATGAGCCGACGAAATCTGTTCCCCCATACCGCTCGCAGGCAGAGCCATTTTAATAATCTACAGCGCTTCGTAAAAACTCTCTTCCCGCAGCCATTCCTCTCTCTATCCTGATTCCTGCAGATATCAGAAGCAAACAAACCTTTGGTCTCCTCACTGCCTGGATCGGAGACCCCCCCCCCCCCCCCAAAGGAAATAAAATAAGTGGCAATGTTAAGCAGTGAAAGCCTGCCATCTGACTGGATGCCCCATTTAGCATCGTAGGTTTTTGTGGGAGATGGCGGCAGCTTGAGGAGGCCTCTATCCAGCAGTGGATAGACCATAGCTGCTGCTGCTGCTGATGATGATGATGATGACGACAATTTTAATGGCCGCTCGTCTTTAAAATGTTTCCTCTTACAGGCGAAACGTGAAGCAGAGGCTCTGTTTGCCAGGTCCTCGGCCTTGCCTTCGCATTTCCAGCGGCAAGTGTGGGCTGCTGAGGCACTCGACAAACTCGCCGAGCAAATACCCTTAAATACATTTAAAGCACACAATGACGTGTAATTAAATCTTATCACAGCCAGGGGTATAGCTCTGATAGAGCACATTTCACCTCGAGCTACTTCGGCATTTGGCTCCTTATAATGAGGCTCTGGTTCCTATACAAGCACCTCGCAATATTTCTGTTGCCATGATTTTATTTTTGTGTTCATGGCTTGAGCAGCTGTTACAGATATGCATACACTTGTCTTGCCCTCATACATGTGCATGCAAATATATACACATACTATATATAAATCCTGTATATGTACTAGCCAACATCAATGACAAATATCTACATCCCCTAGGTCGATTCAGCCTAAAATGGGGACGTGATTTTGATGTGTTAACATCAGCAATGGGGAGACAAAGGTGGCTAGGCATAGTATTGGCCAAACAAATCCCGTTGTGCTCCATGCTGGGTTTCATAGGTGGTCGCTAACAGCACTTTTCTCAACAGCCTGGATGACTATATGGGGATCTTTGTCTTTGTTCGATGTACTGTGGGTCCTTTGCTCTAGAGAATTTACGAACCTCAATTGAAATTCTCTTGGTGAAGTTGAAGAGAATGTGAGGGCTGTTATGAACCATTTTTCATCACATCAAAGCTTTAGTGGACACCATTTAAAGGCATCGGTGGACCAAGTCAGTAGATATGAACAAATACTATGTGTGTGCCAAAGATTGATTTAAACCCCCGTGCTGCTCCAGGGTAAATGTTCACTGGGATAAGTCAAATTAAGTCCATTTATCTTTGAATGCTTAAAAAAAACGACTTATATGTGGGTATTTAATTATACCAGTTCTTTGTAGACCTTGAAAGGCTTGTGACAATATAAAAGTTGACAATCATCCAAACTCTCACGAAACAAGGCCTACATATAAAATAAAATGGGAATAATAAAAACCATACAAAATAAATGTTGCTACACTGAGACCGCATGGAGAAAAGTAAACAAAGATTGGAAAGGGAGTCGAACCAGGAGACACGCTTTCGCCAAAGATATCCACAGCAACATTAGAAGTTGTTTTCTGAAAATTGGATTGTAGAAATGAAGACGTAAATATGATTGAAGAAAACATTAGTCATCTCAGATTATCTGGTGGCGGTTATGAAGAGTGATTGATATTAATTATTAGAACCAAAAGTCACGTACAACAAGGTCGCCAAACAATCGGAGATGTTTGTCGGAATATCACCACCGAAAAACAGAGCAGAACATTTGTACCCAGGGCAGTTGTTGAAGGTGGATCTGGATTCAAATAATGAATCAAAAAGGAGGATGAGAGCGAGTTGGAGTGCTTTTGGACAAAGGAGTTAAACGATGAAAGCCAACATGCCAATGTGTCTCAAAATACAGTAGACGGTTTTTAATCGGTATATAATGTCTGATATGGCTGAACAAAAACAAGTTAAACAAAAGCATTGGAACAAAATCTAAAAAGTGTGCAAATAAGCATGGGAGGTGCTTGTTTGAAGTGACATCGAGATACAAAAACACAGATTAAGATCCCCCGTATAGCATTAACATAATGTTAGGCCAAGTGCTGTTAGCGAGCACCTATGAAGGCCAGCACCCTACACCACGCCCGACCGCCTTTGTCTCTCTTGGGCGATGTTTACACAATACACCAGCTACTCATTTGAGGCTGAGTCGACCTGGGGGAGGCTCATGACGGGTTCAGATAATCGTCACTGGTGTTGGCTGTGAGCGGGAATCGAACTCGGTTCACCAGGTTCACCAGGTTCATAGTGCAGCGTGCTAACTGCTGCACTACCACTCCCCATACACCGAGATACAGGAAGTGGAACACACACATCAGAGAAGATATGCTCGTTAGAGACATTCCTTTGATTGTTTAGAACAGTAAATGGGCTTTGGCCGAACACATGAAGTGAAGTGATAATGGCTGGCGATGGTATGGCAGCCAAAAGAGAAAAAAGCTCCCGAGAGGATGTCCACTGCAGAGATGGAGTGATGAAATTGCCTTGTGTGTAGGAGCTAGATGGCTTGTTACATCGTGAGGCTGTGAGAGATGACAGCTTGGAGAAGGCTTCATCGATCAGCGGATAGGTCATCGCTGATTATGATGATGTGATAGTATTATCCGATGTATTGCCACACATTTATGGAGTCATAATTTATATTCCTAATTTGGGAGTTCAATAATTCGGTCATTTATTTTCTGTTAGGATCATCTGTCACCCAATAATTGTCAACCTCAAAATGACTTGCGAGATTGACTTGAACGTTCACATGCCATCTGCTGTGAAAGAACATCTAAACCGTGATAAAAAAAACGCACGATACGTGAACAGAATTCCGTTAAACACAAGCATGGGTGAGCATTTCAACTTTGTTATAAATTATACATTCAAAACCAATTCACTGCCAGAAGAAAGAAAACATTTTCCGGCACTTCCGTTTTACACCGTGGAGTTGTGACAAAGACAGCGCAACAATGCTCAATTATTCAACCGTATGCCTGAAGATGATACCTCGTCTCAATTGGTGGGGAGGCATGCTTCAGAAACTGAGGAGCTTTTAAAAGGGGCAACACAGCTGTAGCCGGCAGCACACAAAGTGAAAACGCATTGAGCACGAACGCAGGAAGATCTGAGCAGTCGAGCGTACGTCAATGCAAAGCAGATTAGCCCCGAGGCATGTACAGCCACTTGGCGTGGATAACTTTGATTTTTCGTGCGATCTAAGTGAACCCCGTGCAATTTCTCTGCCTCCTTTCCACCGTGACTGGTTGAGGGTGGTCCAGAGCACAAAGCATGGCCTGATTTGCGGAGTGCAATGAGAACGGGGCGATAAGTGGAGCTTCGAGCATAATATCTGGAGGCTCCGTATTGAATTGTAAAACAATGGGAGAAATATGTTGAGGGAGACGATCACTTTGTTTTGGATGAGGTGGCCAATGCCTTGCATCGGGGTGATGAGGGACGGGCCTCCTGGGCGAGGTCCTTTGGTTAAAGCCCTGTGGTCAATTTCGTGCGTGACGTGTGCAGGGTGATGGTCTCAGCTGGAACTGATTATAATTTAAGTAGTTGATTACCGATAATTATTTTGTTCGATAACCTCAACTAAAATGCGTGGCACGAAAATGAGTAGAACCCCCTATGCCAGGTGTGCCGCAGGACGGGAGGTGATAGGCGCGAAGTGGCGGTGTCTTCAGCCGCTTCACGACGGGGCCTTTTTCGATTTGAAGCTTTCGTGACTGCAGGGATTCATCTTCTTGGTTCTTTCGGTAAAGTCACGTAGACGGGAAATAATAAAGTAATACAAATTAAACATAATAAAATAATTCTCACGACGTTTCGGCCACAACGCAAGCAGCCGTCCTCAGGTGAAGAACAGGTCTGTCGGAAAGACAGTGTCTGAATGAACACCAAGGCGCTCTTCCCCCTCCAACCCAGCTTAAATATACGCTTCCAAGCCTGGTGGTGCTCATTCAGACTCTGTCTTTCCAACAGACCTGTTCTTCACCTGAGGACGGCTGCTTGCGTTGTGGTCGAAACGTCGTGAGAATTATTTTATTATGTTTTATTTTTATTATTTTATTATTTCCCTTCTACGTGACTTTTCCGAAAGAACCAAGAAGACGGGACCTTGGCTCGTAGAGGCGGACATCAAGGTGGACGAGGGACGAGTTATCGACCACGAAAGGGAGTCGGTCAAAGATTTTTTTCATATCGATTAATTGATTAATCATCCCAGCTCTAGTCTCAGCAAAGTTAGCAATCATTGCAAATAAATACATAGCCACGTGGTAATTGTCACTATTTAAGCTGTGCCCAGCTCTGAGGGAACACAACACATCACAGAGACACGCACATATATATATTTATATATATGCCAAAGCTTCTAAAGTTCAGGAAAGAAAAGTTAATCAAATACAGTAAATGATAAAAGCCCTGTGGTGCTTTAATAGAAAAAGTTATTCCATGCCTGCTGTTTTCCTGCAGGATATGCCACTGTGTAATATGCGGAGAGGAATTTCCAATTATTGTTCCTATTCTCGTGAACTGTGGTTTGGAGTACTGCTGCGTCAACTATTTATAGTAACCCGCACAAATGCGTAATGTTTTAGGGGCTTCAAAGCGGTACGGATCAAAAACTGATAGAAAAAAAACCAAATGTTCTAAATGTGCGTACGTTGCTTTGAATTTGTGAGGCAAGTTGCCAACGATTTACCTGGGAAGTCTCACAGAGGCTCTGGGCTGTGACGGAAAAGTCCGGGATGTTCGGCCAATTCCATTCCGAGGTGTTTGATACGCGCGAGGAAACTGTAACGCAGCACAACATCGCATATCCGACGAGTCGCGGCACTGATACGTGAAAAGGTCATACAACCGTGCTGACCTCCGATTTGCACGGTTGGCTACGCACGGTGAGACAGAACTTCAACATACATACACACGTGTGCGGACATCGGCAGGAGACGATAGTGTGATGCCAAGCACGAATGCCGCACTGGGCGTGGGCGATCAATTGGCCAGGGTGGATAACACGCGATGGTCAGATACGCGGCGTCGTATTGATTGCACGTGGAGAAAAGTCTCGCGTACGAGAGGATGACGCCACCGCACACTGCCGTGTCCCGGTGATTTCACATTGAGGAGGCACAGGCTACATCATGGGATCTCCTTTGCCAGTACCAAAATATACTAATAGGGTTTTTCCCCTTTTTTCTGGCAACAAAACTGACACCTTTTGCAAGGAATCATGCTTACATTAACCACAATACCTGCAGTCAAATGCAAACAAAAAACAATACTCTGATAATTTATGCATTGTCTTTGAAACTGATTGTTCCACACCAGAGACAGCTTTCTTTGGAGCCTAGTTTAGGTGGGGACATCTGGTCGAACGCCATATGAGACTAGGCTCCAAAGAAAGCTGTCTCTGGTGTGGACCAATCAGTTTCAAAGACAATGCATAAATTATCAGAGTATTGTTTTTTTTTGCATTTGACTGCAGGTATTGTGGTTAATGTAAGCATGATTCCTTGCAAAAGGTGTCAGTTTTGTTGCCAGAAAAAAGGGGAAAACCCCTATTAGAGGCACAGGCTATTATGGTTCTTCCCCCCCCAACCTCGTAGAAGCTGGGGATCAGCTCCCCCCCGCCCACCTCTAGCACCGATGCTCCCTCTCCCGTGCAGCGGACCTTGAAAATGCCGCGCCGTCTGCAATGCGTCGGAGTGCATGATGGCGTCCGATAAAGGAACAGGGCTGAGCGCAGTGGGAAATGTGTTATGGCTGACGTTGCTGACCTCTACCCCGTAGGATGCATCCGAGGGTTTAATTTTGTTCGCGCTGTGAAATGATGAATCGAGCATGGGCTCGAGAATGATGCACATCAACGGCACTATTTCTTTCATACGGAATCACGCGGAAAAATACCAGGAACTACCGTGAGACGTTACAGTGTTACCAATTAAATTTTCGTGCATCTGAAACAATTGTTTTAGTAATTCAGGAAGGAATGTATAACATGAATCGCTAGTTGCTTTATCTTTTGCAATGAGGATAATTATGGGGGAGGGTCATGTGCGGTCTTCTCAAATATTATCATCTTGGTTGAGTGGTAAGAGTTGAATCTGAATGTGTCCTGGCATCCTTTTCACTGCCGTGTCACTGACCAGCTCGGTCAAGTGGCATTTTAAACCGTACTAAAGCGGTATTTTAAATCGTACTAAAGAAATGCGTTCAAGATGGGAAGTTCCGTCAGGCAAGTCTACGAATCGACTAAAATAATCTAATTGGCTGTTTGTTTGTGGTTAATTGCTCAGGCGCTCCATCAAACCTGGTAGCTACCCGAATACCCTTCCCCATACAAGCCACGTCCAGCGTAACACAGCTGATATTCTTAGGTTTTTTCGGTAAATTCACGTAGGTAAAAATTTAAAATTAATGAAAGTAAAATAAAAATAAAATAAAAATCACGACGTTTCGGAGGCAACACAAGCTTCCGTCTTCAGGTGGAATCGTCACAGCACGATAGCTGTATCAAGTGAGAGAAATTCCAAGAACACAGTATTTGTATATATACTGGTTGAGGGTGGGAGGAGCCAAGGTAGGCCCTGAATATGATTTTTGTGAGGTTCGGTGCGGCTGAAACACGCTGTTAGGAATGGGCCTTTGTTGTGTAAACTAGGCGCGGATAATGTGAAGGTGCGTGTAAAAGGGACTGAGCCTTTTTTTTGTTATGTAGAGATGATGCGGCTGAAATCGCTGCTAGGAAATGAGTCTTTGTTGTGTAGAATGGTTGACTGAGCCTATTATTATGTAGAGGTGGTACGGCTTAACTCGCTGTCAGGAAATGAGTCTTTGTTGTGTAAAATGGTTGACTGAGCCTATTATTATGTAGAGGTGGTGCGGCTGAAATCGCTGATGATGCGGATGACATCACCAAATACAGCCCCGCCCATCACCTCTCGTCCAGCGGCACTCATGGTAATCGAGATTCTTTATTTTTTTCTCTTTCTCTATCCCCCAACTTTTTTCTGCATACATTATAGCCGAGTTATTACATCGATATTATAGTAGATTATTCGATAACTTAAATAATCCGATGAACCAGAGGTAAAAAAAAACGCATATACATACTCAGTATTATATTCTTGGTTCTTTCGGTAAAGTCACGTAGAAGGGAAATAATAAAATAATACAAATAATACAAAATATGAATCCCTGCAGTCACGAAAGCTCTAAATAAAAAACTAGTCAATATTGTTAAGTATTTTTTTTACTACGCAAAAGACAAGGGAGGCAGCTGGAGTGTGAATTATGACGAGACCCATGTTGCTGATGTGCCGATGATGGGCGAGATTGACATTTCTTACCGCCGGACTGCTAATGAGGCCACAGCCATTTGTGGAGGCACCATTTTTCCAACAAAATATTTACTCACTCACACGTTGACAGGCGCCGATGCGATTTCCTGTTGCAGCTAATGCACGTGGTGTTAAGAATCAATGTCAAATTGCGGCAATTCCAGAGGGATTTTTTTTCATGATTGTTGCCAAATGTGTTTGTTTAAATAAAAAAAACTCAATCAGTCATTCACTAATTTATGTATTTTTACTCACGTAAAATATTCATCCTGAGTATCACCTTGGAGAACAACAGACATGGCCATCTAAATTATAATCAACGTTGACGTGCCTTTCCAAATGTGAAAATTTTATAATGGCGTAATGTTAAAGTGAAACATCTCCGCTTTCTGAAGCACCTGTGAACACTAAGCACATTAAAACGTACAATACAGGCACCCTGTCACTATTGTAAATGCTAATGAGCTCATACATTTATATTTGACGATGTTACTTTATACCAATATTAACATTGCAAGCACTTATGCCATCATAAATATTTAAATATGGCCTAGTTATCAGTATTGGGCTTGAATATTACTCAGGTAAATTAAACACAAATGTAAAAATGGCATATTTCATCATAATCACATTATGAGCGCGTATTAATGTAATTTTCTATTGCTTAAATTGACAAAATGCCTCATCGTGCAAGTCTATTAATATTCCAATTTGCTTGAAAGCTTTTCCACTAATGTGTGAATAAACACCTTGCGTGGTGTGTGAGTACTACATTGGAGGAAGAAAAAAACCCAGCTAAGGTTAAAATTTATTTCAAACAATTTGTCACTGGACAAAAATAAATCTGGAATTAAGAAATTGGTCGGAGAGCACATTACGATGAAATGTATCTCGAACATGAACTGCATTAGATTATTTTCTCATTGAATAACCTTAAAGAGGAGCCCTGTTGAAAGAAGTCAGATCTGAGCAGCATGCTGCAATGCAACTCCAAGCTGGAAGAAAACAACACGTGAACAATCATTGTTTTTTGGCTTTGGTTGAAAAAAGGTTGTTGGCATGAGTTTAAAACAACAACAGTAACTGTGCATGCTATATGCTCTGACAATTAGCCGTTCCCTGCAACGTCAGCTTACCGTATTATTTTCTGCAGTTACGAACGTTTCATTTGAATATTGAAACATGCATATTTGTACCTGTTCATTTATCAATATATCACTACACTGCTGAACACGCATCTACACGATTGAATAAAGAGGTTTCATTCAGGCAGCAATTGTTATTGAGTAACATTAATGAAAGATAAAGGTGCAGCCCTGCAATTTCTTGCTCGCACCGCTGCTGACAGAAGGGCCTCCACTAGAGCGTGCTCTAGAGAGCATGTTTATAGATCAATTTGTAAACTGTTGCTGCAGGTAACACTGTTGATATAATTTATACATTTACAGCATTACAATTTACCCCTATTAATCATGTTTGCGATTGATATGAACAGTATCTGTGCCTCTTCTCAACACAGCTAACACGCAAATCACACAATCACCAATGTAAAAAAACACATGTATTATTAAAAGCTATATATGAGCATCGCAATATATGAGCTGTCGTATGTAGGTGGCTATGATTAATTTAACTCGCATCGTAAAAAAAACACATCTGGTGGTTTGGCCATTAAAACGAGAGCACATACGGTAAACGGAAAAAAAATTCACAGGCTTCTACACAGTTTAAATACAAGTAATTAAAATAACAATTTTTTGACTGTGTAAATAGCATGCAAAACCTTACACATTCTTTAAAAAAATTGGATATAGGACTTTGCTGCCACTGCTGCCATTTCAAAATGACACTGTAATTTATTATTATTATTGCTGCTGCTGCTGCTGCACAGTAATTAATGGTCAATGCATGCATGCACGCATTACGCCCATGCATTTATTTATACAGCCAAAGCTTGCGAGGTGTTGAACACCTGCAACAGCTGGAGCCTGTGTCGCGGAGCTATCTGCTGCCAGGGAGTTGAACAAAAAAGCCTTCCAGCTTCCTCTCCCCACCCACCCACCCACCCCCTGCGAGCCAACGACGCCACCAGCATTGCAATGAGCCCAAACGGCATTGGAAAGAGCAGCAAAAAATCGCAGTCACGCTATATATATTGCCCGAACCATCAGCAATATATTTAAGTATATAACGACATATACATGCATAAGAGCATTTTTCAATCACACACTGAATTTGAAGACTCCGCATGGCAATATGACCCGTACTTGTTTTTGTTACTAAAATGCACGGCTGGCCCGCTATGCAATGCAATGTATTGTTCCGTCTCATTGTTGGTCGTCCGTTTCGCATGCATTGTCTCTCTTGGCTGCCGCTCCACCACTCGTGGTTGTTGTTGTTGTTGTTGTGTCCCCTGAAGAATTCTGCTGTCTATCAAAAAAGGGTACAAGAAAATGCAACGCTGTGCACACATGTACAATTATGTCTATACATTCCTCCGCCCCCCGTCTGTCGACCCAGCAGTATAAATAGATGCTCCACGCACGATCATTCAGGTCGCATGTAGCGGGGACAAATGTGGGTACTCACACTGCTTCAGAAGATTTCTGGCCAGCGTGGAAGAGTAGGCCAAACATACCCTGCAGATGGGCTCTCTTGAACTCCCAACTATGGCGCGAATAAGCAATTTCAGGGCTGCACCTTAACCATATATGTGCACACACACACACACACATGCGGTACTTTATACAGATTTCTGTCCAGGAACAAAGGAATTTTCACGGTCACTCTGTTGGTGCCGCGCTGCAATATATATTTTCCTTTTTCCCCTAAACCTCACACTCTGGAAACTCAATAATAATTGATCCACTAGTTTCTAGGGATGCCTCTCCCACAGGGGGAAGATTCCCATGGGCAGGCAGACAGCCGTGTTGAGCTCTAGGCTGGGGGCATTAGTGTAATGATCTATGGGGACGGATGGGAATTGGCTTATTGGACAATGGCCGTTGATTATGGAGCAGTGAGCTAAAGGCAGGGGCACCGGGGTCACTTATGAGTAACCCTGCTCGCAGCACAGCATGCCGATGCTTTAAAAGTCACCGTTGAAATATCGTGGCATGTGGATTGATTTATTTTCAGTGTGGTGATGCCATCAGCTACTCATGACTTTCTCACTTGACAATTTGTGGAAAGCTGCTAGGCTTGGCTTGGAGTAGGGATTATTGGTGTAAGGCACTATAACTAGAGTTAGAAGGTAAGCCTACCCATGACCACCATTTTTTTTTGTACCCGATATTCATATAATCCTATAAAACACCACAGCAAAATCGTGAGGACATAATAGTCATGATGAATGAGGCATGCCAAAATAATTCCTAAAATAGCATTGATTATATGCAAGATGAATCAGGGTTGCTTTGAATTGCACTTGCATTGTCGCACTCATTGCATTTTGTAGATTTACTGTATAAAGAAATATTTTTGAAAAACATGCAGGTTGTTGCAGCAATACTGTTTACTTTTATTGTCAAGTAAATTACAAGAGGAAAGATAAATTGTGGATTTTTTTTTGGTCTGGTTTAAATATGCAAACAAAAAGACACGTGTGTTGTTAAAGAAAGATGTTCATGGAACATTAACTCCCACTTAGCCTGTTAAACGCGGATTGCTTTTTTTTCCTTTTTAGACAATGTCAAAGCCAATGGGTTGTGAAATGGGTAATTTTTCACGTAAACAAATAAATCACATGCTTGTGTAAATTGAATGACGTTTACATTTCGCATCCTTGGTATCCATACGAAGTACAGACATCAAATATTGATTTATGATGCGTCTGGATGGCTCAGACGTTGGAACACCGAGTAAGCGCCACTGAGAGTCTGGCTTAAGGATCTGAGTAGTCACGTGTGATGAATGTATGTTTGTATGTATGTATGCACGCATGTTTAACTTCTTTCCAACGGTATTTAGCCAAACGTGCAAATTGGAGATGCGGGAAAACTGGATTCTCAGTGTTGTTAATTGGTGGCCTCAACCCAGTCAATGATGACTGCAAATAAACAGCCATTACATTTGGTTTTGCATTGAGCTTGGTTGTGATAATATTGACTGTCATACGATAATTTCATAGCAGAATGTGTGTGTGTACAATTTTCACGTCTGCTATGTAAAGGATAAAACTTCTACTTGAAGGTTATTTCAGCATACGTCCTGTGGAAAAAAATATAATGCAGTTGTTCTCTGACCCACCGCATCCACTGCTGTGTCAGATTTCTCACAATCGATTCCACAATCGACGCAAGGCCAAAGTACAATTGAAATAAATTAGGAATAAGACCAAAGTGGTCTAATTAATTTAAGAAGTCCACACAAAACATGTTGCTCATCACCCACATAACCTTTACATATTGTGGATGCCCATGTCTTATGCTAAGTATGCTCACTCAAATGCACAATTTACAGGGGGTCATTGCCAAAAGTTTATTTTATTTTGTGCAGCTTAAAAGGATTATCAATGAGCAGAAATGTTGATAATAACGCAAAACTATGAAAATAAAGCAAGTATTTACATAGTTATGAGTGCTGGGGTGGGGTGAGTGTTGTGATGGCTAGAATGCTGCAGCAGGTTTTATTTCTGGCCAAGCTAAACAGCGGCACTTAGTATTTTAACTTGGTCTGGACCTCCTCTAGGTTGACTCATTCCAGGCAATGCATTCTTGCTGCAGAGTTGTAATACTGGTAGGAACCTCCGGGTTACACCATCCCACAGGGGATTATTGTGTCCGTTCGTCCGTCGTGCATCCAAAAACGGGAGGGGTGGGGCTGGGTGGAGAGGGGAGGGTGAGGAGGGGCTGGGTGGGGAGGGAGGGGCTGGGTGGGGAGGGGCTGGGTGGTGAGGGTGGGGCTGGGTGGGGAAGGGGGCTGGGTGGGGAGGGTGGGGAGGGGCTGGGTGGGGATGGGCTGGTCACCCCGTGGTGCCCTTATAAAACTCAATGTTTAACCTACTCACGCCGGCTTGTACCCGCCCTCACAGTCGAGCATATTTGCGGAATACACCACGCCGCCGTTGACCCTGGCCATTGACCGAGCAACCCAACGTTCCTACCAGCTCCCTCCGCAGGAATGTGTTATTAGCACGAGGGAGACAAAGACATATGGGGCCTTTTGTTGAGTGCCGCTGCTTACTCTCATTGGCAATCTCTTCCTGAATTGGTACTGAATAGAAACCAAAAAAACATTTGCATCTCCACTCCGGTCAGTGCGAGTTTGCAAAAAGGGTGGGAGGAGAGGTGGCACTCATGTGAGTCCTGGCTGGGAATTCGACTCATGCTTCTGCTTTGATAGTTCAGTTTGCTTTACCTCATGTAATTGGTGTGGTTTATATACACATATATATTGCTGTGACCAAATATACCACTACTTACTCTTTGGTTCTTTCGGTAAAGTCACGTAGGTATAATAAAACATTTTACAAATGAAATAATAAAATATTTTATACCTATGTGACTTTACCAAAAAAACCAAAGAGTATGGATTCCTGCAGTCACAAAAGCTTCAAATCAAGATTAATACGACTACGTGTGACAAATTTATGTTATTAATAATATCAATACACACGTGTAAGCTTTTTTGGGATTAAATACTGAAATGAAGGTCACGTTGTTTTAATGGGTTTATTATTTGATACGTCGCGTGGACTAATCACAGCCCATTGCGCCTTAACACAAGGCAGGTATGAACAAGTTGTTCCACTTAGAGTGCAAAGGTTATCTTTTCTTAAGTAATCATACGGAATGAACTGAATGTGAATTAAGTCTAATCTTGAATTGAAGCTTTCGTGACCAATATTCTTGGGTTCTTTCGGTAAAGTCACGTAGGTATAAAATTAAATAAATCACGACGTTTCGGGCGCAACACAAGCGTCCGTCATCAGGTGGGAAAGCATGGTCTGCTGCTCTGGCAGACTTTTTTAAAGGGTTTGAAATGGGTGTAGCCCAAGGGTCATAAAGAAGTGGCCGGGGCTAGTGATGTTAATGTGAGATATTAGCATGATGTTAATGATAAATTAGCATGTAACTAAATTAAGTCTTCCGACTCGCCTACGTGCGGGTGGAATAAGCAAGCCAGGCTCCGCGCCCATGGTATTACGATGTGATGTGTCCTAATTATTCAATCGAGCCTATAGTGTTTTCCATTCCAATGTTTTGACATTCGTTTATTGATTTGAAGAGACGGCAGTGCACTGCTTAACATGCAGGCTATGAAAACTACATTTAGAAACTTTTCTGATTTTGAGTTTCTTTTTGTTCGTACAATGTGTTGACATTGATGGCCTCTCCACGTTGAAATGTACCGCTAAGCAGCGGAGTGAAAGCTCGCGGTCATCTGACGGGTAACCGGTGAACTCTTCACCTGGAAAACGCTGACGGCCAAGGGACATCATCTGAGCTTTAATATTAAACAAAGCCGAGTTCACGTCTTACAATACATTGCACCGCATTCCGCCACTTTGCACCAGGGCCAATATGATGACCACCGACGCGTTCACTCTCCAGCACTTTATTAGAGCTAAGTCCACCGGACATCGCTGCATCGTGCTGCTTGTAACATGTCCATCACGTCGAGAATAATGCTCGATAACTTGTGGTGGGGGTGCTCACGTGCCGAGGCTGTTAGCGCCACTGGACTTTCGATCCAGAGGTCGCCGATGCGATTCAATCTCCTGGCGCGGCAGTTGAAGCGACTGGAATTGATCTTAAATCGCCCCGCCTCTGTCAAATCGAGCAGTATTATAAATGGCTACACCACGGTTAATACATCGGAAGGCCACGTGCGGTGGGGTACAGTGTGGGCAGTCACCCCTCGCAGTGTGAAAGAGTAGGCCAAATGACTTCAAGGTGGGGCTCTCTCGAAGCTTCCGCCAGGAGTGGTGTGGGCAGTAAATCTCCGGGCTGCATATTTACCTTTAACACACGGTGGGATAAAGAATGGGCTTCCTCACCTCTTACAAACCCGCCTGAGCCGCGTGCATGAGCTGGCCTAAAGTCCTCTCAAAACGTGAACGATCCTCTGCCCGCAGAGACAAATTCCTGCTGGCTCGATCGTCACACGGCGCGGCACAAAAGGCAAGAGTAGCAATACAATTGTACGCCAGTCCAAGAACAACGCTGATTTATACCTTAATGCTAAATCACAATCTCCAACGCCGCTATCCCAGAGGGAACACACACCCTGGCGAGCTCAAAAGCACACCACTCATCTTAAGGATCATGGCTGCGTCCCAAACCGTCTGGCAAATTGCAAGGTATACGTCCTGTTTGGGCTGATGTCGGTGACGACTATGACATCCGATGTCTCCCAAGTTCATCACTTACGATGTTGTGAGTGCTGATGCTCTGAAGGCCAATTTCCATAGAGCCTCGGCAGGCAGACTGCGAGTTTGAACGACGGCGTCAGTTGGGTTTACGTTTTGGTGAAATCTGCGACGGGGTTTCCTTGAAATCAATTAAGAGAATACAAAACAAGAAATCATAATAATCACAAGGGCAGAATGATGGCATAACATGACAAGCACAATGGAACATTTTTAAACGAATAGGGATGTATTAGAAATATATATATTCACTATATTATTCTGCATTGCACGTCTTGATCGACTTACTGTATAGGTAATATTGAACGCATTTATATTTTACGTGTTTAGTTTTTCATATACGAAGGCACTCACACAGTATGCATACGAATGTGCTCCCATTGTATGCAATCTTCACAAATGTCAAGTGTTACCCTCAATATTTATTTTTTATAAGGGAAAGTAAAAAAAAATGCATTAGACCAAGAAAATGTGATTGTCCGTTTCTATTTTGTTTGCTAATGCTGCTGTCTCAAATATCAAGAAATTCATTTGTTCGGTCTCAGTGGCCTGGAAACGCATATCAGGAAAGTAAAACTACACGTGACAGCTACTTTTGTGAGTCTGTCCACATCAATTTCATTTTAAACCATTTCCTTCCAATGCAATTGTGTAGGAACCATAAAGCCACAAATGTCCAGTTTCCCGAGTATTTTGTCATGTGTCTTGGCCTGAATCTTTAAATGTGCTGGATACCAACAAAGTGTTTTTTAAGCATAGTTTTTTACGGTTACAGGTTATATTAACTGTGATTTAAGATGCGAGCACACAGATGGGTGTACACTTATGTCTATCTGTACACGTATGTCTATCTGTACACGTATGTCTATCTGTACATGTGCGCAGTTGGCAGTTGTGGTGGAAATGTTTTCATGTCATCCAGCGATGCAAAGGAGGGTTTGTGGTAAAACTGGTACAATTAGTCGATTCATTTAATTCATAAATCACATATAATCGACTCGTACTTTTTGTGGTCGATCACTCGGGCCTCATTCAATCGCTGGCTCCCCCCCCCACATCCATGCCTCTTGAAGGTGGGATACCCCCGAAAAGCCACGATGAACGGCAGGTTGCTGGTCTCTGCAAATCGGTCCATCGTGTCTTCGCCTTTTTTAAAAGTGTGGGTTAAATTCCGGTCTCTTCATTCAAAATACTCAAACATGCCAAGCGGGATCCTGTTTTAAACAAGTCTTCAGACTGTGGCATCCTGACTGATAAATCAATAGATGGTATTGTTAATATACACGCACCGCATGCATGCATATATACTATAGCGGAGGCAAGATCTGTTCTGAAATGGCATACAAGCATTACCACTGCCAAAACCATTCAAGAGGCAATACACCTTTTTTAATGGAATGCCCCATAAAAAATAATGCCCCTTGCCCCAATGTGCACAATGAGCATAAATTCACAGATTTTCTCAGTGCAGGTCAGTGCGTGCACAGCAAGTGTAAAGTGCTGTGGATAACAGACATACGGCAGTGTTCTCAATATTTGTTTTTTTTATCCCCAATGGACTCCGCATATGAATTAAGTGAACAAATCACATACAAAATACGACATAAATGCATAAAATAGTGGTGCGGTCAATTATCACCGTGGGATTGTATTTTAGAGATAAATGCCTGTACCGGGGTAAAGCGTGTAAATCCGTGCATTGGCAATGATTTCTGCCGAAAAAATATAGTAATTTAATCAATCATTGTTTGCTACAAATGATCACTATTCCAATAGGGGGCAATGTAGCATTAGACAATCTGAAGGTAGTGATAAAATATGTATATATTTTTGGGAATATGTATCTGAATGTGTTACTATAAATCCTAACATTTAATGATGCTGCCCACAGCTTTATAGTGGCACTGTGTTAAACTGTATTTGATATATACAGAACATAAGAGTTTGTAGCAACTTCAAGCTACGATAGAGACGCAATAAAATTGTGTGTGCGTACATGACTACCATGTCAAACACGATTCTAATATTGAACATTTCGATGGAAGGTCGATAATAAAAAAAAGTCAAAATCATCGAGCACGGGTAAAACTCATTTCCTTGGGACAACCTTGAGTCAGTGGTGGAATTTCCACATTCCTATGACAGGAGTAAGTGTTTTCATAGAATAACAAATATTGGCCTCCTCCCAAAGTGCTACTTAATTTATTTGACCACAATTTGCCATCATTCGTGTGCAAGTCACACACTCGACCTCTGTGTCACTCAAGTGTGTCAAATAACAAACAGCAGTGTTGCATTTTGAGAGAGAGAGAGGGGGGAAACATCTACACTGAGGAATAGTGGGAGAGTATGATGAGAAGGAAAGAAAGTTGCATAGGTAATGCATATCATAAGAGGATCAACTAGAATATGAAGATGATTGTGTTGGGGAAAATGTGATGGATAAATTGGAAGAAAAAATAAATGAGACAGCAGAGACTTGGACGTGACTGAAGACTCTGACTAAGATTTTGAAGATCTCAACGGAAACGAACACAACAACAGTAAGAGAGATGAGCACATTTGCACAGAAAAAAAACACGTGAAAATAATTCACTGGAATATATTTATATAAAAATGCATGTACGATACAATGTAGAAATTGATTTGCATTCACCCTGTGAATATTAACAAATGTATAAATGTATCCCAGTGTGGGTTTTATCTTTAACTTGCTTTCAAGTAATATTTTATTTTAATATGGGTACAGTATATTATTTATTATTCTGCAAAGAGTAAAAAAAAAGGTAAGGATATAGAATTCCACAGAAAATAAAAGTGCAATTTATTCTACAACAACCTGTACGTGCGTCATGACAGAAATTGTGAGCACACAGGCAGGTGACAATATGTTGGAATCTGGCAACGTACAATTTGTCTACACAAGTAACACACGAGCATTATCGATTGCAAGCATGCGCCGATAACTTATTCAACCACGTTTGTTTCACGAATAAAAACCAAACGGACCGAACGCACAGGTTTGCAGACGGAGCAAACGCTTTCCCTCCTCCCCTTCTTGGCACACGTGGTTTAGTGGCTGCGCATGGGCTTGACAGCAAGATGGATGGAGCCACTGCCACCCGGGTTCGATAGCGGGCTGGTAAAGGGATGCCTGCGAATACATATTCCATGAGTTTAGCATGCCAGCTGATGAAATATTAAAACCGTCCTGTGCTCGCCATTTGACACCTTGCAGCTTCCTATTGGAGGTGCGCGCACTTGGCAGCCGTGGCAAATCTTAACCATTAAACACGAGTTAGCTGCCAGGCCCCCTTCAGGTGTCGCTTCTCCCAAGGTGCATTTGTCCACCCTGTCAGAGCTGCAAATGCTCCACATCTAGCGAGCAGGTAAGAAGAGCCTGTGTGTTTCAATAGCTTGGGGCCACGCGTGCTTCTCACGGTGCTGTTGTGAGCGATGACCTTATAGATTCACCCTGAGAATGTGTGAAATATCTGTATCTCTTAAAAATCTATACATAGTTGCGAGCTTCATTATCTCCCCCTCTGCCAAAAGCGTTAGCATTAAACTGCTACATTATTTCACACTGAACCTTTTTTGTAGTTTCAAAACATTACTGTCATTTGAACACTTTCATATAGAACTGTGTATATTGTGAACGAGTATCAGATAAAAAATGTCCGATTTCAGATATTTAAATACATTTCTGCATCTTATGGGTTCTCAAAATGTTGGATCATCAACACGATATACTTCGTTTAATGTCACATCATAGGAACAAACGTAATGCCACTCCATGGCATGTGATACCTCTTTTCGCGGAAAAATCAGGTCATGTTATTTCAGTTCCCAAAGGCTTCACCATTAAACTGATAAATGATCTTACGCCAAAATTATTTGGTAGTTTCACAACATTTTTGTCACAGCACTTTAGTAATGTCACCGTACGATTGCTATGATGGAGTGACTGATGGTAACTTGAAATAACATTTTATCGTCAATAAATCTTAAAACTTTCATCCAGTAGACACTGTGCACATAGCTACAAGATTTTTTTCTTATTGGCATTACATATTCGTTTATTTTTCATGTACAATATAATGTCTCTTGGTTTACGTTTTTGCTTGAGTTATCAAAAAATTATTGTACAACAAGGAATGCATCACATTGCAGAGCGCCGCTGCAAGGGTCAGAATATCTTGACTCGCACGAGTTACAGAGCCTCCCACAGAGTTCCTGTAATTTAAATCATAACGAAAGCTAACATAAATCTCATTAAAACATAGTGGAGCCCACTTAATGCAATGTTCTTGGGGGTCATAAAAATTTGATGGCAACAAGCGGAGTGTGAAATTAAAAGAAGTGATATAAAGCAAAGTTAAAACCAATCCGACAGAAGGGGTGCATTGGTCAGAATCGTGGATTCGGACGATGATATTCTGAGATTGAAAGAACCAAAGAGTATGTTTATTGGCTGTTGTTGGCTGTTGTCTACAAATTGTTGAAGCGAAGTTAATGGCAGAAGGGACTTCAGACAACCAGTCTCGTATTGCTGGTAACGTCTCCATTCAGGGTCTTTCGTTTGATTCCACTCTTTAGAAGGAGCCAATATTAATCTGATTGCCGTTGAAGGAAATCGTATGCGACGTGCTTAATAATCTATGGCATTCACAGTCGCACAAACACTATTATCTGCCTCAAGCAAATTATCTCCAGTAGAAATGTTTTTGTTTACCAGACCTTGACTCGAACAATGAGATGTGCAGCCTTCCACGTGGGCATTCGCTTTCAAGGGAAAATGTTAAGACGGGAATTACAACGGAACTAATGAAAAGAGAGATTTTAATGTTGATTACGAACATTTAGCAAACCTCTATGGATGCATTGAAAATGCCATGATTCCACATACAAATATCACACTCTTCCATGCCCAATGTGAGACCATGCGCTTTGTCATGCTGTGATTTTGTACATTTCATACGTGTGTTTTACGTACCGCCCTTTGTCAATTCCCTTCTGAAAGAGGGTCATGGGGTGGGGGGGTTGTATGATCATACTTCACCTCACAGGTCATTGCGGTTCGGGGAAAGTTGCAGCCCAGGACCAATTTGGATATCATATGGAACCGATGTTAGCCGTGGCTGGGAACCAAACGCCGGTGGCTGGGTTCACATAACAATGCGTTAACCACTGCGCCACAAAATGTCGTTCTCAGACGCTATTTATTTTTTTCATCATGGATGTAAATACCATTTCGCAGAGGTTTTAAGTTGCGTTTATGTATGCACGGGCACTTCCGCGTCATTAATCACTTTATTTATAGCCTTTTAATCAGAAAAATATTTGTGACAGCATGCACAGATTTCCTGCTGGTTGCTTGGAGACTTGTGCAAAAAAAAACTCATTAGCCAGCCTTAGTCATTCTGTCCATTATTCTGCAGACCACTGTGATTTTACGCATTTTCCACTGAACCATTCGCGTTCAGGGACTTGAACAGTGCACCCGCAAAATTGAGCGACGAAGTTTGATTCCCAGTCAAGGCGATTGAATTAATCCTTCGGCATTTCTCGTTTCACGCGCTGTTGCCTCTGTGTACCCACGAGTGAAAATCGAGCCCGCTTGCAGCCGAGCCCGTTGGGAGAATGTGTGCATAGTTCAGTTTACTCCTGCATTTGATATTATTATTATTAATTATCACGAGCAAAAACACTGTGACTTTGCAGACACAATTTACACATGCTTGCTTTAAGAGGCACGTTCAAGACCGACAGTGGTTCAAGGTAAAGGTGCAGACCTGCAAGTGCTCGCTCACGCTGCTGCTAGCGGATGCGCCTCCACTACAAGGAGCTCTAGAAGGGCCCCACATCGGTCAGAAGTCTTGGACGGAGTGAGAATATCCGCACTTCCATTCTGCCACGCGTGATCTGTCGATCGACAAACCGAGGTGTACACATGCATACTGCTGAAATCCCCATAATTTAGGTAGCTACTGGAGCTGTAAACTTGTGAATCTCGATTGAAAACTAATTTATTGAGAACGGCTTTTTGTGTTTAGTTTGTTGTCCTTCCTCCCGACCTCCGATTTGCATGGTTGGCTACGTACAGTGCGGAATAAGTTCAAGATGCATGCATATTCATATCGTTTTAAAAATATTGAGGATGACTTACGTTCTATAGGTAGGCTTTCATGACCAATATTATTATTCATAATTAGTTACTTTTGAATTTGATCGTGTAAGCATGATATCAATTTTTAAGTAAAACTCTCCAGAACCAGCGAATCGAACCAAGTTTTCATGTAGGCAAATACGACAATTTGTGTGGTTTATCAGCAAACTGGAATGCTAACAACCAGATAACAACCAGCATCATCAGGATTGAACAAAAGAAGAAAAAAAAATCTCAGCTGTTGTGTGGTACAACCGAGCTTTTGAATCGCGACCGAGTTATTGTATCAACCTCCCCTTCTACAGGAAACAGGTCCTGGCAAGTAAGGTTCAGCACCGTCTTGCCAGGTACCACCAAAGATAATCTTGAAAGGCTCCAGTGTGGTTTCGAACAGAGGGATGGTTGTGTACAAACACCGTATTCTCTGTCCGTCAGCTACGGCAGAGGTGAAGGGAATTTCCATAGGGTGAACACCTCTCTGCTTGTTTGACCTGGTCACAGCCGACAGAACTATCAAGAGGGAATGGCTTTGCATTGTTCACTGTGTCTTTGGGGTCACTAACCCCTCCGCTCATGATATTAAGGACCTTTAGAATGGTGGACTGGCGCAAGGCCAGGAGTCAGAGCTATTCTCCTTTCAACTTGGGGTACAACAGCCCTTACGATTGCATGGATGTTTCTATTATACATCCATTACTTAAAGGCATTATTTTATAAATTTTTTGACTGTGCAGTACTGTAAGCCTTCCGATGTGCAAGAAGCTCCGTCTACTTCACCAAGATCCAATGTTGATACCATTGGCATCATCATAGGTACAGTAAGTCTACAAAGCTCCAGGTCCTCCAGCATTCATGCAAACACGGAAAAGTTTGAATCGTGCCTACAATCAATCCCGCATTGTACCACACTGGATTGTGCAAAAGGCTCACAGATTTTTTTAATATCTGGACACAGTTCAGTCAGCGGGCTCCTTTGGCAGGCCAGGATTCATTGGTTGGATCATGCAGTGTGCACGCTCAGCTCCTGATTGTAATATTTGATAAAGTAGAGAGGAGGCTAAATGGGCACAAAACAAGCAGGAGGAGAGATAGACGGATGCGGCAAAGGAGGACTTATATTTGCCGAGGTTGGCCTCTGTGGATAAAGTTCAAGAAATATGTTGCTGTGATTTTGGTTGCAGACACTCTCTGGCAGTAATATGGGCGGCAGAGGAACGACGCTCACATTTGTGAGCAGTGACAGGTAGGTAAAACACAGCAAGCTAGCAAGTGTGAATGTGGCAATGCCTCATTCACGCTGGCCAATTCATTTCTAAAGTATAGATCTGTCCCACGATGGTGATGCCTCACCATTCAATGTAGCTTCAAAGTACACCCAGCCTGGCACAAGCACCATTGTGGTTATCATTGCCACTTAGTGGAGAATGGAGTTGTTGTGCTCAAAATATATATATATATATTTGGTAAATTGTAATTCGTATTTTAAACAGTTTTATGGTTAATTGTGTACTTTATTATATTGCACTGAGAAAAGTCATGAACATTACATCTTTTTTTAAAGCTATCCTTGCATATGAGGCCAATATTTAATCATCGTATGAATACCGTTCCTATTACAAACATCAAAACCTATTGGCAAAGTGTAAAATAATCCTTCAGAGCATATTATCTTTACAAAGAGATGTCGACTTTTGGAAAATTCATCCTCTTGAGTGCTGAAGAGCTGTGTCCAATTACATCGTTCAAACGGCAGACCCACGGCCTTTTACATATACATATTCTGTCTATGAATGCTGCATAAGTGAAGAGAAAGTGGATGTGCGAGTCTGGGATTTGTGGCTTTAAAGCAGCACTGCAACAGGATAGGTGGAGGAATTAGACATAGTGAAGAGAAGAATATGTTTAAGGTACTCAATGAGCTTCTGATTGCTAACGCTGGACATTATTTACGTCATTCAAGGACATGTCAAGGTTTTTATTTTTTATAAATGTTGAAACTTCTTTCGCACCGTGCGTAGCCAACCGTGTAAACTGTAAACCCACCAAAATCAATCGCTACAAACCTTACTCCTACGCAGCTTATCCAACACCACTGCCCAGAGACAGGCAGGATTCTCAATACAATTCTGTGCTGAAAAAATGTCTCAACCTTGCTTAGTACCGGTACAATTAGCACACACGTGCTTATATTCAAATGCATTGGTGTTACTGTTTATGCCTAAGCTGTGCATTCACATTTCGTGCCCTTTGTCCACGTTTCCGTGTGCAGGTGTATTATTTCAATGGTCAAAAAAGAAAATTGAAGATTGCTTAATAACTGGCTTGCCTCGCTTGTTTTTAGTTTCACGATATTATGTTGCTATTTTATATTCCGCCTAAACCTATGTTGACAACAAATAACTAGTTTGCAATGCTTTGATCGTAAAATTCAAACGTAAATATGCATGCCCCTTGCATTTGCATATTTACGACCTCTACTTAGTCCCACAAATATATTAACATTTTGTAAAATATATTAATAAGTCTTATCGGAAGCGGAGGTGACATTGTGAAGTCAATGATTCTTACTAAAGCCAAATTGTGTAAGAATAGTGGGGAAAATGCAAATGCCATTATGATACGAATACTCTACCAAGTTTAATATCACGTACTGTGAGCGCAAGGTCATCCCATATTTAAACTAAGTGGCAAAAACACAGCATGATTATTTTAATTCAAACGATGAACCACAACAGAGCTCTCTTAAAGGACTTTAAACCAATTTCTTTTTGGAAATCTACACTGTAAAGGAAACCAGATTGATTGTGACTTGTCCAAATATGCACTTGGGAAGTTGTGATGCAGTATAGGAGTAGGGTTACCACTGTATAACAATTCAACGGTATGTTGTATAATATAAGGTCAACAATGATGGTATCATTAGTTTTTTCTCTCTCTAAATATCGTAACGTTGTGATTATAGTTGTTCACTTAATTTCTCTGTTTACAATATCTCTATTTCCTGACAACATATTCACGAACTCTTTGAATAAGTGCCTGGTGCCGTGAGTAAAAATCACAGCTTTCGAGTCAAAGACGAGCTTGGTGCTGGCCACCACCCCCGCCTGCCGTGCCGGCCTTCATCGTTGACAGCTGACAGCTGAAAGCCCCAGTAGTCTGTGCGGCACTGAGGCGACATGTTTTGTCTTTGAGCTCACATGTATACATGTGTAGTGACATAGGACGTTACTACTGTGTCGGCCCGTACGAGGGCTGGGGGCCCCAAGTGGGTGCCTGGGGGGTCACGTGGTGGAGGGACCCAGACCTTCCCAGAGGTGGGGGAAGGGAGGCGTGGCCTGGGAAGGGAGGCGTGGCCTGGGAAGGGGATATAAGCGGGGTGTGAACGCAGAGCGGGGGGCTGTTGAACTCCGAAGTGAAGACGACATCATCGGTCCTCAAGTCCCGGGTCGTCGTCCTGGACCAGGCAGCCCGTTGCCTGCCTGGTCCACTCTGTGTCGTGTTCCAGAGTGTTAGTGAGTTGAGGAAGGTGGTCACCACCTCATGTACAGTGTTATATTACTTACCGTTTAATAAATAGTGTCGCCTCCAAGCTGTGTGTGTGTGCACCTAATTCGAACCCACTACACATGCACGCACGCGTTTGAAATTATTTGAAAGTAAATTATAGGCACGTACCAAAGAGATAAGACTGCACAATATACGACTGCCAGGAAAATGGAAGGACACTGTTAATAAACAAGCAAGATGAACGTTTAGTAAATTCAACATATAATTGGAGAGCAGGGATTTGATTATGATTAACAAACCTTAGCACTTTAAAAGATGAATTAAAGCCAACAATTATTCTGTTTTATACCGCGTACCTGCATTATACAAAAATAAACGACCCTAAGCCTGTGCCCATCATTGTTGACCTCTTTCCTGGTCTAAATAAGAACAAAAAAAACTAATTTATTTTAATGACCCATTATTATGGAAGCCATAAATAACGTAACTCTGGAGTGTTGTGCATAATTAACCGAAGACGTACAGCTCTGACAATGAGTCATATTCAATTTGGTTGCTCGTTATGGTTTGTTTTCTCCGTTTAAATGCCGTAAACACACGTGTGCGCAATAGTTTGCCTTGATTAGCGATGGCTCTCAGACATTGCTATGCTAATGTGTGACATTTGCTACGACACTGATTGCCACGTGATGCATCTTGAACTTGCTGTGCACATATTTACTGCGGAGACAATGATTTATCTATTATTATGTGTAATTTACAGTCTCTTTATCCGATCTTTATTCTGTCTACCGTCGTTAAAAGTGAACCCTCCGATGACTGGTGGGTAAAATGTGAGAGTCGTCAATTATTCCATTCCATCTGGCCGGCGTGGGAGAGTGGGTGAAATGAGAACCATCAGAAGTGCTGACATTTAACTTTGGATGGGCGCATTCACATGTAAAATATATATTTTTAATATGCAATGTGTGAACAGAAGGCTGCATATTGTGTCTGTGTATTCACTGTGTTAAACCGTCAAAGTGTAATTACAGTCTTTGGTTACTTAAATGCTCTTTAATTTACTACAGTAGCAGTGGTGTATGATGATGAAAATAATTATCAGTTGAAGTTATAATATTGAAATTCTAATGGCCAACCATTTGCTTTCATTTAAAGTCTTAATAGATTCAGCGTTTCCATGGTTTATATTCATGCCTTTTTAATTATGAATCACATGCTTTATAAATGAACCTAATCATGGTACAGACTATATCACAAACATTTTCATTAATTTGTTAGGCCATAAAGTATTGTTTTTTAATTTCTAAGGCCACTGAGCTGAGCCAATTTAAAACATATTAGCCATGACACTACTGCAATCATTGGTAATGTTGCATTATCTAAAAAAAAATCCATTCACTTGCACATTTAGTATAATCCTTAAAGTTACACTGCAAGACTTTTTTGATAAATGCTTTGGCAGGATATTACTATGCGCTTTGGAATATATAATGAAATTCGGAAAATTTTCTAAGACATTTTTTTATGATAATGCACTGAACTGTTATGAACTTCTGGCCTTCCCGGGGATTCTCGTGAGCGATTATGCTCAGTACCTTTTTTGCAGGTAAAAAAAGCCGTCTTATTTTATTTATTATAAAAGCAATTACAAACATGCATGTTCTCGTGCCTATATATGAATCTTGGGACTCTGAATGTCTGGAGAAAGTAAATGCTCCATTTTCACCCAGCAGCCTCATCGAGTGAGATAGCCAAATCTGGTGTGTGTTGTTCTTGTAAATATATGCCTCATCCAGTTTATGTTAATATTGACCTAAAAAAAATAACATTCAAGAATTGGATGTTTCTAACAATGTAATATTATATTTTGATTTAAAGCTTTCGTGACTGCAGGGATTCATATTCTTGGTTCTTTCGGTAAAGTCACGTAGAAGGGAAACAATAAAATAATAAAAATATAAAACAAAAACATTCTCACTCTTTAATATTTTTAACATTGTATTTTTCCCTTCTACGTGACTTTACCGAAAGAACCAAGAATATTGTGTAATATTATCATTACCGTTTTGTGGCAAATCAACAGTCGCTGTCTGCGATAGGAATGTTAAATTGTTTATACCTGATCACGGCCGTCACTGGTCATTTGAGATTGAGGACATTTGAACATTTTAAATCGGCCTACAATGTTATCAGCCTCCAATGTTGTTTGATTACCCATACAAAGGAGAACATGTTAACAAGCTGAGTTTTATTTCAAATATCGCCCTCAAACGTGATCACGATCGATCTTCATCAGCCATGGTCAGTCCACTGCTAGTAGATTAAGGCCTCCTCAAGCCCCCCACCATCACTCGCGCACCTCCATCTCCTCAGCGAACAACCTCTGGGACGCGCTGCGCTCCTCGCTTTTCTTTGAACATTGGCCACCATCCCGTCTCGAGACGTGTCCTGCCCAAGGCCACGAACTTTCCTGAACACGTTGGGTATTGTCGTTAACCTGCCGGCATTCTCTCATCTACGACGCCCTCTTACTGGCTCTCGATGCAATTCCAAAACGTGCACTTGCCCGTGCACTTTTCTGGGCGCTTCCTCTTCCGTATGTCCTCGAGTATGAGGCTCTGTGTTGATGTACCCCGCTCGCGATCCCGTGAATTGGCACGAGTCATAGGTTGCAATTCGACTCAAGAATCGATTCTTTATTTGTTCCACAACATAGCGGCGCGTGATGCTAATTACCACATATATGAATAAATATAATTAATTAACATGGATGTTTCTATGGTTTGAGTAGAAAGTTTAATTAAAATAAATGAATCGATGCATTTATACACCCTAATTGATTCTATAATGGAGTGGGGGTTGGTTCAGGAGCAATGCAATGATCATTATTATAATGTATTGTTTATCCATCTATCTGCTGTTATCGGTCAAACACAGAAATTTCACAGACCGGGTCTGTGGTTGTATATCTATCCCCCTGAACTACAGCGTTAATATATCATACACATATCTTGTTTTTTTATATATCGTGGTTTACACTGCAACATATGTAAACCCCGTGAGACGGGCTCAGTCACGCATTGTAAATATCAAGACTTTGGCATTTGCATTCTTATTTCTAAGCCACAATGTTGATTTGTTTTTAGCATCGAACCGGGTCAAATGTCAAGGGCTGTGATCATCATCATCGTCGTCGTCGGTCAAGATCCATCGAGGCAATGTTTGTAAAGTTAAAGCTAAACGCAAAACGTAGGATGACATACGAACCGAACGTGACCATTTCGTATTGGAAACGATGGGCTCTATTGACTGCGCGATGCCAAAAGTCAACTTCGCTTTGAGAAACTTACGTGGCCGCAGTGCGCGGCGGTGATTGACGGCACGGGTCCATGGATTTGGATGAAGGACAAGTGAAATGAAACCATTGTCAATACAGTCCCTGCTTGTATTTGATCGATGGTGATGGCAATGGATGGCCAAGGTTTTGCAGCTCAACTGTGCCAATGAGTATCAGTGGAAAATGCGGCTCAATCTCACGGTCATGGTCGTAATTGTGAAAGCACGAAAAAATATCTCCCTGTTTCAGTGAGCACGTGGCCGATGCTTACGTGGTTTGGCAGCCCTGAGCTGGTCGTGGAAATTCCACATTCCTTTCATCGAGAGCAGTCCGTCTCTGTATCAGACCCCCTGCTGTTGACAGTGCACATGGCAGGACTCCAATTTTTAACCTCAAAGGGATTATAAGTTGTGTGTTTATCACTAAACCTTGATATGAAAGTACAAGCTTCAAAATTGTTGGAATTTCATTATCATAATCCGTTAATCCAAGCAGAAATGTTGACACCAGTGACTAACACATCTGCAATACAAGAGCCAACATATCATTGGCCCTCCTCTACCTTGATTATCCTTCTAAGTTCTAACTTATGCTACTCGTGTATGTCATTTAATTTAGCTATTTCAACTAACACTTCAGATTTAGATACATTTATTCAGATTTTTTTTTCAAGCTTCCATCTGGATAGAACCCGTGCAATATACACATCGGGTTGCATGATTACAAGCGACGAGAACCACAACAACGCGTTACACGCCTGCAATAAGGTTTCCCGAGACCACACGACGCAACCACTTCGTCGCACGACGACGAGAACCCTGAGCGATTGTGCAGAGAAGTGAATCACGACAAAAAAAACAGCCCCGAGCACACCACGCGGACGCATTGCCAACGATGGAAACATCCAATGGATGTCCCTCCCAACACGCGTTTGTTCAGTGCTTCCAACGACAACGAGCCAATTCCAATGCTCTTAAGCTGCCCCTCCAAGCCCAGCATGTGCTTGCTCATCTGGTCCCGGGCTCCGCGGCAGGCAGGCACATCTCTGGCGCTTGCCTGTGCTGACAATGAAAAGCAGCAGCGGCGGCGTCGGCGTCGGCTTTTGATAAAATCCGGCGAACAAACACACCGTGGTCACCGCATCGCACGATGTCCGTCCGGGAAGGCTCTTCCCTTCCGATATTCGGAAGCAACTATGAAATCACCCAGATTGAAAACTAGTTTATTTTAAAACTGATTTTGTGTGTTTAGTTTGGTGTCCTTCCAACCGCACCTCCGATTAGCTACGTACGGTGCGAAGGAAGTTCAGCAAAGACGAAATATCCCCCGTATGACCCTTCAACAGACTGTAGGGGCAATTGCTGTTAGCGAGTAGCACCTATGAAGGCCGGCACGGCACACGAGGGGGTGGGTGGCCAACACCACGCCTGGCCGCCTTTGTCTCCCCAGTGGCGATGTTTACACAGCGCACCTCGGGGGAGGCCTAGAACCGGTTCAGATATAATCGTCACTGGTGTTGACCTTGAGCGGGAATCGAACTCGGGTGGCCAGGTTCATAGCGCGGTGTGCTAACCGCTACACCACCGCTACACCACCGCACACGCACGCGTAACAACGCCGATTGTTGTCGACGCCATCGCGCCCGTAGCAAAGCGGAACCCTTTCCGGCGGGCGTGAAGACAACCTCGATCAACTCTCGATCAATCCTCGATCAACCCGCCTGCCTGCCCGCAGCGGCGGCCACGGTAGCGGGCGGTGTCGTCGTGCTGATGGGGCAAATGCTGGGGGGTGGGTTGGGTGAGTGGGGTGAGTGGGGTGGGGTTGGTGGGGTGGGTGGAATGGGTGGGGTGGGGTAGGTGGGGTGAGTGGGGTGGGAGTGAGTGCTTG
>CM025632.2:8385155-8416010 GCA_014621495.2 Entosphenus tridentatus
GGACGTGTTACGCAACGGACGTGACGTGCAATTGTAAAGTGTGTTTGCGTGTGTCTCGTATCCTCACCAGAGTAAAACAATCCCCTGATAATATCTACAAGCATTCCTGTTTTGCCAAAATATACAGTTTGATATTTATACAATCATATATATACAGGGTGGTTGGGAAGTTAGCTTTCGGAGCTAGACATATGTTATGATATTCTCATAAATGTACAATATCTTTCGAGACAAAATTTATATTCAGTTTTGTTTTCATTGTTGTTCTGTGCTGTGGCGAACTATTATTTACGTCCAATGTATTCTGTTTCACAGGAGAAATAACAAGGTTCTTTCAATACAATATTTATTTCACCGTTCTATTTTAATGCCCGTCAACTTTGGGCGGAGCAGCGGTGCAGAAATCAGTGCACGGCACGACAAATCCCGCAACCTTCGTTGTGTTCTCAGTCACGCGTGAGAGCCCAGTGATGTCTGGACTGGTCCTTGGAACCGCCCTGTAATTACCAAGCAGCATAACCCAGCATGGCCAAGGATGGTAACAACAAAACCCAATGACGAAAAAAGCGTGAGGATGTCTTAATCCAATAGTGGATCGACAAAGAGCTGGTATTTTATCATTTGCGATTATAATAATAACCGAACCCGTCTGTCATAATTCGGCACAATTATAAAACTCAGACTGCACAATGTACATCATCATCGATGCTGGTCTCATTACGTTTTCATCGTTGCTATACCTTCAGTAATTCTGTATGGGATCAGCGACAATACTACTCATAGTAAAAAAACTAACTAACGATAAACTAAACACCCCATCGTTAATTCAACGGGGAATTATAATTACCAGTTGAATTAACGACGGTAATTATCAGCACGTTGCTCCTGACTGCCCCCGTATCTCCTGCAACTCTCCTTGCTGGACAGGCGTGTAAATATTTTCAGTGTCTCGCCGCCGCGTCATCTGTCGCTTTCAACACGATGCCCCATCCCCATCGCAGCCATTTCTCCTCGGACGCCACGTGTCACGTAACCTTGATGGCTGTATGTCGTGCCAGACGCTGTGATGGCCCCGTGTCAGAACCCACTCATCACATCATTACACACCGCCACCTGCATACAAACAAGGGCGCCCCTGTGCACAGATGAGCGTCTTCGTTCATCAGATCAACCCACCCCTTCTCTCTCTCTCCACTCTGTGCTTCCACGAGACCTGTTGATTGTGCGTACAGTAACGTCTGTACGACAATCGCAATAACACTAATGATATCATTTTCAAGAGGTATGCCAATCCACTACCAAGTCGAGAACAAAAAGTAGTAACGGAAGATAAGAAATGCGTGAAACATCAGCAGGCAAATTCTCTATTTTAAAGTTCAAATAACCTGATATGGGGAGCGGGCAAAGCTTTTAACAGATTGTTTGGTCGTGATTGTTACTCGAGACACATTTATGTATGGCAGCGTTACAATACTTTTCCAAACCATCATTATACCACTATTAATCAATTGACATGTTTTACCATAATTTCGCTTTTAACTTAAGAACCGACAGTTCTGGAGTGGGAACATGGCATGGTATATAATGTGGTTGTCATCATAGCTGGCTTTCCCCACTTTCAGCTTGAGTGTTATGCTCCTATAGGAGGCAGATTACTTGGTTAACTGATTATAAGCCATCATATATATTTTTGAATGTTATGCATAAGGCCAACAACACTTTTCCCTTCCCTCCGAGTAAAATCAATCATTCCCTGTGCAGTTTGGTAGCCCAAGTTTTGCGATTTTGGTTTTGAGATTTCTAATTTTCAGCAGAGACCTAGCAAGGAGGAGATCTTCCTTGGCATGATGAACCAGGTGCTTATTGAGTAGTTGTTTGCATGTAATTGAAAAAAAGTATTGGCAATGATACATCTCAACGTGTTACACAGATGTGTCATCAAACTTCTGGCCGTACTACCCCATCTGCCAATTTACGTGCCAAATATTACATTCCTAGTTTATGAAAACAGCCCAAGCATATGTGTCGTAACTTTTTTGTCGCGTGAATAGATTAATTTGACTGTTTGTAAAAAAATATCTGAGCCACTGATGTGGAGGATTTAATCACGGCACATGGTGGTGTAATGAACAATGTTTTGGAGTGCACAAGTGTAATGATAAATTGAAAGGTATCCATGAGTTCAGATAAAATATGGGTTTGTTCGCAAATCTGAGTTTATATGCAAATAAATATGTTAGTCCTGCATCTAAGCTGCTGGTGATGATTATTTGAAGCCGAGGAAAATATTAGAATGCACAATGAAATACATTGCTGTCATAATGAGTAAAAAGTTCACAAGATAAACACAAATTACATTCACTATCAGGCTGTAAGGTTGCAATGGTTGGGGCATGTAACGTATTTTACAATAGAAACACATTTCTCGAATGTACAAAACTTTTATCTAGTGATATTTTCAGTGTGGAAAAGACCAATGTTCTTATCATGGCTTTATCCCTGTGTGTTTTCTAAGTTGTTATAACAATGCAAGATGTATTATGACTCATACATTGTACGTCTCAGAATGAGTGAGAACATTTGAATTAAATATCACTTTTTTACATTGTTGCTGAGCACAGGCCCAAAGGTGCAGCGTTTGGAAGCAGCCAGCAAGAAACCACACTTTAAAAGTTGTAATAAATTAGAGTTAGCACGTTTCCGGAATTGAGTGAGTTGGTGAGTGGGTGGGTGTTGTGACATGCAATTGTGGGAGTTGTACACTGTGTGGATGAGTGAGTGGGTGACAGGGTCAGAATCGTTGAATTGTACTGCACGTGGCATTCAGGGAAGTAGGGATTTGTATACTTAACACTTTCGTGACTGCAGGAATTCATATTCTTGGTTCTTTCGGTAAAGTCACGTAATAGAATACAAACAATCTAAAATAAAAGCAAAAAACCCACGACGTTTCGATCGCAACACAAGCGATCTTCATCAGGTGGAGAGAAGTAGGGATGTCCGATATGATCTGTCCTACTTCATAAAATCAGCATTGAAATGCATGGCCGATGTCTTTGTAATACGTCTCAATGACAAAGTTGGTTGATACTTGCCAGCTGGTATCAACCGCAATACGTGTGCATGTATATTTTTACTCACGTATGTTTGTAAGTATGCGTGCATGCACAAGCAGATGCTCGCTCGTGTGTATGTGCGTGCATTTCAGCATGGGACTTGTTCACGGAAGAATCATGAATTATTTCTGCAAAAAATTCATAAATTGAAAATAATTCCTGCAGGAATTTCCCAGCTGTAATGAACAACACAGATGCCTTCTTTCGGTTGAATTACTGAATCAAATATGAAATGACACATTTTAAAAATATCTCCCCCACTTTAGCCATCAATCAACACTTTCTTTTTCAGGTTATGAATGCAACAACATTCATTCTCTCTCTGAAATTCCAACTTCATGTAAATGTCCATCAGTAAATACACCACTTACATGGATAATTATCCTGCTTGTATCCCAGAGCAATCTTATAACTATCACACATTTCAAATTCTATCACACTGAAGTCTGTCTATTGAATGCAGCGTACATGTTAAATAGAATGATAGTTAACAGATTAATGCAATAATACAAATATGCGGAACAGTATTCAACAATATTTCATCTAGCTTAGTGGCACTTGCCTGCAACCCGGCACTGTGAGGGGGGAAGGCGAATGGATCATGCCGATTTGAGAGACTCCCAAATCCACTGGGGCTGCAAGCGGAATCGAAGGCAGTACAGCAAATAAGGTTTATACATTTATTTACGTGGAATTGGAGTGTTCCAGCCTCATATTTGTTAGATTTATGATAAGCATTCTAGTTTCAGTCCACCATGCAGATCGTACTTTGAAAATGAATCTGTCCAAACAATACCAATGCCACAACTTCATAAAAGAAGTCTTGAGACATTTGTAAATAAATGGAGAAATTAAATGTGTAAATACGTAAATAAATTTATGTTCACATATTTGTGTGTACATGTACACACACGCAACTAAAACGAGATTATGTAACTTCGACTTAAGAGGAAACCTTATTAACTAATTCCATGGGTTTAGGAAGGATAGATAAACAAAAACAAAATCCCCTTAAACATAAATTCCTCCTTGACATTTTACTTAATGGTCATGGGATAGGCATGCATCTACAAGGGATTGATTAAGGGGGAGCATAATTCCTCGTGATAATGAGGGAGCATATCGGTGACAGCTTTATAAACAAGCATGAGTCGGCCTTAATAACAACACTGAGAATGACGGTTTCTAGCTTAGGGAGGAGATAAAGATTACAGTGATGGACAGGCAATTTTGCATTAAGGATAAACTGGTGTGATGTGCAGTGATGCGTGCATATACATTTTACTCGCCCAGAAGCAGCTGCCTCGTTTTGCTGCCCTATTCGCACCACTGGCATTACGGATCAGTGAAACATGGTTTCAAACATTATTGTTTTTTTCTTTCTGGGATTTGCATCCGCATTGATTTAGAAAGTTACGTCACTTGATGTGCCTGAGCCATTGTTCAATCGTGAAATGGAAATTTGCAGCTCAATTAATTTAAAGTGGCGTCCTACCTTGCTACGCACATATACGTATCTGTCTCCCACTTTCTGGAATATCTTTGGGCCATGAAAAATATAAACTGGCTGATAAGTAAGAGCTCAATTGAGATGGTCCTAGAAGCCCAGGTTATTTAGTTGATGCGTCAAGCTTTTCTTATTTTCTCGTGGATTCCACGAAGGCTTGCTTCCTCCGCCTTGCAAACGGCGACAAACTTCCTCAAAATTGACTTCACTTATAAAAAATGAGTGCCCCGCCATCGAGTGTGTTTGGTTGTGAGCGTTCCATCGACAGCTCACACTTGATACCGTAAGCTGTGACAGCAAGCTTGAGCAGAAACGACATTTCGGGGTATCAGTGCAGAAGTGACGGTAAGGATTAACTTTGGAAGCCCACAACTCTCAGAAACAATCACCACGCTGCCGAGGAAGGCGCAGAACCACGGCAGAGAAGGCGTGAGCCAGGCGCCCTTCAAAAAAGCGCGTGACATTTCTCAGTACAGCCTTCCGCGTACAGCCACTCATGAGACTGAACTTTATAGTTTTTTTTAGCTCTTTTCACATTAAGATGCACTTGCTAACGGCTGCAGGTACTGACTTTGGGAAAACACAGCCGAAGTCAACCCGAGCAGGTTGTCCCCGCGGCAGACATCGTGCCCGCATTTTTTTTTGCAATTTTTTTCATTTTCCACGACGCTTTTGACACGGATGTCAGCCGCCCGGTAAGCAGCGCCGTGAGCTCATGCGCCGCGGATTCGTATGGCGGTTGTCAGGACAAATAGCAGTCAGAGTGGCTCTCAGAGGCAGCACAGAATAATCTACCTTCCGGAAAACCTAAATCGTCTCGCTGGCGCCCACGATTATTATTTAGCGGCGCGAAATGTATTCAATGCGTCACCCCCACAAAAAATTACACATCTCCATCATCGCTAGCTCTTAGAGCAGAGGGGTTACCAGGACAATGCTGGGTGATTGGGTGAGTTTAGTTGTTGAGACGTTACGTGACAAAACATTTATGTATGTTGATAATGACCTTCATACATTCCGTGGATGCAGAGCCGTGGAAATGAAGCTGCTATCCTGGAAAAAGAGACACCTGTCAGAGATTTATTGAAATTTGTTTGGCAACACATACAGGATTCTTTAAAACATAATATATGCGGCTTGTGTATATGCATATATATGAAAAAGGCACATTCACACTGAAGAGGTTTATCTTTGTTGGGGAATTGAACTGCAAACATGAATAACCAAGTTAACTAATGTTGTGCACCAGTGTACTCCATTAAACGTCATATCCGTCTCATTTTGTATCCAGAAACGTACTTTGTACTTATTTCAAACCGTCCCACTGCTTATTTATATATAAATAACTATCGCCAGAGTGAAGCCTCACATTAATAACTGTTGAATATTTTGTTATACCTCCATGGAGTATGCAGTCTGTGTTAGTTTCATGTGTGTGCACCCAATTAATTGCGTAACATTATTGAACCTTATGGCAGGACGGAAGTCAATATCGTAATTAATGTATTTGTTTTTGGCGACTCCGTCCCACCGCGCACACGAACGCCGCGACCCACGTGGCACGGATCGTTTTGTTGTCACGTCGTGTCCAAGCGCAGCAGCGAGGACGAATGCGCAGAAGAGCTGAACAAGCGAATGCAACTCCATGCTCGGGTATGGGCAGGATCACGAGTCTTATCCAAAGCTGCTCAAACTGCCTACACGACTTAAGTCCTTTATTTGTCATAACGTTATGCATAATACAGTGAAACTGATCTCTTATCTTCATTATTATTTGTGACCTACCAATGTCTGCAGCAGGAATCAATCGATGACAATTCTATTACCTGCAGATATTTAACAGATGAGATGCGTTGCACCGTTAATTATTCCTGTTTGATAATACTTATCTTGTCCGTATGTATCTGTGCAGATAGGTTTTTTTTGCGGTTAAGCCATAGTCCCCACATACCGCTCGTATCAATGCGGATAGGAGGAGCGGCGACCCACTACTCTGTAGAGTAACATTGGTATAAACGCGTGTTACAATATGAACAGCGTATTCAAAGCGCGTACTGTTTACAAAGTGCTTTCACAAAGCCACACTGAGAAACACAATGATTGACAGAGGGGTTTAAATTATTTTTTCCATAGTGTATTTAAATAGAGGTACTGCAGGTAAGTAGTTTTAAGTTTTAAAGGCATAGTTTCAAACCCATTGGTGAAAAAGAGCATAAGCTTCACGCGCCAGATATACTTTTTTTTCTTTCTTAAAATATAATTCAGTGGTGCACGAAAGCATTGTATATTTAATCATGAACAGGTTGCGATGGGGGAGACACGTGCCCACAATACAGGGATGCAGGTTGCCAAGACAATTGTGGAGATTATCACTGAAACAATGGCCACGAAGGATGAAGATATTCCATCACCATAAACACAAACCTTGGAGGTCAAGAGTTAACTCTACAAGTTCCGGGGCGGCTAGCAGAAGGAAGGACGTGATTCCCAGGTGTGGATACATCAACATCAGTGGCTGCAATGACCCCTTAACCCAAACGCTAGCAATGAACCGGCGTTGCAGTAACTCCGATTGGGCTCTCTTTTGGTTCAGCAAAGAGTTCTTCTCACTTTGCCCTACATCACCCATGGAAATGACAGTTTTGTAGAGCCAAAGTGAAACAGGAGGGCACTCGATGTGTTTCCGAGACGCTCCATTTAAAATGAGAGCCGGTGCAGGCGCTGTCAGAAAGCAATACTTCTGTAAAAGACATTCTCTGCGCCACATCACTCACCAGCAGCACGATCCTTTGCCTCGTGAATATAATTGGCAAATTAAATATCTATTGTGCATCACATCCACAAACAAGTGTGGCTTTCTTGTGGACACATTGTCCACAGCTTAATAGAACTTTGCCATGTAAAAGATAATCCATGTGGATATTAATAAACATAAGAACAACAGAGGATGAATGGAATTTTGGTGTGAATACATAATTCTATTCCTCGGTTGAATGATAAATTATGAGTTGCAATACTCGGTGCTGAATGCTGCTGAATGAATCAGCATCATTCATAAGTGTTGTATTATACAGTGATGAATACATTTTGACTTATTATTTGGTTCTTTCGGTAAAGTCACGTAGATAGAAAATAAGAATAAAAAAGAAAGTGAATAAAATAAATAAAACACTAATGTAGACTGTAGCCTGGTTCTTAACCTCGGTGAGTGTACTGGCAGTCTATAATGTAGACTGTATCCTGGTTCTTAACCTCGGTGATTGAACTGGCATTTTATACTATAGACTGTAGCCTGGTTTTTAAGCTGGTGAGCGTATTGGCAGTCTATGGTGTAGATTGTAGCAATGGTTATTAAACGGAGTGAGCGTACTGGCAGTCTATAATGTAGAGCGTACTGGCAGTCTACATTATTACCTGGTAAAAAAAATTTGGGAACGCTAATAAATTCTGAATTTCAGCTATATCTACTGAACAGTAAATGTGCACATCACTGCAGTATAATGCATTTGTGCCAAATTATAGTGGGGTAAAATGTGGGTGCCAATTATTTGTGTTTACTAAATGAGAAATCATATAGATTTCACATTTTAATAACTAGGCCTTAATGACACACTAGAAAAGGCAAAGATGCCTTTTATAGACGTGAAGACTAGATGTGCTTTTAGTGAACACCGGCCAGGGGCTGATTCAATGCACAAGAGGATTACATGGTAAGTCGCTTTATTTTAAAATGTGGAGCCTATGGCGTTCACAATAAAGTATGTACATCCTAAACATAGTATGGCCCATACTCTTTGGTTGTTTCGGCAAAGTCACGTAGGTTCTTTCTCTCTTTCCTAACCTACGTGACTTTACCGAAAAAAACACGGAGTATGGACCCTTGCAGTCACGAAAGCTTCAAATCTAGAAATAGTATAGCCCGACTGAGTCAACTTTCAGCAACCCATCGTTTCATTGTTTTCTGAAACAATTATCATTAGCAATATCCCAATGCTTGTTTCTCAGATGGTGCAAATGCTGGCCTAATGATGGATGTTGTATCTCGGGCTCGCCGTTTTCCACACGTCACCGATGTGTCGCCGTCACGTGACAAAACCACACCTATGTTGCTGTTTTTCTGAAAATGGGTAAAAAAAATATCAAACATTGTAAAAACTACAAGTGCTTGCTGTTTGGATTTCCACTTATCAAAACTTTAAGTCAAGGGCTTCAATTTGCGCTAAAACGTACTTTTTTTTGACGTGTGGATAAAGGAGGTTAGAATAGAAAAAGTGAAAATGCGCAACTTTTCAGTGGGAATGCACGTACAAGTGCTGTTGCCTTTGCCGTGTTGACTGGAAAAGTGTTGTTTCCAGCATTGCGCTGTGCATCGTATTCTTTCCGCATGGCGTGATAACGAAAACCTGCAATTTCGTTCCCGAGCACACATTCCAAGTGGAGGTGACCCAGATGAATATTTTTTCACCACGGTGGAAAGGCCATTTGAAACTGTTATAAATATAGGCCGCGGAGCTTAGATTTCAAGCTTCTATCTTGAATCTGGGACGGGAAAAAAAGACTTCACTGTACTGCTCAAATGTCACGCAGGCACAAAGTGTCACATTAACGAGAGGGGTTGAAAAAAAAGAGTAAGATAATGCTGGTTATAAATGCGGTGGTTTTCTTTGGCGCACTCTGCTACTGCCCTCTATGACTCTCTCTAAAGCACGCGTCTTCTCGTGATGGATGAAGGCGCTGTCCCCCCCACCTTGACATTGCCCATTTCCCTATTGACGAAATAAAAAAAAACACCACTTAATTTGAGGCTGTGAATCAATTCCTATTGTGATTTTATGGCCTTGTGTGACACCGGCGAGGTTGTTGTGTCGTCCCCCTTCAGAGACGCACCTTTGCTTGCAACTTGCAGGAGCCGTGCCTTAAACCGTGTGACCCATCGCTTTCCCTGGTCTCTGTTCAGGTCATTTATACCGTATGCTTGATTATGCCCTTGATACTGGTAGGAACCACCTGGTTCCACCAGCCCACAGGGGATTATTGTGTCCGTCCATCCGTCCGTCCGTCGCGCATCCAAAAATGGGAGGGGTGGGGCTGGGTGGAGAGGGGAGGGTGGGGAGGGGCTGGGTGGGGTGGGAGGAGTGGGGCTGGGTGGAGAGGGGCTGGTCACACCGTGGTGCCCTTATAAAACTCAACGTTTAACCTACTCACGCCGGCTTGTGCCCGCCCTCACAGTCGGCCATATTTACGGAATACACCACGCCGCCGTTGACCCTGGCCATTGACCGAGCAACCCAACATTCCTACGAGCTCCCTCCACAGGAATATGTTATACAATTGTGCCCGTGATATCCCTGGTTGGGATATCCCAATTTATATCCCATATCAATTGATATCCCAATTGTGCCATTGATATCCCTGGTTTGTGGTCAGATCATTCATACCGTATGCTTAATTATGCCCTTCATATGCCAATTGTTCCATGAGCCAGAAACGTTTCATGTTATGTAACAATTCGCTATTTATGAGTTTTAACATGAAAAAAACACGTTGGGTCTTATTATAATATAATATTGTCGAGTCTTTTTTTGTAATCTTTACCAAAACTGCCTTCCTTCTGAACATGAACGGCAAGTAAAACAATTTATTTTTAAAGTCACACAATATCCGAACCAATCGATGCTAACTTTACGAGTAGATTTTCTCTGGATATTTCCATTCACCGCATGCACTTACAGGGATCGAATTGAAATGCATTATTACAAATCTAGGCGTTACTAACGTGAAAATCGACGACTATTTCAATTATTGATGTCACAGGTGTTCGTTGCTGCACAGTTCTCCGATTTTTTCTTAGGTGGCACTGCGTGCCATTTGTCACGCTGCCGGGCGTTTCGCTCTAAGGACACTGCCCCAACATCCTAAAACAGTGTATTCTGAAACATAGCGTGCGAAAATATAGCGTGGAATTATGATATAATATATTAGTAATTATCCAATCACATATTCCAAAAACAATACAAGAGATCTCGAGGCCGCGCCACAGTGCAGGGAAACGATAATATGCGTCTGGAGAGCCAATACGCAGATGGACCCAACTAAATATTTGTATATAAATAGAGGGACACGGAACAGACTTTTGCCGATATACGCATTCACCCTAAGATAGGCGTTTTCAAGGACGTATGGCCATTTCCTGAGCACGTCAGTCAACAGAGGTGCATAGCAACAACAGCAACAACTTAACGGGCTTTATATACGAGCGAGATTTGGGGGCGAGGGAATAAAGGAAGAACCAAAAAAAAGGAATGCAATCTCTTGCAAACGACAATTTGAAGTGTAATTGAGTAGTATAAAAGCAAACCCCAAGACGCGTGTGTAATTCAACTGTTCCCATGTGTCTTGGTGAAAGCCGTGTGGAGCCACCCCCCCCCACCTCCCCATGAGTTCCTCCCCCACGCTGCTCCCCGCTGCCAACAACACAGTCGCTTTCATTGCCACCGCGTCCCCATTTCCCACTTGTCAACGGGGCCCTCCGTGTGCGTCACAGGCGCGCGCGCGTGACTCTCGCGCCCGTCTGCTTTGCGCTCGAGTGGGATGCGGGTCCGTGACCCTTGCTGGACACGCGTCTTCCAGCGAGACGATGCTCTCAGCAGCGCCCCACCAACGCTCCATCTCGGCCTTTGCACAACGTGACGCTTTGGATACGCTCCACCCGGGTGCGAACGCCGCGCTTGTGCGGATCGGCTTAGCAAGCTGCTTGTTTGGTTGTTGCCGGGCGCAAAATTCGATGTTGTTGTGCACAGGTTTGCATGGTTGTACTGTGTGCGTGCGGTCGTGCGGGGAGCGGTGGTGTCGCGGTTGGCGCTACGCTGCGCTACGAAATCGGCGACCCGGGTTCCAATCTCACTCACGGCCACCAACACCAGTGACGATTATCTGAATCGGTCCTGGACATCCCCTAGGTCGACTCAGCCTCAAATGAGTACCTCGTGCGGTGCTTAAACAGCACCATTGGGGAGATAAAGGCGGCCGGGCGTGGTGTGGGCCACGCCACCCCTTCGTGTGCCGTGCCGGCCTTTATAGGTGCTCGCTAACAGCACTTGCCCCAACAGTATGTTAAGGCTACAGGGGTGATCTTTGTCTTTGCACTTGTGCACTTGCATGCATGTTGAAATAAAAAACATGTTTTTGGAATGTGAGGAATCCTTGGTTTTGTTGAACGAACATTGTCTTCCGAGATTAATGTGTAAAGGCCTCTTGTCACACAGAGTGTGTCGTTAACAAGTGCCACGTGTGTTGTGTTGAAGGCATTGTCTTTGTCGAGGTCATTATTTTACTGCCAATTAAACGAATTTGACATTTCTACGTCTTTAGCATAAATTATAAACCAGATATATCTGTCAGTAAAAGCACAGTATTGGACAGACGCGTGCATACTTAAACATGAACAAACACGCGCACGTATCATTAAACTTCATTACCGTCTATTTCTCTCCCTTCAGACCAAAAGTCTGACACAAAATTACCCATTCCACACACTACCCATTATCTATATTTGACCAGACGCGTTTCTTTTTAAACTCAAAGGTTGACCTCAAAGTTCACAGCCATGTGTTCGCATGAACGACATGTATTTCACGACCACAGCAAGCGTGCCCCATATTTTACGAGACCAAGGGACACGGACAACGTGCGTCCTGTATAGTAGGGGGGTGGGGGGGGGTCTTGTTTATAATACTAAGCCAAGGCAACAACAGTCAAACTTCGAGAGAGGCAATCTTCCAAAAGCGCCACGGGTTCTCCTCGATTTTTCCTCACCGTCCCCTCCTCTTTACCAATTAGGCTCCCTCTCTCAACCAGCTGGTCTCTAACCGACATTACCCTTCAACGACACTTCCAGAGTTTTCAATTTTTTTCAATCGGTCCCCCCCCTGCCGATCGGGTCGACTAGATTTACACTTTCAGCAATCTGGTGTGCGCTCAGCCACCAGCCAATGGTGTGAACGGAGACAACCCTCGCTCTGCCCAGCTGTGACAGCTGACTCATTTCACCTGGCAGGTGAGGTACACACAGCTACTTACCTCACCTATGTACACACCTACCTACCTCACCTAGGTAGGTTATACACAGCTACCTACCTCCCTACCTTGCCTACAAGAGGGTCACAAAAACAAAAGGTGGCCCATTTCTCAAATGTGACCGTTATGGGGCAATTGCCGTTGTCGAGCACCAGTTTCTGGTTTGCACAGCAAGTGACGAATCGTCATGCAAGTTTCAAGCACGCCCAGCCACCGTAATAAGCTTTTATTTTAGGCCGATTTGACATCCTGTAATTTAAGCCCATGCCAAGTTCTAATATCAATTTCAATGAAACTTCAGGGTCAGTAAGAAAACCCAGGTTACTGGTATCGTGGCGCTGTGTGTTAACAACTGTATTGTGGCTGGCAACATTATTGTGCAAAACGCAAACAGAATTGTACTTGAACATGTTTATGCGTGTTGTAGAATTGGGTTGCCTCGTGGTTAGTACACTGGAAATAGTTCGCCTGCTGCTACTCTAGAATTTGTTTGGGGGCATTACCAAAGTGGTCTGTCTGCAATACAGTGGACATTAACGATAATGCATGGTCATTTTCTAGAGGAGGTTATCCCGTGTAGTTGTCAAGGGCCAAGTGAAACATTTGATAATGGTAACTGGCAGGGAAATAAATGTCTCTCACAGTTACTGAGACTTTCATTAGCAGTGAAAGCTTAATGTGGTCATTTAACATTAGGTCATGTGGCAAATATAGAGGTCACATTTCTAGGCTGGAGGGTAATGACCTCTTGGGCTACTCAGCCTTAAATGCAGCATTTCCAGCAACGAAGACACGAAGTAACATGCTCATTTACTAACTTACCAGCATTAACAAAGGCATTAATGAATTAAAATGCAAAGCACCTCTTAACAATAGAGAGGCAAGGATGTGTAGTTGTGCCGCAAGCCAATTCGTCTGCTTGCTACCCTTACGTTCAGGTACGACCACCGTCATTGCCATTTCAAGAACTAATGAAGACTAAAACATGACACATTGTTAACACCTCTATAGTATATGAACAAAATTAAAGGCGCACATTTAATCAAATATTAATCATTTACAGACCTTTATGAATCCACTGTCGAAGTCCTCGCATGAGGAACTTTTGTTACCCGATTTTCCACATGCATGGCGTGCATCGGTGGTGCAGTGGCTAGGGCGCTGGACTATTAACCCAGTAACCTCAGTTCGATTCACGACCACGGCTGAGTGATGTTTGAACCGTTTCTGCATCTGCCACCCCCCCCCCCACTCCACTTCTCTAACCGAAACCGACCGGCGTGGTGAAGTATGGACAAACAACTCGCGGAGTACGGGGGAGCCGCTCATCCAGCACTGCATTGCCAAACGGGCTGTTTCATGTGCAATCAGATGAGGCTGAAAAGCTGTAGAGATAGACCAGTAACCTACTTGCTGTACTGCATCACATAGGCGCAGTCTTCCTTTGCAGGTGAGTGCTTCACGTGATGGCTCCATCAATTTACGACATAGCTAGAAGTGTAAAAAAAACGAAATTGAGCCTTTACAGCACTATGTAATTCCAACACCTAAATATTTGGGCAGTGGACAACAGATAATGGAGGAATCTCGATGCTTGTCCGTCTGCTGTCTGATTTCCCCGTTGCTCTGGAGGATGACGGATATGATAGCTGCAATTCGCCCACTGACAGGAAACCAACGCACTTACACAACGAGCTTCGCAGATTCCACCTGGTTTCTTTTTTAGGATTTATGATAGATCCTGCGAGCCAGAGGATTGCAATCTTTACATCAAGCTACGAATTGCCATGCTTGCGCACATTGTTGTGGTAAAGCTCCTTTTCTCTTTGCCATAATGCATTTTTATGTTAGCTCAGATGACCCACTAACCATTAAAAATATAAACAAATAGGCATGTATCTACGATTAGCACGGTTGTCTACGTACGGTGCGAAAGAAGTTCACAAAAAGACAAAGACACACATGCACTCAATGCTTCATCAACGGTCCAAACCCGTGTAACAATTAGAATTAAGAACTCAGTTTTCACGTTTGCCTCTAATGCATGAGATAATCAAATGCACGCCAAAAATAATCAGGCAGCATGCCACGTCACTTTTGTGGTGGGCTTTTGATTCGTTGAATTAAAACACCTCCACTCGAATGGATTCAAACTCAGTCTGGACAAAACCCCAGTGGTATGTTAATAAGAATACACATACTACACGAGGGTATGAACAAGAGTTTTCATAAATCATTCAATAACCTACTTGTTTCCATTTTACTGACTTCACTATTAGTCCACGGAGATTCCCCTCCAGTAGGTTGAGGTATAGTTTTTAATCTTTTTAGATTATTGTCCTGAAAGAACGAAAAAAATGTATCACAGCCCAGTAGGGTTCTCTGCAAAGCCTGCATATCACTGTGGCCTCTTAATGGCTAAGACGTGCATGCACACTCAGCCATGGACTGCGTTTAGCACTGAACAAGTAGATAATTGAATGTGGCAGTGGCATTCCATTTGACCTGGCTCAATCCAGAAGTGTGCGAGAGCCAGGAGGGAGAGGCAGAGGGACAAAGAGCTCACCATGAACAGTGTGAAACATGCAGATACTCATCAATAGGATCAGCACCCAGTTGGCTGAGTGGAACACATACTGGCTCACAATCGGAAGATTGTGAGATAAAGTCCTGCTTACTGGTTGACTCAACCCATCATCCCTCCGGGGACAATAAAATAGGTACCACTTTTTGTGGGGAAGTCAACAGCGGTTGTCCCTATGGATAGACGCATTCCCAGCATAGGAATGGGGAATTTCCATCACTGGCTGTAAACTGGTGAGGATAATAGGGGAGCGTCGTGACGCACACTCGTGGCTGCAGTTGAAACATTTCCACTTGGTATTCAAGCGAGCGTCTTCTCGAAAATCCCCGGCATACTCCAAACGCACGTGCTCTATGTGATATTTCTTGAGCAATATTCCTCTGAAGCGATGCCACGTTTTTTTTGTATCGGCCGCATGCAAAAACTCATTACGTGCAGCAGAAACAGCTGCATTCCAATGCACCGTGACAACGCAGCGAGACTTTGGGCGAGGCGAGAGAGATAAAAAAAAACATACAATCATGAGATATAATTAAACAAGTTTGTATTTGTTTTCTGTGAGCTGTTAAATGCAGCTTCTGTAGACTATCGCCATCATCACGTGTAACTGCACGTTTGTTTCACGATGCACAACATCCACTCGCAGTCTCCACCGTGACTCGCTGTGCCTCCCTCGTCCAGACTCGCTCTCTCCTCCCTTCCTGCTGCCCATCACTGGGACAAACTCCCACTTGCAGCACGTAAAACAATCGACACTAGACGGCTTCCATTCGAGCCTTTAAAATAACCCATCTCTTACCCCTAGCCCATCATCATCATCATCATCCTGCTGCTGATACTCATTACCCCCACCACGCGGCTACGACCAGACCTATCACTACCCCTATCACTACCCCTATCACTACCCCTATCACTACCACTACCCACATGACTACCCCTACCACCATCATTACCCATATCACTATCACTACCCCTATCACTACCCCTATCACTGCCCATATCACTATCACTACCCATATCACTATCACTACCCCTACCACTATCACTACCCCTGTCACAATCACTATCACTACCCCTATCACTACCCACATCACTACCCCTATCACTACCCCTATCACTACCCCTATCACTACCCCTATCACTACCCATATCACTACCCCAACACCTACCACTACCACTACCCATATCACTACCCCTATCACTACCCCAACCCCTGCCACTATCACTACCGCTATCACTACCCCAACACCTATCACTAACCCAACCCCTGCCATTACCCCTATCACTATCCATATAACTAACCCAAACCCTTAACCACTCCCACCTGTGTTACTGTCACTATAGCTACACCATCACTTTTAATAACCTCGCTCTTTATCACAACCACTGTTATGTAAAAATGCATAATTATCATGAAGTGCCTTGAACTAAGATCGTATATATAAATCGATAAAAGATAAAAGTCGGCAGCGAACCAAATGTGCCATTTATATCAAACCCAATAGCCAATTCTAAGACGATAAAAAACCATGAAAAAGCCGAGAGTTAAAGTGGATTCGTTTATAAACTAGTGGCGCTCATCTACCGTTTAACAGTCACGAGGACGCAAAGGAAATTATACATTCCTATGGCGGGGGCGAGGAATTCCAGAGGGCAACCACTTACCCAGAAAGTGGTCCACACGTTATCTACACCAGAGGGATCAGTCAACCCCCATTGTGTGTTTGAATTTACATCTTCTGATGTAAGTAGCACACTCTACCACTATGCCATCCTGCAAGATAGGTATAGAACAGGGGTGGGTAACCTAGATAGCAATAACAGACACTCTTTGTTGTTCAAAATCGGTAAAAAAACAAAGTCTATATTTCAAGAGCCACAATGCACTGCGTGGTGAATGCGAGACGATGGTGCTGAGTAACTAACGCGTCACGAAGCAGCAGTCCTTATGAAGAGCCGCAGGTTATAGACCTCGAACTATTATTACTACTGTAATGAGCCAAGCATGTCTGTGTGTAACGCGCGTGACGTCACTCCACATGCCGTACCCCCCATAATTTATATTCATGAGCGGGTGGATTTTTAGACGCACACAGAAGGTCGAGCGGAATAATTTTTTCTCAAATTCGCTTTAAGTTGGACGTTTATTTATTGACAGTGAATCTAATAAATAATTATACGCAGCAACAAAGTGGATTTGGTGTCTTTATTTCTTCAGCACCTGAGACAAAATGTAAGTCTAATTATTGCTTCTTCATTGTGGTAAAAATAGACATTTCTTTGGTGATTTTCAGGATAATTGTATCGAATTCCAATTTATTTCAACCCAAGCGACCGAAAGCAGAAGATACTAAAGTATCAGAGCAGTGAATTTTAACAAATTGAAGGTAATGTTCAGTGCTCCAGTGAACTGCAGTGAAGTGTTTGATGACGTACTTTTGCGCAAGATTCACTGCCATTAAATGTACACAAGATACAATTATACGCTGTTCAATGTTTTAGTAAATATTACAGCTTCCGTCCTAGGACGGGCAAACAAGCTCGTTATATTATAATTGAAGAACACAGCGGTTTGACCTACATACACACACGTAGAGATATAAACATGTCTAAGGACCAATTTAAAGCAACGTTCACTACATATATTATTAGTGTATTGAGTCCAGGAGCAAACATTGCAAATGAAAGCAGCGTGTAAGATGGCATGCGCTTCAAATTATTTAAAAGTTCAACACGCATTTCGCAAGAAAACCACACTTTATGTCGCCAACGACGGGAGTTACACTTCGCAAGAGCTCAAACTCCGTAAGACTGCCCCACGAATAGACATGGAGGGTATTTTAACGCAATCAGAACAACAACAACAACAATTATTACCCGCGAGGGCGAGTCAATCGCGAGTCGCGCCTGCAAAGGAAGCGGCGACGAATGACGGTGTGGGAATTGCAGAATTTCGCATCGGAGTGGAGAGCAAATAAAGGCTTTAAACGACTATCGAAATACCCCTTTCATTCGAACTTGAAAAACACATTTGCAGGGAGACTGTGCACACGCGCGCCGCGTAACGAGTGACTTTGGTGCTGTTGTTGTTGTTGTTTTCGTGCCGCTCATTATTTCCTATCGTAAAAAAGCTGCACTTTAGTGGACATTAATTTGGAAGCATTGATGTGGCCAGTGCCTGCCATAGAACGAGACGACCTTACTCGCTGTGAGGGAAGGTAATGTGGAGGTTAAACGCGTGACTCCGTGCAACAGATTAGAAGCGTGATTTCTGAATGGTTTATCTGCAGCTCTTTGTAAATGCCACTGCTGTTCGAAGGCTTTCCACAACTATGTCGGTCGTGACATACTTCGCCACGCTGGCCAGTACAGGGTCGTGAATGAGATGTCAAGCAGCCAGTCGAGATATTACTCTCCACCGATGTTATCCTTTGCATGGAGTTCAACTCAGATGTCCCGGGTTCATAGTTCAGCGCGATAACCAACAGTTGACAACGTATGTTTTTGCAATAGAATACAAAAAACAATAATTAATAACATGAATGGCCGTTCAATTGTGCCAAGTTTGAAACTTCATTACATTACAAAGCAAATGCATTGTAAAGCTCTATAAATTAACTGCACAATAACGTGTTAACCTAAGCTCAAAAGCCTCAAGTAGAACTGGTATTCTTTTGAGGATACGTGTGCTGCATTATTATGAGATAAGCCACACAGAAATAGTGCCTTTGACTTCTAATTGTTAATCTTTAAAGCCCGCATTTAAAGACACTGCTAAATGAGATGTTTTGATGCAAAGTCCTCAAGGTCCTCTACAGCACAATAGTTTGAGTGGCTTTGAGAACACTTTGTTACTAACTTTGAGTTAGTCCGCATGAAGGAGTATTAGGCAACTTCCTGTCAGCGAGTGAATGACTTGAAATAGAAATAAAAAATTTACCCAGTTTTCCAAAATTTTATAATTGGATTTATTATCTCAAGATTAGTGCCACTTTGCTCATTATTTTAAGATCACCGTTTCATTACAATATATTCTGTACACCGTATTCGTTGCATGCAGTCGGGATTTAAACAGCATTTGAATGCAACAGTAAGTAGCCAATCGTGCTAATCGGTCACGTGCTCTCACCTGCACGAGTTCCCTGCCTGTTAACCATCTCCCCACCGACATGCTAAGTTTGTTTTGCAGCAGGACATGGTGCTATTATTAAAGCACAGCTGACGTAACTTGGCATGCGTTAATGTGTCTCATTTTACGTTATAAACACGTGCTTACATTAAATATTGCTCAGTCGATTATTGTCGTATTTTATTTTTTTCTGTTAGAAATGTGCCTTCGCGATGTTGGTTTATATACTCGCTTTGTCAATTTATCCCACACTGTAAATATAATTACACACGTTATTACTATAGCACAAAATAAACACATTCGTGAAACCTGTAGTAATAAAATGTGTGTGTTTTAAGGCAAAAATCATCTACGAAACTATTTCAATTCCAAACAAGATGTTTGTATTACTCTACAATTATGAGTAAGGTTTGATTCTTCTTCACAAGTCTAGTAATGGTAAAAACTCGAAAATGTGATGCAGAGTCATTACTAAATCTTTGCTAATTCATATTATTAAGTAAATGTTCCCTGACATTTAATTATGTACATTAATGTTTGGAATATTACATTTATAATTACGTGCCACTTCAAAAACATATACATTATTTCCTCATTAATCGTTTTGGAATTATTAAAAATGTGTTTGGAATAAATTGTGAGAGGGCTCAATTAGTTAAGTGTGATTCCTAATTAAAAGATAGGCACCCATGTGAAATGGAACTCATTTTGTCGACCCAATCGCATTTCCTAAATACCATTTATGTGGCAATTTCACAAATGATCATAAGGTACTCATTTGACGAAGAAATACAGCGGCTTAAACTAATATCCCAATGTGCTTTTACAATATATATAAATGGGCCATTTTTACAATCTTTCGTAGGCTACAGGGGAATAAATCTTGGGTTATATGCGGATTCTCTCCAACTGGGTCCATAAATCATTCAGCAGTAGACTGTGACCATGCAAACTAAACTATTAGACCATGTAGTAAACCACTGTAGTTGACACCCCTTCAATATGGGAGGAATTGGACAACCACACGAACTCTTTATAGAATCCCTCTCATGGCTAGCAGACCTTGACATTGTCATTTAGCTCCTGAACATATGGCCATATGCAAGAATATAATTGGTAGGTGAGCATCCCATCATTTGGTAGTTCCGATAGTCCAAATGATTCAACAAGTAGTTCTGGTGCTCTCCAGTGGTCTTAGTATTAGCGGTAGTCCTGGCGGTTTCAGTGGACCGAGTGGTAGTTTATTTTGTCCATGATGTCCAAATAGTGGTGCCCAGGGTTCCTACAAGATCTGGTGAAGCTCCTGCTGGGCTCAGTGTATAACCTTGGCTATGACCGTAACCGTTTTGTGTATATACTAGACTATGGCTAAGGCTATACACAGAGTTACTCTGTGCATAGCTTAGGGCTCTGCGAGGCTTTCCAAGCTTCACGTGCCCTTCCATTTTGCCTGAACGGCATGCCAGAATCCTGTGGAATTGGGCCAGGTTGGTGAAATGAACAGCAGCAATGTGTTTTAATGCTGATAACAGCAATCATAGTTAACTGCTGCTGGAGTTGATTCTATATCGTAACAACACAGTTCGGCATTTAAGTGTACGACGTAGCATTTATCAAATGCTTATATGCAATTGTACTAGGCTAGCTAGGCCCAAAGGCTTAATGCCACAATCAGCTCTACTCATCCCCATTTCGCTCCCCTAACATTCCATAATTCTGATTCCAATTGAAATTGCATTTGATTATTGGAATAAAATTGTGATTCCAGGCTCAGAATTGTCAGGATTGCCCATCTCTAATATCAATAATAGAGTTTTTTTCGCGAAAAACCTCGTTGTAAATGTTGTCAGATTGCTGTCCAGCCCACCTGTGTGCTGCTGAGGCAGCAATACATCGACACGTTTGTTTAATTGATAACTTTACGAGCTTTATTAACTGGCTGTGGTGCGTGAAGGAGGAGGGTTCACGACAAATATTTTCCTTTCCCGATCTCAGCCAAACCTATATATTATTAATGATAATAGTGGTCGTGAAAGCCCAGATTTGAAATACATAAAAACAAAAAAATGTAGCCAAGAAAACAAAACTATAAATACATATAATGCCAATTACGCAAAGTAAATATATATTATGTTCCTTTCACTTGAACGTGGGATATTACTGTGGATACCGACTAGCAATGTAATTTATTTTAGGTCCTTTTAATAAAATATTTTATAGCATGGCATAAGTAAAGTACGTGTAAGTTTTAATGTAGTCAACTAGCATTGTTAAAAAGCAGGAAAAAAACAACTCCTACGTATAAGCATATTTGAGTTGGTAATAATTATCACTTAGGCAAAAACCACGCTGTCCTTACTGAGAGCTTAACAATAGGCAGATGGGAGGCTAATGATTGTAATGTCTGTGTACGTCAGCCAAAGATTACAGCTTCACTTCAACTTGACGTGTCGTGCAATGTGCAGCATCGTCACGAGCCTTGCCCTACACATTGCTGAATGAAGACTCACCATCATCATCATCAGTGTCATTGGCCTCTCAGGGCCTTGTCGATGCAATCTGTCTTACTGCAAATACGAGCGCTAATTTAATCACTTCCAACTCGGCTATGCTGGACGTGTTCACTTCCACCACCCTGAGCCACCATTCCATCAACAGTTCCTCCTGGAAATGCATTCAGCCGGCTTTCTATTTTTTAAAATATTCTTCACGATAAGTGTGCTGTCTCGCATTCAGAGTTTGGTCTCTGATCCGTGGACTTGTATCCTCGTCTTTTTGATGTGACGCTACGTCCACGTGCTTTTACATCCTGCTTCGAATGGCTCTCAGCCCTGTCTGCAGTATCCTTTGTCAGGAGCCACGCGTCTGATCTCAGTGGCGTACACGTTGACACCTCGCATTGTTGTTTTTTAATAAAAGACAACTTAAGGTTGTTGACAGGTGACAATAATCTAGTATGTGGAGCGACACGTGTATGCATTCATTTCATGTTCCATTCCTTATATTCACCGCTGTCAAATTTGTGAGAATATTATAATGATGCGGTTCCAAGCGAAGAACAAGTCAGAGAAATACGTGCATTGAGGAGATGGAGTGATGAAATCAGCGGATACGTTAGTCGCCTGTTTCCACGGCATAATTTGCATCCTTGCAGGCTGGTTCACGAACCAGTGAACTGGGTTTGACGAACAGCCTGACCCTGCTAAGGGAGCTGTAACTGAGCCATGCGAGCTCTCTTCTGTTGGACAGAGGAGGTCACTTTGCCAAGAGAACCGGGCCCCGCCGGCGAACGCAGTGGTCCTGTGACCAGGCTAACGTGAAAGAGACGGTTTTCAAAACGTGCCGAAAATTTCATGAAAAAAAAGATTACAGCCATTGCTTTGAATAGCGTATGCTGCACGCTACACCAAATGTATGTTAAGCCTTATTGTTTTTTTCGTAAATATGATATTTTTCCTTCAGCTGTGGAAACGCAGCATTTGTGTGCTCCTGTACAAATTGTACGTGTGAATGCAATACGGTGCTATGTTTTGGCACTCTCTGTGTTGAGTTCTTTAAACGTGTGACCCTAAACTCTAAAGATAAATGCCAACGTGAGATTAAATACTGAGTTACAACTGGCTGCATTTCACTGAATGTAACAGTACGTAAAAAAGATATCTAAATGAGAAATACATTTCTGAAGATCTGAATATCACGTACATCTGTGCAATAACGATGATTGATGGGATGGGCAAAGCTATAGAAATGTCATTGTGATGTAGGGGGTTGTACTTGCGATGTTTTTTTGCTCTGAAAAACCTGCTTAGCCTGGAACATTGTTCGGTACAGATGACCTGACCTGCTAATTGGACTTCCAGCCAAAAGTATGAAGATAGCAGAACTAATAGCACATGCTAGGCAGAGCAAATATAATGTAACACGAAGAGAAAATTATATTTCTCTCATAAACGAACACGAAGCTATCTAGCGGCTTTGGCTGTATACACTGCAGGGGCCAGTGTTTTTACTAAGCATATATTTTGCTAAAACTTAGCCAAATATACAAGTCTGGCTGCACTTGTCTCCCCAGTGCAAAAGTTTACAAACTCCAGATACTTTAATCGGCGTTGCTCTGGTCCAGGCTCCGATACCAATGACCACTCTTGTTGTGTATATGGACAGGAAATAAACCAGGATAATTCGGCTAATAATTCAGCACGTGAACTACTACACGCCCCCCCCCCACATTATACACAATCATAAGCAAGCATGAAATAATGATCATAAACGAGGACAATCGAACACAAACTGAAAAGTGCCCAAAAGATGCATGGAGAGATGCATAATTGGCATTACATTTAAAAACCGACATTGGAACACGTGGATTACAGAACATATGCAGGTCTAATACATAACTCTAACCGGTAATGACATTATGTGGGCTTGGGCAGGACACGCCGATTAAAGGGATGATGTTGGCAGCAGTTGAGAATGAGAATGGCAGTGCCAGCCAGAGGGTGGGGATGCCAGCCAAGGGAGGGAATGCACCTCGGAGGATATCGACTGCTGGCATCGTGCAATAAAGTACGGCTCGTGGGCAGGGGCCATGCGGATTGATGCGTCGCAGGGCAATGAGAAATGGTGGCAACTTGGTAGTGCTTCATACAGCAGCGGATAAAGCATGGCTGATGATCATGGTACACGTGTTAAATATGTTCTAAAGCGAGTTTCAATCATTTCCTGGCATGTATACATCGAAGCGATATTTATGCAGTAATCTTAATGTTAGCAATTACAGTTGTGGCAAAAAATGGGGTAGCTATGATGCTATGCACACGATTCCATATAGTATTAGAATTCCTTTCTCAAAGATGAGTGAAATATTCTGTGAAACTTTAAAGCACCATGATGCCCTCTGAACATCTGGATCCAGCCATCAATTAAAATCGGCGTAGGTATACACAGATTCAATAGAACACATGGCAAACCCCCACTGTTAAATGGACCATTTGTTAAGCATTGAACAGGACACATTTATAATTGCCGCGGTTGTGAATAGGCTTCAGTTTATTATGAATCTTGTTCAATGTGGAGCGTTCCACACTGTTCAATATAATAAACGTGATTTTATAGTATTTGGCTGCTATACATTTCCCCGTGATAAGCCACTTCATATTCTTTGGGTCGTTCGGTAAAGTCACGTAGATAAGTTCAATGAAAATAACAACAAATAATATTATTTTACCGAAAGACCCAGAGAATATGAATTCCTGCAGTCACGAAAGCTTTAAGTCAAGATATAAGCCACTTCGTTGAGCAATCATTTGTGGCCAGGTCGTGTCTGAAAAAGAGTTATATATATAGCTCAGTGGGCCTTACCTGGTGAAATACACATAATACCAACTTAGTTTTTACTTGGAATTATGTGCGGTTTGAACGCCAGATTCAAATCTCAGAGGCACCAGTTTGATTGTCGGTCCCGGTTGTTGAAATCATTGATACGTTTATTCGATTGCCACAGTTTACCCAGCCAATAGTGAAGCAGAGGCGCTCTGGTTATTATCAGACTGGCGTTATGAACCAAGATACCTGCGTTCAAATCCCAGCCATGTCAGTGATGCTAAGTTGACATCTGAACCGGTCCTGGTTACCCCCCTGACACCCCCTGACCAACCCGCACTGAGCAGTGTGATGCAGTATGAACAAAGTAATACCCACAGCTGACAGCGTGGATAATCCTTCATCTGATAGTAGATTAACGAAGACATGTACATTTCTTTTACTGGTAGGAACCTCCTGGTTACACCAGCCCACAGAGGATTATTGTGTCCGTCCATCCGTCATGCATCCAAAAATGGGAGGGGTGGGGCTGGGTGGAGAGGGGAGAGTGGGGAGGGGCTGGGTGGGGAGGGGCTGGGTGGGGAGGGGCTGGGTAGGGAGGGTGGGGCTGGGTGGGGAGGGGCTGGTCACCCCGTGGTGCCCTTATAAAACTCAACGTTTAACCTACTCACGCCGGCTTGTGCCCGCCCACACAGTCGGGCATATTTGCGGAATACACCACGCCGCCGTTGACCCTGGCCATTGACCGAGCAACCCAACGTTCTTACCAGCTCCCTCCGCAGGAATGTGTTATATGATTTATTCAGCCTGTAGTTTGTGTTACCTATATTTAACCAAGTGCAAACCATTGAGATGGCATATTTTGTTTTATGTAATGCATTAAGTTGTGTGGATAAATTAAGTTCCTGTGACTTGAGGAAAAAACGTAAGGTAAATGTGGGAGGCCCTCTGATTGGTGGTATTAACAGTGTGCAGGCCCGACCTCTGCCTAAAGAATGAACAAAGACAACGATCCCCCGTATAGCCTGAACAGACTGTTAGAGCAAGCACCTATGAAGGCCAGCACGGCACACGAGGGTGTGGGGGTGGCCAGCATCACGCCCGGCCGCCTTTGTCTCCCAGTGGCGATGTTTACTCACCGTCCCCAGGTACTCTTTTGAGGCTGAGTCGACCTGGGGGGGAGGCCCATAACCGATTCAAATAATCGTCACTGGCGTTGGCCGTAAGCGGGAATCGATCCCGGGTCGCCAGGTTCGTAGCGCAGCGCGCTAACCACTACACTACCGCTCCCTACTGTGACTGAATGCTTCTTCAAAGAATGGAAAAAAATAATTAACATGCATTCAGTCACAGACACACAATATATACATCTTCCCTCAGTTCATAAATAAATAAACCTAAGCCTACCCCTCGAAATAAACGAATAAAGAATACAGATCATTTTAATAATGTCTCTTTTTCATATATAGTTCTTTGCTACTTGAAGAAATACAAAGCAAAGTCATATTTCCCTATCTTTGTTATATATATACACACACACGGTTTTTTTCTATGGGAATATAAGCATTCAATTTAGAAACATTTTGAGCTGCTTTCGTAAATGCTGTCATTCAGGAATTGGGTGCAGCTTAATTGGTGATTACAAATGCTTCCGTATAATGAATAGGCTCGACTGTATGTTTCTCAGACAAGCTTCCCAACAAAGTCCAATCAATGAAATGTTCTCCATGGAAACAATGATATAATTGCAGGAATTTGATCCTTCTAGCATACCCAATTTAAGGAAACCAAAATATGGTTAATTATCGCTTTCGTGTTGACGTAACCTCTACAATTCCTCTTTGATATCACGCATTCACACAGGCAATACGACGATTCATCCTTTGTAACCATTACTAGAAAGTTGGGGCCTGAATGGTGTTCACAGGGGCAGTGCGGCCAGCCTGGTGATGCCTGGTTGCCAGGTAATGCCTGGTTGCCAGGTAATGCCTGGTTCCTAGGTAATGCCTGGTTGCCAGGCGACGCCTGGTTGCCAGGCGACGCCTGGTTGCCAGGTGATGCTTGGTTGGCCACACAAAGGCAGCCAGGTGATGCCTGGCTGCCTTTGTCTCCGTAGTTGCTCTCTTTTTTCACAGCTCACCGGCTATTCACTTAAGGCAGAGGCAAACTAGGGGAGACCCAGGGATTGTTCAGATAACGGTCATCAATTACGTTATTTGTGGCCGAGAATTAAACTCAGGTTGCCAGGTTCGTAGTGCGGTGCGCTAACCACTGCATCAACAACAACAACCACAACAACAATAACCGCCATTCGCCACGAAGTGGCGGTGACGTCAGCACGGCGCATGTGCCAAGCTATGTGCACATTGAAGGTCACGTGAAGTGTCGAACGCCTGCCGGAAGGAGGTCACGGGGCAGACCAAGCAGGTGTCACGGGTCGACTGACTGAGATGACTGGCCGATGCACCACCTGTGCCCCCTACTTGCTGTGCTCGTTGTTGTGAGGGTCGCTCATCTTCCCTTCGTTGCTGTTGGAGGGCGACTGCCTCCATCTGCATCACCACATTCCACACAAACATTCTGCCGTATAATAGTGAGGAACATTCTCCACGCATGACAATCAACCAAAACTGGCGTTTGTGTGAAGCCACAATCATAGCCTTGACTCAAATGCCCTCAATCCATGTTCCTGAACGATTTTCTTTTTTAATGAATTGTAAGGACACATCAACATTGCAGCACTTGTGTTTGTTAGTCAAAGTGCTTAAACCGTGAAAAAAAAATCTGAGATATACGCCGTACACTGAAATGCTCCGTTAAGTTTATTTCACTGGGCACTGACTTTCACGTCTTTCTGCCACCTTCGTGAGCTCAACATGCATTGGGGAATGCGAGCAACGAGCGTAATTACCGTTGTTTTACCGGTCGTTGTCGTTTGCCGAGGATGCAACAAGGGTACACGGAGTCCTCTGCAAGTCTGTGCGATGTTTGTGACATAACCAGAGAAGGAACGGAGGCCTGGCGACAGTCGACTGCCTCCGCCATGAGAATAAATGCATTGCTGTGATTCGGGGTCACGATTCAAGTAAAAAAAAAGAAAAATTTGAATGGTATTTTTATATCTCTGGCAATGGACAGCAACACCTCTCTAGTTCGCTGCAGGAGGCATGGAAACGCATCACAATGCGTGCGACACACAAAAAGGCAAACGATGCAGCCCTGCGTTATGACTTTCTCACACAACTGCCAGTGGAACGGCCTTCGCCAGATGAAGCTCTGGAGAGCCCCTCTTCGGGGGTAATTGGCCTACTCTTTCACACTGGCAAAACATCTTGGAAGAGATGCAAATATCACAACTCTACCCCACACAAAAAAGGCAATAACAAAGATCCCCCGTATAGCCTCAACAGACTGTTGGGGCAAGTGCTGTTAGCGAGCAGCACCGATGAAGGCTGCACAGCACACAAGGGGGTGGGATGACCAACACCACGCACCGCCGCTTTTGTCTCCACAGTGGCGATGTTTACACACCGCACCACATACTCATTTGAGGCTGAGTCGACCTAGGGGAGCTCCAGGACCGGTTCAGATAATTGTCATTGGTGCTGGTGGCCATGAGTGGGAATCGAACTCGGCTCGCCAGGTTCGTAGCGCAGCACACCAACTGCTAAACCACTATTCTCCACTTACACCACACACACTACCTGACAATCGACGATCTGCCGCATAGTCACTTGTACTGCTGGGCGGTGTTTAAGGAACCTGCACCATTGTTGAAATTTCCGTGCCAGGAAATCCAGCCAGCAGACCTCTCCGTCGCAAATCCAGTGTGCTCACCGTTACACCAAGGCAGCATCCAACACACATGCGGCAAACTGAATAATGTCATAGAAGGCAATGTCATAAGATGTAGATTTTAGGAGAGCAGCATTTGGCTGCTGATTTCTAAAAAAAATGTCATGTTTGCGGCAGCATTATTACGTTGTCTTGTATCTCATTTAATGAGCGCAACATGTCAAATTGTCTACTTATCAAATAAGCATGAGGGAATTCTCATTTACATTGATGGCCCGTAGGTGGTAGAAATTCCATATTCTTATGGGAAGACCAAGACTGTCCTTAGGACAGCCACTTATTGACTTCCTACAAATTTCTACTCATTTTATTGGTCACAGAAGGAAGCATTTGCTTTGCCAACCATTGAATTGGATTTTAAATAAATATTGAACACATTATTCAGCCAATAAATTGACAGATGTGGCTATCGCCTATACCAATGGACACGTAACAAGAGGTGTCTGAAGTTCACTTATCTCATAAAAATGTACCATATAAATGTATTACCAAAATGTACAATTTCTACCACATAGTATAACCACTGCACACTTTAATCATTCGCTGCCAGCATTTCAGATATTCACTGGGCTACTCCTGCAGCCACCCACCGGCTCACTCACCAATCTCCACATGGACATATCAACGTCGCTGATCAGCTCACCGCAATACAAAATAACATCACAGCATTTAGGAACATTTTGCGGATTGACAATTAATTCATTCAATTACGGTTGCATAAAAAATATAGCCGTGTATGTTGGTTATTAAGTTTGTTTTTCATAAGATTTCCATTGTTACAATGTTTTCTGAAACTATTTACATTTGCATGATTAGCCAGCGAATTTAATGCTTATTTCAAGGTCAGAGTCGAGCGGTGAAGCAGTGGTTCATGTACTGTGATCTTTGAATCCTGGCCACAGCTAACATCAGTGATGAGTGATATCCGAACTCGACCAGGGCTCCCTCTTCAACGAAGAGATGGATTGGTAAAAGGGCTGTAATTTATTTGATATTATTAATATTACATAAAGGTCATGATAGTTTTTTTGGAGATTAATTTTTAAAGGGATTGTATTGAAATATTTGTGTGCTTACCTTACCGATGTTTACGTAATTAATTTAGACGCGTCTTTGAAGTGGCCCACGAAACTAATTAGGTTTGTCGTATAATTTGGTCACTGTTGCCAAGACTGGTGATTAATTAGCTTACAGAATTCAGCATTATACATATATAATAGAGCGGTACCAACCATTACAGGTTTATCTAATATATATAGGCTGGGCTTATATACGGTTATGTTTTTAATATAAATACCATTACAGTACTTGCATTGACAATATGGTTCTAAACAAAGAAATGCATTGGTTTAAGGGATTTTGTCAGCTTTTATTTGTATACATTGCATTCGGCCTGTAACAATTGGATGGATGATCATAATTTGGAGTCACGATGTTTATTTCTTTATTGAAAGAAGTGTAGTGGCCTCGAGCGAGAGCAGAGGTCACATGGGCCGAATATTTACAACATCTATAAATCATGAAAAAAAATCGATGATCACACGCAGCATTTCATGCATGCATATTGAGCAACAGACTCGTACACTTTGGTTCTTTCGTTAAAGTCACGTAGTTAGAAATAAAACAAAACAAATCACGACGTGTTGATCGCAACACAAGCAATCTTCATCAGGTGGAACAACCACAGCAAGAAAATGCTGAAGTAGGCGAGAGAGCTGCCGTAGCAAGAGGTTATATAGGTAAGAAAGGGGAAGGCAAGGGGGGAGAGAGAGAGGGGGGGTGATGAAGAAATGCTGTTTTCCACCATTACTGTGCAAAGTCAAAAGTCAGTGATTTCCTGTTCAAACGGCCCTTGAGACTGTGCTTATCTCTGGTTTATAGCCCTGAGCCAACGGTGAAAATTCCACTTTAATTTTACGGGAGTGAGTCTCTGCAGAGGACAACCACTGTTGACTTCCTTACAAAGTGGTATTCGTTTTATCTACCCCATAAAGATGATGGGCTTTTATGAGCCAATGACTGCTGCTGCTGAGCCACGTGGTCTAACATGATGTTTAAGGGTTTATAATAAACTTGTTCACACAATAATGAGACCAGGTATACAAACACGAAATAGGTATTTTATTTCACGTGTATAAAACGGAGCATCTTCTTGGTTTTTTCGGTAAAGTCACGTAGAAGGGAAGTAATAAAATAATAAAATAATAAAAATAATAAAATTATTCTCACGACGTTTCGGCCACAACGCAAGTAGCCGTCCTCAGGT